>JARBWK010000004.1:166141083-166573583 GCA_030556195.1 Anolis apletophallus
AATCCAAAGTTAAAGGATTGTGGAAGTATGCCCCCAAATGATCTAGAAATATTTGATGCATAAACCAACCAGTATACAGATTAATAAGTAAGCAGAAAACTAATGTGAAATGGTTTATGTCAGTAAGAAAGATCAGTGAAGCAACCATCATCTCTTTGTATCAGCTAAGAAAATATTCACTGGCATATGCCAGTAGCATCTGCATCTTCCTGTAATGAGTTCTGTCACCCAATTACAGCAAGATACAAGAGAAATGACCAGTAATTAATGGGTATTTCCAAAGAAAATTGGGTCAGGAAAAAGGGGGATTGGAAGTGGCCAAGATCAATGAACCTACAAATGGAAGTCACAGGAAATTAAATAATGTCCCCGAGTGTTGGAAAAACCTGGAGGGACTTACAAGGAAGAGTGGAAGAGAACCTGATAGGATATGATTAGCTTCCATGTCTATCAGGGGGTATTATTAGAACTAGTAATGCTAAGAAAGAGAAAAGGTAACACACTTGTCTGTTGATTCCAGTAGGGTTATAGGCAACTGCCTGAAAAGGGTATGGCTATAGAAGGATAGCTTAGAAGAGCTGGCCAGCAGGCTGAACCCATAACCACCAATCCCAAACACACTGAATGCAGTCCACACAACATATGGACAGTTGTACTAACATTTTGAGTTCTCCTGGGATCTCTAGAACTTGGCTGTCCTCAAATCTTTGAAAAAGGCAAGTCCTTCCAGGAGTCTTCTCCTCTCTTGTGCTACTTTGTATATAGACATGTGCTATGTATCCTAGTTGAGGAAACAACTCCTATTCAAATCAATGGCTCTAATCAAATGGGCTTCATTACAGTGCATCTTGACACATATACACAACTTCTTACCATAAGAAGCCTGTCTCCGACTTGCAACCTCCCATCCTTCTGTGCTGCTCCTCCATCAATGATTTTCGTAACGTAGATACTGTTGTCTCCGGGGATGTGCTGATTCCCCACACCTCCAGCAATGCTGAACCCCAGACCTAGGAAAGAAAATGAGGTGAAGGGGGAATTGACTCAAAATGAACTACAGATAGGTAGAATAAAGGTCAACCAAAGTTGTATGGTCAAAGAGATCTAGGTATGATATTGATAAAAGTGTTTCAAAAGTTAAAGTGAATCAAAAATAAGAGGCACATTTAATACAGCCCACGTATCAGCAGGGGATATATTCCTGAACTGTGGTTACAGGAAACCCAATTGAAATGAACAGAAGTTACCTTAGAGTCATGCTGGAGGAATGTGTCCCATTCTGTTAGAACATATCAAGAGAAGGGCAACCAAATTGTCAAGGTTTGGAAGTCAAGCCCTACAAGAAGCTGCTTAGGCAGCTGGTTATGTTTAGTAGGCATGAGAAAAAAGTTATGAAAATGAAATGATTCGTAAGAAATTTGTAAGAAATGCTACTTTTGAGTATTTTTGCACCTGGAACGCCAACCAGGAAGTGGACTTTCTTTATAGAACTTCGGGGGCCAGGATTTTCTTAAGTGTCGTTATTAGGTCGTAAGGGGGGGGGCACCCTTCTTCTCTCTCACCACCTTCCCGCCTCCCTTGCCAATAAGTATTATGGCAAGGCAAGCCCTAAACTCGCTTCTTCTTTCGGCTGGAAGCCCGGAAAAAATGTAAACAGAGAGGATTACTCAGAAGTAAATCTGCAAAGGAGGGCACTTTGGATGAAGTGCCCTCCTTTGTGGATTTACTTCTGAGTAAACCTCTCTGTTTACATTTTTTCCAGGCTTCCCTGCCTCTCCTGCCTGCCAGGATCTAAAGCATCAAAGAGTATTGGGGTGAGAAACCAACCTAATGTATAATAGAATGAATGCTACTGTAAGTGCCTAATGTTATAAGTAATCCAACTGGTCATACCTACATTCCATGCACATGCAATAATACAGCAGTAATAACAATAACAAGAGGTAAAATTCAAACCGAAGTATTCTGACTGGTCCCTGCCTCATGCGGTGCAAACGGGCTCTTCTCTATTAGCCCGGGAAAAGCCAGCGTTTTCTGCTTGGGTGCACACACAAACATATTCGGGGATTTGCTGCAGAATCCGGGCTCATAGAGAAGATTCTGCAGCAAATCCCCCCCAAAGAGTATGTATGTGTGTGCACCCAGGCAGCAAACGCTGTGCCCGGGCTTTTGGCTTTTCCCGGGCTCACAGAGAAGAGCCCGTTTGCACCACATGAGGAGGGACCAGTCAGAATACTTCGGTTTGAATTTTACCTCTTCTTATACCCATTGTTATTACTGCTGTATTATTGCATGTGCATGGAATGTAGGTATATGACCAGCCTGGGCAAACTTGGGCCCTCGCTCCCTTGGGATCGGGGTGAGAGAGAGGCAGCGAGGAGCCGGGGGGGCTCCTCCTCCTTTTTTTTTGCTGCTTCCAAGTATAGAATACCCCCTCCCTCCCTCCCTCCTTCCCTCCCTCCTTCCTATTTGGAGAGTCCCATCTAGAATTCAGTGTGATTTATTCAAGTTTTGGCCTACAACTCCCAGAAATCCCAGCCAATTTACCAGCTGTTAGGATTTCTGGGAGTTGTAGGCCAAAACCATCTGGAATGCGCATGCGCTGGCATACGAACTACTAACGAATTTCGTTAGTAATTAAGTTACATTTTAGAAATTTTTGGAAATTTTTTTTTTGTAAGTCTTTCTTTTACTAATCAACCCCCCCCCCCATTTGATTTTAGAATCGCCATTTTTGGGTTCGAAACCATGCCTAATGTTTAGTTGAATTGTGTTGGCTGCCTTCACAGTGTACATGGAAGTAAAAGCATTGGGTGCTGCTTGAGTTCCCTTCTCATCCATTTATATAATAGACTTGATCACCGATGATTTTTTGGTATCCACAGGAGATCCTGGAACCAATACGCCAATGATGTTGAAGGGCCACTGCTTTTGAGGGACTAAAACTTCCAGTGCTTTAATAATAATAATAATAATAATAATAATAATAATAATAATATATTGCTCCATCTCCCCAAGGGGACTCAGGGCAGTTTCCAACCAATAAGGCAAAACATTCATCGGCCAAAAAGAAACACCATACAGACAAATTAAAATTAAAATAAACATCAAAAAACATAAACTCTTACTAAAACATACATACATTTTAAAAAACTGATTTCATTATAGCTCCATCACACAGGTTCAAAATATCAATGGCCAGAATTACAAAGTGGATACAACCAACTATAAAAGGGCTGGGCAAGAGATAGTGCAACAGTGTATCATAGGGACGGGGAAATGGATAAAGTGTTGAACAGAGTACTATCTAACAGCCTAAGGAAAGGGCTGAGGGACTAATCATTCTCAAAAAGGAGGACAGTGTGGGGGCTTGCCTAATCTCTCTGGTGAGAGAGTTCCAAAGTTGGGGGGGCACCACTGAGAAGGCCCTCTCTCTTGACCCCACCAACTGTGCTTGTGATGGTGACAGAAGTGAGAGGAGGGCCTCCCTGGCCAATTGCAGAGCCCGCAAAGGTTCATAGGGGGAGAAGATAGGGAGGGCCTGAACTGTTTATGGAACCTTGCATTGGGACTGGCAACTTATTGGCAGCCAGTGGAGCTGTTTTAATAGAGGCATCAAGATAAAAGATATGGATAAACTAACATTTCTGATGAAGAAAAATACCGGCAAAATAATGAAACCGACAGACTGGTTGAGCTTTGAAGGATATATAAAGAAAGAAACCCATGCTAGTTAGTCAACAGCAAAACAGATATTGACCGAGAGGGAAAAGATAGACTTTAGTACTATCAAGAACCTATAGTATACAGAAGAAAGAAGTAAATGAAAGGAAGATGAATTGAAGATGAAGCCAAAAATTACCTTACCTACCTCCTCCCCTTTTCCATTCCTTGATGGCATTGCTCCCACCATTCCCCCCCCCCCCCAGGTTCTTCCTGAGTTTCTACCTTCCCAAACTCTCCTCATGCATTTTTATTCTGTGTGTATTGAAAATCTTTTAATAAAAATATTTTTAAAAATAAAGCCATTGTGTGCTCCCTATAGTTAGCTCCAGTTAGTAGTCTTGCTGCCAATCTTTGTACCAAGTGCAGTTTCCGAGCTGTCTTCAAAGGCAGCCCCTTGTACAGTGCATTGTCATAATCCAATCTGGAAGTAACCAAGGTGTGGACCACCATGCCCATGTCTGACTTCTCAAGGTATGTGACCTCATGGGGAGTGTAACCCTGTCAAACACAGGTTGCCACCCAATACCCCGATCGGCCCCACATCTGACCAGGAGGACCTCTGTCTTGTCTGGATTAAGCTTAGGGTAGCCTGAAAGTTGCAATTTAAAAAGTAACTTTTCCAAGTCCTGGATCCAAGCCACAAATTAAATTAAGATTCCAGACAGAATGAGGAAAAAAATAAGAGTTTTTGATACAACTTGAAATATTAAGGAAACTTTAAAAAAAGGCTGGGGCATCCGGCTGGAAGACTGATTTATGAAGCTAGATGGACCATTGGTCTGACTCAATAAGGCAAATGCTATATCCCGATTACCACTCTCCCCTGCAGAATTCATTCCTCTGCATTTTTCCAGCCTTGTGCTTATCACTCTCTGTACTGTCATGTTAGCACGTAGCTCCAAAGGGAAATGAAACAAAAGCAAACTGCAATTGTAGGAAACTGCAATTTATTCCAGGTCACTAGACAGATGGCAGCTGTCTCTTTTTCTATTAAGATCACACTGCATAGTCAGTCAAGGGGGTGGAGGAGTCATTTACCCTGGACTGAAAGGGAGGAAAAGTGGATCTGCAAACCCTTATTTGCAATCTATGATCTGTGCATTGCAATTTTCAGACACTGAGTGAAGAAAATTCTGGTTTTTGAATTCAGGCAGGCCTTCCAGCATTTGCCTGCCTGTGAACCTTTGAAGTTTTAAAATGTGGATTTTTAATATATTTTATCTTACCATAATTTACCAAAGTACAGTTGAATATATTGCATTAACATACTTAAATTAATGTAGTTTATTAGTAGTGTAAGATGTTCAATTGTTTTCACTGGAGTTTTAGTTGAATAATTAATAGTTCATATTTTAAAATGTTGAATTTGTCAGGTTATACACTGTGTTGGGAAGCTACTTTCTGTGTCATCTCTGGGGGAAATCCAGAACATTAATCACCAGAGCGGAGGACAGGAGCATACAACTCCCCTGTTACATTAGCTCTATTGGGTGTCAGTCTGCTACAGGCATGTAGCCGGGGAGGGGGCTAAGGGCTTTCCCCCGAAATTCTCAGGGTGGTCCGCGAAAAGGCCTTACTGGTACATTATTTAAACTGTTATGCTTATTCATATCATGATCTGATCACCATGCTCATTATATCCCACATTAATGGGGTTATTGGGATAACAATACAAAAGGTTTGCTAGGGTAGACCCTCTTCCACCCAGTCTCAGCCCCCGAACCAAACGCAGCCCCGAATCAAAATCCTGGCTACGGCCCTGGTCTGCTACCAAGCACAATTCAAAGTGGGTTGCTGTGAGTTTTCTGGGCTGTATGGCCATGTTCCAGAAGCATTCTCTCCTGACGTCTCACCTGCATCTATGGCAGGCATCCTCAGAGGTTGTGAGGTCTGTTGGAAACTAGGAAAATTGTTTTTATATATCTGTGGAATGTCCAGGGTGGGAGAAAGATCTCTTGTCTGTTTTAGGTAGGTGTGAATGTTTCAATTGGCCATTGAGAATGCCTGCCATAGATGCAGGTGAAACATCAGGAGAGACTGCTTCTGGAACATGGCCATACAGCCCAGAAAACCCACAACAACCAGACCCGTAGCCAGGGGAAGGGCTCGAGGGGCTTCAGCTCCCCCACCCCAAATTCTCAGGGTGGTCCGCGAGAAGGCCTTACTGGTACATTATTTAAACTGTTATGTTTATTCATATCATGATCTGATCACCATGCTCAATATATCCCATATGCATGGGGATATTGGGATAACGATACAAAAGGTTTGCTAGGGTAGACCCTCTCTCACTCAGACTCAGCCCCCCCAATCAAAATCCTGACTATGGGCCTGACAACAACCCATTGATTCCAACCATGAAAGTCTTTGACAAGATACAATTCAAAATGCTGGCTTTAGCCTATAAAACACTAAATGTTTCTGGCCCAGACTAAATGTCTGAACGTATCTTCCTCTTTGAGCCAATCTCAGCATTAAGATCTGCAGGGGAGGCCCTGATTTTGGTCCCACCTCTTTCGCAGGTATGATTGGTGGGGACAAGAGACAGGGCCTTCTCCGTGGTGGCCCCTCGGCTGTGGCACTCCCTCCACAATGACATCAGATCAGCCCCCTCCCTCCTAGTCTTTTGGAAAAATGTGAAATCCTGGCTGTGGAAGAAAGCGTTTGGTGAGTCGAAATTAAAGTGCAATAAACTCTCACAATCCAAATCGATTTTGGATTGGTGCTATGCTATACTATACTATGCTTTGTTTTATATGCTTTAGAGGTGGGAAAACTATGAATATAGTTCCTCTATTTTTTAAACACTTTTCTAGGCATGCACCACAGTTCAAAAACATCTATCTTTCTTCGCTTAGTCTTCCTTATGGTCCAGCCCTCATATCCATAGATTATTACGGGAAATACCATTGCTATGACTATGCAGATCTTTGTTGCCAGTGTAATGTCTATACTCTTCACTATTTTATCAAGATTGGTCATTGCTCTCCTCCCAAGAAGTAAAATATTATTCAACAGAGAGAGAGAGAGAGCAAGAGAGCGAGAGAGAGCAAGAGAGCGAGAGAGAGCGAGAGAGAGGGAGGGAGAGAGAGAGAGAGAGAGCGCATCCAGCCTGAAATGTCTGTGCCAGTTCTGAAATTACTTTCAGAAAGGCTCCCAATTCATCCAGAAAGAAGGAAGCACAGATGGGTGGATAGAGCCAAACAATGTAGTACAATGGGAAGGACATCTGCTCATGCCAGCTTCAGTAGAGACATCCGACAAACATCCAAAGAGTTGGCAGATCCTTAAAAGAAAACCTCAATGATGAGACAGTAAGGTGCAGTCGATTTATATTAAAAACAGTATTAAGAAGCAGGTCTGATTTTCCCCCACATAAACCAAAATGCTTCTAATCAAACCATGACCCATAGCTGGCTTAAAAATCAGACAATTTGCTGTGTTCAATTCATTGCGCCTGTTTGCAGCCAAGGGCACCCTGACAGGAGAGGAAATGGGCAGGAGAAGAAAATGATTCAAATGGTGGAAAACTCACCATAACATTTAAAACAATTTAAATCTCTTACCACATGTGACAGGAATTTTTTTTGTGCAACTTTACAAAATGATGATACCGTTGAGATGGAGAGGAAGAAAAGCATGAATGGAAAACAGTAACTGTTGTTCACATATGTGGACCATTTAATGAACAGCCAAAGAAATGTAATGAGCTTCAGGGAAGCAACCAGAGCATGCTGGTTTGCCTTCTTTTCAGCCAATGAGCTTTGCAATTGTTCATTAAAGAAAGAACTTATAAGATATCTTGTTACCCATTACAACTAAAAATGCATGTTTTCTGGACCATTTTGATTTTCTTCCCCAGTCAATGATGTGGAAAACATCTTTCTTTTCACTCCAGCAGATTCTAGTTGCTCTTCTCTATTTTTATCACTGTATCTTATGATGTGTTCCTCTTTCATAAGAAGCAAACCAGATTAACCTATCTATCTACTCCAGGGTTGTCCACTCTGATTGACAACCAGAGGACTTTCTAATACAACAAAGGGTTAAGCTGTAATACCTTGGAGCTTACAAAAACAAAGGACTAAGCGAGATATATACAGTTACCAAAGTGAAAACCGTATAGCAATAGTGTATCAAAATATAACATTTATCGGTTTATATTGGCATAGCAAGCATCGTAATCTATAAATATATTATCTATAGAATTTACTAGTTAAGATACCAAATATTGTGCAAATTATGTCAAGGTACTTAGTGTATGGGAACCGAGTGAGTCACCTTTGGGTCAACACAGACATAATGTCTTATTGAAGCTATGAATTTCCATATGGATGAAATGTAAATGCCGAATTAATTGTTTGAATTCAATACATTGCTCCAAGGAATGCCTCTGAGGAAGCTTTAGCGAAACGGTTGAGCTCCAAAATAACACCGTACGCATTTAGTAGGAACAATTGTATCCACTACATTTGTACAGCAACTAGCTTGAATCGCACTAGATGGAAACCTGAGAACCGTTCTAGTGATCCGAGGCAAATACCGCATCGCGGACCTGGTAACTTTTATAGTCCCCTTGAGACACTTTGGATTATCAGGCAACTCAGGGCATAGGAACTTCTGCTGGAACTTTGCTATTGTTTTATACCTACATGCATGGACACATTGCAGGAGATTCAGGTCTAGTTGCAACGTATACCTTTAATCCGCATTATACATGAAACAGACCTTCGTATCCCGCTTTGGACCGATAACCAACTTCGACCACCAGGACTGCATTCCCTTGATATCGGACTCACTCGGTTCCCATACGCTAAGTACCTTGACATAATTGGTATCTTAACTGGTAAATTCTATAGATAATATATGTATAGATTGCGATGCTTGCTATGCTGATATAAACCGATAAATGTTATTTCATTCTGCACCCAGAGCACTCTGAACCCCACCAATGATGGATCTGGACCAAACATAGCACACAGAACCCTGGTGACCAACAGAATATACTAGAGGTGGTTGTGAGGAGACCAACCCACCTACGGGAGAGTTGTAGTTCACTCTGCACCCAGAGAACTCTGAACCTCACCAATGATGGTTCTGAACCAAACATGGCACACAGAACCCTGGTGACCAACAGAACATACTGGAGCTGGTTGTGACGGGACCGACCCACTCATGTGGGAGTTGTAGTTCACCCTGTACACAGAGCACTCTGAACCCTTGATTTAGGAAGTTGGAGTTCACCTGCATCCAGAGAGCACTGAATCCAGCCAATGTCGAATCTGGCCCAAACTTCACACACAAACCCAACATGGTCAACTGTAAATACTGACAGAGTTTGGGGAGGGTTGACCCATGGTTTTGGGAATTGTAGTTCACCCACATCCTTATGCATTTTCTAATGCGAGCATTCATTAAAAAAATCAAAAACTGGCTTTATCTAATAAATAGTGTTACTAATTAACTAAATAACCTAGCACACCAAAACAAACAATGCCTTTTTCAAATAACGCAGGCACCACCAGGTATCCAAGCTAGTAATAAATAAACCTGGGACATGTAGGCTAATGGAGATGTTTGGAAGTTTAGAAGAGAATAGCAATATGTCATGTATGTTGGCTTTCTGCTGGGCTTGACAAACTTCTGGAAATACCAGAACCTGCAAAGCAAAGCAAAATGGTGTCTGCTGGACATGCATTTGGTATAGCTTCAAAACTAATTGAAATAATTGATCTCAAGTGAAGAGAGCACTCATGACAGCTTTGGACTTGGCTATGCTTTCCCAAGGCATCAGTAAACATAATAATTACCCTTTTCTTGGCTTTCTTCTTCTTAAGAAGATGATTTTGCCATGCAATGGCTAGGGAATCATAGGAGTTGTATTTTTACAAGGTCTTTAGCCTCACCAAACTACAACTTTCAGGATTCCATGGCAGAAAAAATGGTATAAAACTACATAGATTATACATAGATATACCCCTTTGTCAAGGATAATCCTGAACTAATAGGAATCTTAACAATTCAGGAATTCTTCTGTACAAAATTGGCAGTTTTTATAGATTTTCTAAAAAAGAAATTGGGTTTTCTACACTGAGAACAATATTTTGAAAATATTTCTGTACAGTAATGGTGGTTTTCTCTGCAGAAAACATTATCTAGACAAAAACCTTTTTTGACATTTGCACTAAACATGTCTCCAAATGTGCACTGAACCACATTTCTTGCATAGGAATATTATTCTCTGTACAAATAACACCTTTTCCTGCACAAAAAAGAGTGTTTCTTGTGCACCAAATATCCAGATTTGCAAATTTTGCGCAGAGCGTATCTCAATGTATCTTCAAATTTGTCCAGTTTTAAAGACATTCCCACAGTAGGAAGACAATAATTTTAATTAGATATTTTTGTGGATTAAATTAGCATAAGAGTGCATCCCTCATTCAAACCCATCTATCTCCTATTTCTCTCGTTGTCTCTCACAATCAGAGCTTGTCATGTCTTTAATATGCTCTCTACTTCTACCTCTGTAGAACTAAAGATTTTGCATTTACGCAAGAGATCTCCAGGTTCTCAGGAGATATCTAAGTCTTTCTGGTGGTCTCGTCTTCTGTCACCATCGCCAAGTAGGCCAGAGCTCACTGTATTCTGTAGTGTTCCAGGTTCCTTAGAACAGGCCATAAGTATTTATTTATCGTATAAGGAGTAAACCAAACAGTTGTGTTGCATTAAAAAACAAACAAAAACACAAAGTTTATTTATTTAAAACTTTTGTACCCCAACCTTCTCACCTTCGTAGAGGGACTCAGACTGGCAAACAGCAAGTATTCAGTGCTGACATTTAAAATCTAAAACATCATAAATTTACAATAAAATTATCAATTACAAATACAATAAATACATTTAAAAAGCCTTTCGCCAAAGTAAAATCGAGTCCAACTCAATCCGTGTATTCGGTCCGTATCTAGTGATTAGCGACTTTAGTCAATTCGTGATCTCCTTTAGTCGATTTGCAAACTTGGCATTCTATTAAATGTCCTTTAACCAGAGGCTGGCCACTTGGAGTACCTCTGGTGTTGCTATTGTGCATATTGTAAGGCTCAGGTTGCATTGTAGTAGGCGGTCTCTTCTCCACACTCACATGTCATGGATTCCACTTTGTAGCCCCATTTCTTAAGGTTGGCTCTGCATCTCGTGTTGCAAGAGCACAGTCTGTTCAGCACCTTCCAAGTTTCTCAGTTTTCTGTGTGCCCAGGAGGGAGTTTCTTATTTGTTATCAGCCATTGACTGAGGTTCTGCATTTTAGCCTGCCACTTTTGGACTCTCGCTTGCTGATGTGTTCCAGAGAGTGCCTGTGTAGATCTTTGAAAACTACTTCTTGATTTAAGTTATTGGTGTGCTAGCCAATACTCAAACATAGGTTGACCATCTAGAATCATAGAGTTGGAAGAGTCCTTATGGGTCATCCAGCCCAACCACCTGCCAAGAAGCAGGAAAATCACATTATGGCATGCCTTTACTACATTTGTCAGTCTCCTTCTGAGAAGAAAGAGAGGTGAGAGCCATCCAGTCCAAGACCTATCCAGTCCAACCCCATGCCATGCCAGCAAGGCACTCCTGATACAAGGCTATCAGGTCTTTGCTGATGAACCTCCAAAGGAGGAGACTTCAAAACACTTTAAGGCAGCACTTTCCACTGTCAAACAGCTCTCACTCTCAGAAAATTCTGTCTAATGTTTAGATGGAATATTGTGAGGTTTTTTGCAATTTGAATCCATTGTTTGTGGTCTTTAGGGCAGCAGGCTTGGTCCCTCCTCGATCTGACATCATTTAAAGGAGTTTAACATGACTATCGTGCTTAATTTTCCCTTCTCCAATTTAAATACTGTATACCCAGCTCTCTGAGCTGTGCTTCATAGGGCATGGTTTCCAGACCTTTTACCCATTTTGGGTGCATCATACTGGTTTCTCCGATCCTTATCTTTATTTTCTTATTCTGATTTTGTGCTGAAAGCCGCTGTAACGACTCTCCAAAACACGGTAGGGATCACGCGTAGAAGTCAGCTTGGTCCAACACGATTTTATTGAAGGTACGGCACCCGTGAAGCTAAAGCACCGGCCCGCCACCCAAACACACCTTAAATACCCCGGTAGCCCCTCCCTTTCCCATGCAATGTCCAGAGGAGGTTTCATCAGCCTTCCATGAATCAGCAATCCCAGTAGTCCATAGGGGCATGACCCCGGGGTCACGGAGTCAGCGTCATGAGTCTCAATGTCCAATGTCCAAGCCTGGAGGAGTTACCTCACTTCCCTCCTAGGCACCTGGAAGTTACCTCACTCCCAGTCTGACTCAGCAGTCTCATGAAAAGTAGGACAAAGGTCGCGTCAGGAATTAAGGCAAAGGTCGTTGCTGCCTCATGACAGGTTGGGAACCTGGTCTTCCCCAAAGCTCAGGTTACCCAATCCTGACATAACGGTCTCATCCACCTCGTCCTCCCCCTGAGGAAATAAAACATATTCAATCCCGTGGTGGAAATGGATTCACATACTTTTTCAAAAAACTACAATGGAAAGTTGGGTGAACCTTCCCCAGACTCTTAGGCAATAACAGGGTATAAGACACCTTATTCACAACCTTTTCTACCTTAAAAGGCCCAATATACTTCGGACTTAACTTTTTTGACTTATATCCCAGTTTTAAATTCTCTGTAGACAGCCACACCAAATCCCCTTCAACATACTCCTCCCCTTCCTGCCGCTTACGATCTCCGAACAGCTTATAGGACCGTTGTGCCTTCCTTAAAGCCTCCGCCACTTCCTTCCAAACCTCTCTGGCTTGCCCTTTCCACTCCACCCTTTCTCCTCCCCCTTCTACCTCCAAAAGCTGAGGCAATGGAGCGATCTCCTGCCCATAAACAATCTCAAAGGGGGATCTCCCAGTCGAAGAATGCACGGAGCTATTGTAAGCCACTTCAGCGTATGGCAGGAGATCAGACCAATTATTCTGTTCTTGATTACTAAACACCCTCAGATAGGTCCCTAAAGATTTATGCATTCTCTCCACAGCGCCATTACAAGAGGGATGATAAGCAGATGTCAAACGTCTTTGTGCTCCTAATACCTCTAAAAACCTTCCCCAAAACTGAGCGGTAAACTGGACTCCTCTGTCACTCAACACCTGCTCCGGACAACCATGCAACCTATACACATGCTGCACATACAGCTCTGCCAAACGTTCTGCTGACGGCAATCCCTTTAAGGGAATGAAGTGGGCTTGCTTAGAAAACATATCCAAGACCGTCCATATATAACGATAACCTCGGCTGCAAGGCAACTCACCTACAAAATCCGTACTAACATGCGTCCACGGTTTCACCGGATCGGCCACCACTTGTATCAAACCCGCGGCTTAGCAGAGGGAACCTTGCTTCTAGCACACCTTTCACAACCTTCCACATACTGCCTTATTTCCACCTTCATGCCAGGCCACCAATACCTCTTCTTAACAGCTAACACAGTCTTAGTCATTCCCCAATGCCCAGCCGTCTTGTGATCATGCATCATCTCCAATACCTTCACTCGCAACCTCTTGGGGACATAAATCTTACCACTAACCATCCACAAGTCCTTCACCATAACACATTCCTTTTCATGCTCCTGTAACCACTGATCATCCACATAATTCCTCTGTAACTCTAAGCTCCATTCATCCACAACTTCCACTTCCTTTTTTATCACCGCCTTCTCCTGCGATCGGGTCTGCACCGCACAACCCCACTGCTCTTTGGAAAAAACCTCTCCTTCCTTATGCAACCCATTCTCCCCTACACTAGGATATCGAGACAAAGCATCAGCCACAACGTTCTCTTTACCTTTAATGTGCTGTAACCTAAAATTAAACCTATTGAAAAACTGGGACCACCTCACCAACTTCGGGGACAACTTCTGTGGGTTCCTTAAATACTTCAAATTCTGATGATCAGTCATAACCACAAATGGAAATGCAGCCCCTTCCAGAAACTGCCTCCAAGTTATTAATGCATTGCGCACTGCAAATGCCTCCTTCTCCCACACCGGCCACTTCCGTTCATGTTCCCCAAACTTTTTCGAAAAATAAGCACAAGGTCTCAATTTCCCTTGACCATCCTCTTGCAACAAAGCCCCCATATGCCCAAGCAGAAGCATCACACTGAACTACAAAAGGTTCATTCACATCCGGATGCAACAACAATGGCCCCTCAGTAAAGGCTTTCTTCAACCTCATAAAAGCTTCCTGACAACCCTGGTCCCAATTCAACACTGCACCTGGGGACTTAACCTTCCTAGACTCTCCTTTGCCCTTGGTCTTCAATAGCTCGGTGAGTGGGAGGGCTATAGCAGCAAATCCAGGGATAAAAGTCCGATAGAAATTCGCTAGCCCTAAAAAAGCCTGCAACTGCCTCCGGGTACGCGGAGCCTCCCAGCTCAACACGTCATCCACCTTCGCCGGATCCATTGCCACACCACTCTCACCAATCCTATATCCTAGGAAATCAATCTGATTCTTACCAAACTCACACTTACTCAGCTTCACAAACAAACTAGCTTGCCTCAACCGCTCTAACACCTCTCGCACCAACCTAACATGCTCCTCTTTCGTACTTGTCGCTACTACAATGTCATCTAAGTATACAAAGACCCCTTTATACAAAAGGGGTGCAACACCTCATTAATTAATTGCATGAACAGACCTGGAGATCCTGCCAAACCGAAGGGCATCACGACCCACTCGAATAACCCGAGGGGGCACGAAAACGCGGTCTTCCACTGGTCACTCTCTTTAACACGAATCATATGGAACGCGTCGATCAAATCTAATTTTGTAAAAAACTTACAACCTCCTAACAATCCTAACAGATCCTTGATCAGCGGCAGAGGATAGCAGTTTGTAGTGCTGACTGCATTCAACCCTCTATAGTCAATGCACAATCTCAACTTACCATCTTTCTTCTCCCTAAATAACACTGGTGCGGCTAAAGGGGACTCTGATCGCCTAATAAACCCCTTCTTCAGATAATCATCTATCTGTTCTCTCAATGCAATTTTCTCTTTAACAGTCATAGCATAGATTTTTGGTTTAGGTAAAACTGCCCCCTCTTTTATCTCTATGCTACATTGTACATTTCTTAAAGGAGGAAGCTTTTGGGCTAACTTTGGGTTAAATACGTCAACATAATCCCAATACTCCTGAGGCACCCCTTTCACTTCATCATTAACCCTTTTCTTCACATTAGGGGCACACTGCACCGTCCCCCGCCTTCCAATCAATTTTGGGGTTCACTTTTTCCAACCAAGGCATACCTAAAACTACTTCATGCCCTTTTATGGGAGCCATAACAAAGTCAATGTTCCCCTCCCATGGTCCTACACGCCCCTTTAACCCTTTCATCCCCGCAGAGAAAGGTCCACCCTCAATAGTCGTCCCATCTAATTGCTTAAAGGTAACTGGAGTCTCTAACGGTTCAGTCTCACCCCCCTAACTCCTCCACTAACTGAGGTGACATGATATTTTCAGAACACCCGCAGTCTACTAAAGCTCTTTTCTTCACCACAAGATTACCCTTAATCAATCCCAAAGTACATTGTATGTTATTCCTCACCCCAACTTTCACACTTTCAACATTGTCCACCACAACAGCCTTAGCTGCTGCCACTTTCACTGCCGGCTTCTGTTGGCATTGGTAAGCAAAATGCCCGGGTTGATTACAAGCATAACACCGAACTCGATTCAGCATCGGCTTCCTGCTCACACTGGAACGGTTGTCGCCAACAGACTTAGCCTCCATCCCTCTAGGCCGGCTCTCTTTCCATGCACGACCACCGCCTCTTGACCTCATCGGTTGAGCCTGCCGCCTCCGCACCTGGGCCAGGCTTCCCTCACGTTGCCCGCCAATTGGATCCATCCGTCAATGTCTCCTGGATCATCACGGTGAAGGCACCACTCTAAAACCTCCCGGCGCAAACCGTCCTTGAACATCTCCAACAAGGTGGCTTGGGACCATTCTGCCACCTTCCCTGCGAGTCCCATAAATTCTTCGGCATATTCGGTCACCGATTTGGTACCTTGGGTCAGGCACCGCAACGCCTCCTTCGCTTTAATCCTCTCAAGGGGATCCCGAAACCTGTTCCTGATAGCACACAGGAACCTCCTCACCGATCCAAGGCAGGGATCCCGACGATCGTGGCACTGTACATACCACTCAGCAGCACGACCTTTGAACACAGCACCAACAGCTCTTACTTGGCTACTTTCACTGGGATACAAATGTCCATAATCTTCCATATGGTCTTGTACTGCTGCAATAAAAAAGGCAACTTTGGATGCTTCCCCATCAAATTCCACTCGTAACGGCTCCTTTTTCATTCGGCCTCCAAATTCCTGGGAAGCCATTCTTTGCCCTGGCAAATTTCTAGGTCTCGCAATACCTCTCCCCATTCCAGCTGATGGGACTCCTGTAACAGGCTTTGGACTCCTCCGGCCATCCTCTCCCATCATCCTCACTCCCGAAGGAGATCTAGGACGCGCTGAAACAGGACTTTCCCGACCTCGGTTTTGGTTCCTCACTCCCGAAGAAGATCTAGGACGCTCACCCGAGGCACCATCCATCCAGGAATGATAGGTAAAATCTCCACCTCCTGGAGCCTGCCACATTGACTCTCTCTGGTCCTTCTCATCCAACCTCTGGGACAACCGGTTCATCGACTGCACCACTGCTTCTATCTGACAGCTTAACACATCAAATTTTGACGGTGATTCCGGTTCGGGGGTCTCACTACCTCCTCCTGTTGCCAGGTCCGCCTTCCCATCCTGGGCGCGCTTCTCCAGATCCCACTGGATCCCCTCCAGACGAGCACCTTGGTACTCCACCGCCTGGTCTTCCAAGCGAGCCTCTCGGTGTTCCACCGCCTGGATCACTCCCAAACGACCACCTCGACGCTCCACCGCTCGGACAGTGCTCCTGCGCCCTTCCATCTGCCAGGCCCCTTCTCTCTCCGCCGCCCGCATCTCGTCCACCTGGGCTTGCCAGAGCTGCTCCTCCTCACGGAGCCTCCTCTCCTGGGCCTTCCATTCCCGGGATACATCTGGACTCCCCACCTGGTCTAGAGTGGTCCACTCCCACTCCTGGGTTCTTCGGATCTCTTCATTCTCATCCAAAACCCAGCTGTCCAGATACTTCTCCTCGTTCCACGCCAACCTCGCCATTGCTGGGATAGCTGGTCAGGGGCTTTAGCTTCTGTAACGACTCTCCAAAACACGGTAGGGATCACGCGTAGAAGTCAGCTTGGTCCAACACGATTTTATTGAAGGTACGGCACCCGTGAAGCTAAAGCACCGGCCCGCCACCCAAACACACCTTAAATACCCCGGTAGCCCCTCCCTTTCCCATGCAATGTCCAGAGGAGGTTTCATCAGCCTTCCATGAATCAGCAATCCCAGTAGTCCATAGGGGCATGACCCCGGGGTCACGGAGTCAGCGTCATGAGTCTCAATGTCCAATGTCCAAGCCTGGAGGAGTTACCTCACTTCCCTCCTAGGCACCTGGAAGTTACCTCACTCCCAGTCTGACTCAGCAGTCTCATGAAAAGTAGGACAAAGGTCGCGTCAGGAATTAAGGCAAAGGTCGTTGCTGCCTCATGACAGGTTGGGAACCTGGTCTTCCCCAAAGCTCAGGTTACCCAATCCTGACAGCCACCCTTAGGCAGGAGGAAAAGCTACCCTGATGGGCATCACTTATCCGGCTGTGCCTGTCTCCTCTCAAGCTATGCTCATTACAGAAATGTGACGTTTTAGGCAGTGCTGTCAAATGGATGCAATGGAGCTGGGAGATACCATGAAGTGATATAATAGAAACATTTGTTCACTTGCTTGTACTAAATTGGAAACCTCCAAAGCAATGAAATGCCGCTGGACGGTGTTGGACTTAATGTTCCTGCCATGGCATTTTCAATTTTAGCGGTCATGTCTTTCTCACAGTGAGGCGTATCGGAATGTGACATTTCTCTTGCTGCAAAAAGATGTCATTACCAATGCCCCTTGCTTACAGAAGAAAAGGGAGAGCCATTCCACATTTTGTAAAATTGTCATAAAGTTGTTTGGGAATGGTGGGCAAGGAGAAGTTTAAGGGCTGCTGCTGCTTCTAAATTATGTTATCTAGCTCATAGGCTTGGATATCTCCGGTTTAAAATTATTTGAAATCGTTTTAAATTTGGATAAAAAGTTAATTTAATTGTTTTTTGAACCACGTGGCTCAACCCAGAAGTGTAATTTCCTTATTGAACCTGGCGGCTGCCATTTTTCTAATTGGCACGTAACTGACGTAATTAGTTCGTATGCCTTCTTTGCCCTTAGTAGACGCATGTTCTCATTGGCTAATGAAACCACCTGCTTCCCTTTAGCCAATCAGCCCCAAGGGGGGGAGGGAAGGGGGAGTAATTTACACTCCCTCCTTTCCTCCTCCCTCCTCCCTGTTGACAGGCAACGCAATAATGCGCGGTGCTTCTCAGCCCCAAGGGGGAGAGGGAACGGGTGTTTTTCCCATCCAGGGAAGCAGGAGTGGAGGAGCACCCCCCTCTTGCTTCCCTGGATGGGAAACACACGTTTTTTCCCATCCAGGGAAGCAGGGGGGGGGGGTGCTCCTCCACTCCTGCTTCTCTGGATGGGAAAAACGTGCATTGCTGCCAGGGGAGAGGAAGATGCAGGGTTAAAGTTAACCCCCCTCCTCCTCTCCTCTGGCAGGGGTGCGTCTGTGTATTTCCCCCTTGATTTGCCTGTGCTTTTAACGGTGTCAGTCAATCTTGTTTCCCTGCTTTGCCCAATTAAGAATAATAACGAATTTTGTTATTAATTACGTTACAATTAAGAAATTTTTGGAATTTTTTTTGTAAGTATTTCTATTACTAATAAAAATCCCCCCCCCCCTTTTGTAGTTTAGAAACAAATTTTTAATGGATCAACCAACCCTACTACCTCATTATATGCTGGAATGGCAAACTATCACAAACAGATTTAAAAATGCAAAACTCTCAATATTTGATTAAAATAATCTTAATTAAATATGGTGTAGGAATCAAGTAGCTATCCAGATCTTGTTTGAATATTTATTTATTTATTACTTCGATTTATTTATTACTTCGAAGTGGGATTGTTTTAGTTGCGATGTGGTCTTATGCTGGGATTTTTATGTATTTTAATATGTTGTTGTAGTTGTTTTTAAACTGTATAGCATTGAATTTTTGCTGTAAAGCTGGTCTGAGTCCCTCGATAGAGGTGAAAAGGTCGGGGTACAAAAGTTTTAAATAAATAAATAAATTTGATTTTATATACCGCTCCATCCCAACAGGCTCGAGGCAGGTTACATAAGGCAACATTAACAATAAAATACACTAAAAAACAATAAAAACATTGCTAAAACCAACAGTAAAACAATCTCCCCTAGTACACCTAGTTGTACTGGGTCACTTTAGATTGAAAGCCTGCCGAAATAAAGTTGTTTTGCAGGCTCTTCAGAACGCAGGCGCTTCGTAATATCAGTCAGGTGATCCCTTGTTGTCCGAGTATGATGGCCTTCCAAGTGTAGCTTCTTGGTAGTGGATACGCAACTGATTGCAGAGCCCTATTCATGATCTGAATGTTCCGGGTGGAAGGTGGTCCCGGTCAGGGTTGGCTTGGCATGCTTTCCTCTTGGCATGTATCTCCTTTTGGCCCTCCATTCGTGCCTCTTCGAATTCTGCAGCACTACTGGTCACAGCTTACCTCCAGTTAGAGTGCTCAAGAGCCAGGGTTTCCCAGTTCTCAGTGTCTATGCCACAGTTTTTAAGGATAGCTTTAAGCTCATCTTTAAATCTCTTTTCCTGTCCACCAACATTTTGTTTTCCGTTGTTGAGTTGGGAGTATAGTAACTGCTTTGGGAGAGGGTGATTGGGCAAATAACTCCTTCCTCACCACTGGTAATGCTAAGGGGAGCTGCTGGCATCTATAATCAACGTCATCTGTATGGCTTCATGGAATGAATGAAATATTTTTAAACAAGAGGTTCAATCATCCTTTTTAAACTTGACAGCATGACAACCTTAAATTGTACACATGCTTCTGCAGCAGTCAAAAATACCCAACTGTTCCTATGGGAAACGTATATGTGAAAATCACTAGCAGGATGCCAGCCACTGTTTTTCTAGTCACTGAGGTAAACACAGATCTGTATCAGGCAATAACACACTGTTCAATGCAACCACAGAAGCAATGCATAATTTTAGCAATTTTCTTCTCACTGAAAGAAAGTCTAGAAAACCCATGAGGTTTCATCAACCTCATGTATTTTATAAGCAGGAATTATTCCCATGCAGCAATATTATTTCTGGTACAGCCAGTGCTTCTTGTACATCACAATTATGTGCAGAATAAGTCCCAAAAGGTGAAGATTTTTTGTTATTCCAGGTTCCTTTTTATCAGAGTTTCTCAACACTTAAGAAAAAAAGTGTGTTATTTGGTGAGGGAATTTCAAATATTTCCATTTTTGTTATGCTTTATTTATGGATGTCATTCCATGCTTTCAAAGCTTTCCCAGTCGGACCATGTTTGGGGGACATTTTTGAAATATTTCAAAATATATTTTCTATCCTTAGTCACAACACTTAGACCATCCTCCCTCCTGCCTTCTGCCTGCCTTCTGCCCTAGTTGAGCCATTCTGCACCAGCTGCCACTTCCTGACAAAATACAAAGGTAGCCCCAGGGAAGATGAATGCTAGTAAACACAGTTCAAGGTTACCAAAGTCAAGAACTAAAGAATAATGATGACATCACCATCTTCCTTCCAAAGTAACTGTTCAAGGAGAGAGAAATGGTTATACAGTTAGGGTCTTCATTTTTTTGGAAATCCCAATGATTCCAAAAACAAAACTTTTTGTCGCTGATAATGGTTAGTTGTGTAGAATGGATGCTTTACTATTGTAGGCCTTTACTTTTGACTTCTTCTTTTGCACTTGGTGTGTGCTGAGTGTATTGAGATCTCTCTCTGCTTGTGTGTCAGGAGAGATGCGTGCTTACAGATTTTCCCCTCTCTTTTGAACCCTAGAGAGCACCCTTTCCTCCCAGTGCAAGCTGGGAGGAGAGGAATTTGCCTCCTCCCCTCGGCTAAAGAGGAGGGTTCTGTCTAGAACCTTCTAGAGGCAGGGGGCGTGGCCTTCCTAGTGGAAGGCCAGCCCCCACCAGGCTCATTCTGTGCCTGGTATTCGGCCCACCACTCCCACCCATTAACAGTATTGACTTTGGTTGCCAGTTGGAGCCGGGTTGGAATTTCTCAACCTTTCACCCTACATTTTGGGTGCGGGGTTTTTTCCCCCGACACCTTTACTGTTTAGGGGCTAGATGAGGTGGTGGTATTCTTAAATAGGCTTAGCAGAAAATAGATAGGAAAATCCCATAGTCGGTGTGCACCTCAGGCACCCCATTCAGGGATGAAGGCCACTAAGTTAAACACTCACCTTAAAGTTAAAGTTGATGGGTGAGGTAAAGTTAAATGGCCCTGGAATGGGAAGAGGCTGATCTCAATATCTTGAGAATAGACCTCTCGCTCATTTCCCTAAAAGGGGTTGCCCTGGTTGGAGAATCAGGCAATCCAGGTGTTTCGCCCGTAAATTACTTATATTTGGACATAGCATATTCCTGACACCCCTTGAGGAAAGTTAAATAGGTAACAATTAAATAAAAGTTGCGCAATTTGAACCCAAAAGAAAATATGTTTGGTCTCTTTATTTCAGGGGAGTAGGGGGTGGGCAGGCAAATGGAGTTATAGAGTAGCTAGGACCCAGTTATTTACTATTGAGAGATGTAATTATTATTTTTGTAAATAAACCTTTTGTAATCTTAAAAGATTGAACTCTGCATATTTGCCCCCTAAGCTCTAAATTCTTTACAGCCACATGGCACTTTGTGCTCTGCTTGCTGCGAGCTGAATGCTCCTGTTTTTGTATTTTGGATGCTCTGCAGTTTTGGGGGGTTTTCCCTAACACAAAAATCCTAACACAAACTACCTTATATACTCATGTATAAGTCTAGAACCCCAAAAACCTTAGCTGACTTATCCTTGGGCCACTGTGAACAGTACACTGTACCTGAACTCTGACCAAAAAATGAACCATACCCTTCTCTATGTAGTGGAAAAATGCAAGACCGTTGCTCATCCCAGCAGAATCTAAGAGAAGCACCAACACTCTCTAAGCCAGGGCTTCTTAAATTGTTTTTAAACTCATGACCTCTTTGCTCCTAAGAATTTTTATGTGACTCTGGATATACAGATAAATATAAAAATAAACATTTATTGATAACAGCTCAGTATTTACAAGACTTGCTAAACAGGCCGATTTACAGTTGAAGTATCTTCTGCAGAGTCCACTGTAAACACAGCAATCAAATAGAATCTTTTTTTGTCATTGGGCTATTGCACAACGAAATTAAATGCCTTCCCCTGCACACACCAAAAAACAAGACATCCATCCCTCCATACCATCACCACCACACATCCCCCAATGCCACATCAATGCGAAACCACAGAGTTCAACATAGCCACAGCTCTAGGACAAAAAACTATCCTTCAGTCTGGGTTGTTGTAGGTTTTTTGGGCTATATGACCATGTTCTAGAAGCATTCTTCCTGACGTTTTGCCTGTATCTATGGCAGGCATCCTCAGGAGTTGTGAGGTCTGTTGGAAACTAGGAAAATTGGGTTTATAAATCTGTGGAATGTCCAGGGTGGGAGATCCCAATTTTCCTAGTTTCCAACAAGTTGTAGCACAGCCAGGCTCGTTTGTGCCTGGAGGGCTGGGAAGCAGTCCCGGGGTTCCCTTAGCATTAGGGCCTGCAGCAGCTGAGATTGATTCAGAGGATGAGCTAGATGACTGGGGCGAAGCACAGGGCCCTTCAGATGGGCCTCGTTCCCCCTCAGAGCTTGGAATGGGATGAGATGATGTTTGGACCTAGTGAAGAGATAGATCACCAGGTGGACATGGGAAGCAGCGAAGGGAGTTATGAACACCCGGAGGGAGGAATTCGCAAGAGGCCGAGAATGTAAACATGTACGAGACCGAGTGGGAAAGTGCTAGGGAGGAAAGCTCTCAAGAAGATAGCGACACATCTGCTGAAAGGCAAGGTCGAACCTTTGATAGGAGACGGGACATTGAGTCGAACAGAAGGGCTTGGTCTAGAGTGCTAGACCGGCCGAGGTCCGTGAGTAGAGATTGGAGACGCAGAAGCCTAGAGCGGCGCGGACCTCGGCCGAAGGATTAAGTATAGGATCCGTGGGAATCCTTCCTCAGTTCTCCGGCCACGTCTTTCCTGAACAGGCGTGAAGCGGAGTGGGACCACAAGCCAGCCGTGGTCATCAAGCCTTGCCTTGCATTTGCCTTGTTTCTTGAGCCGCATTGGTTTGCGGAGCCTTGCCCTGTTTCCTGATCCGCATTGGTTTGCGGAGCCTTGTCCTGTTTCCTGATCCGCATTGGATTGCGGAGCCTTGCCACGCTTCCAGCTTATTTGCTACGTTACTTTGGACTACTTTGCTTATTACCTTTTGGACAATTGCATATTATTGGACTATTTACTCTTTGGAACTGTTTTTATACTCAATAAAGTAGTTAGCCTTCAGTACGTCTCTGTGTGTGTGATTAAGGGGCCCGCCAGGTCCGTGATCGTGACAGCTGGCCGGAGAACTCCAAGAACCCCTTATCACACCACGGACGCCGCTCAGGACGCCGCAAGAAGCGCCCCACGACAGAGGTCGCCATGGCTAACTTGACAGATGCCCACGTGCAAGCAATGCAACAGGAATTGGGGAGCTGCGGACCCGGGCCGGACGGCACCCGGGGGTGAGCCCACCTGGCCGCTTTAGTGGTAATCCGGCCCAGGTGGAGGTTTTTGTGTGCCAAGTGGAACTATATTTGGAGCAACGCCCCAACGAGTTCGCCACCGATTGAGCCCAGGTGGTTTTTGTTTACAACCTGATGGAAGGGACAGCAGCAACGTGGGCCACCGCGGCGCAGTCCCCCCATACGAACACGCTGCGGGCTTTCCTAGCCGCGATCAGGGCGACATGGGGGGCTCCCGTGAATGAAGAGCTCGCCGAGAGGGATTTGGCTCGGCTGACGAGCAAGGATTTATCCCTGTCCCAGTACATCTCCCGCTTTCGAGTCCTGGCTGCCCAGACACAGTGGGGCGTACCGGCGTTACGTTACCACTACATTGCGGGGCTGACAACGGAATTGCAACAGGAGATGTTAAAGCATCCCCGGCCCGATGATCTTGAGGCCGCCATCACTTTGAGCCTTCGTATGGAAGCAGGACTGCAGACCAGGAGGCGGTGGGACAAGGGCGGAATGGAGAAACCGGTGGCGAGGAAGGAAGGGGCTGGGCAGTTCCAACCCCGACAATTGCCAGTACCGGCCGGCCCGGATGACCCAGAGCCCATGCAGTTGGGAACAGTTCGGCCCAAAGTGGACCAGGCGGAGAAGGCACGGCGTCAGCGCCTCAACTTATGCTGGTACTGCGGGGGCTGGACATTTTTCTAAGGAGTGCCCCCAGAAAACCTCGTGGAAAGACTCCTAGGGCTTCCGCCGCCCTTGGAGGGGCCCCAGAGGCCGAAGAGGCCCTTCAGGCGACGGGGGAAGGGACCGGCCGGGTGTAAGAGGGTTCGCTCACTCGGCCGATGTCGCTAACCTCCCCTGAACCCAAGACTGGACAATTGTTCCTTGTAATGGTCAGTTTGTGGTCGCCCGAGAAGGGGCCGATGATGGTCCATGCCATGATTGACTCGGGAGCGACCAACAATTTCATCGATGCAGACTATGCCAAGTCTGCCGGATTAAAATTTCTTGATCTCCAAGAGCCCAAGGGCGTCCAAACCATCGATGGGAGAGTCCTGAAAACGGGGCTGTAACTCAGTATACAGCTCCTACCAGGATGTGGACTAGTTCCCATAAAGAGGACATTTCTTTTCTTGTGACCAAGCTCCCAGATTTCCCCATTGTCCTGGGCATTGTGTGGCTCGCGCTCCATGACCCCCAGATCTCCTGGGCTAAGAGACAGCTAAGTTTTTCTTCGGACCATTGCCAGGGCCACTGCATGACGGCTCGGGCGTGCCTGGCCCAAGAAGTGGAGAATGTGGCCACCCTGCCCAAGAAGTATGCCGGATTTTGGGATGTCTTCAGTGAGAAGGAGGCGGAACGCTTGCCTCCCCACCGGCCCTATGACTGTGCCATTGAATTGCAGCCGGGAGCCCCAATCCCGCGGGGGAGACTCTACCCTCTCTCGGAACCAGAGCAACAGGCTCTCCGAGATTTCCTGGATGAGAATCTGCGGAAGGGGTTCATTCGGCCCTCCCAATCCCCGGCCGGGCCCGATTCTTTCGTCAAGAAGAAATCGGGGAGTTGCGGCTTTGCAATGACTACAGGGAACTCAACAAGATCACGATCCGAATCGCTATCCCCTGCCCTTGATCCCCGAGCTCTTGGAGCGGATGCGGGAGCTAAGGTGTTCACTAAACTGGACCTGAGGGGGGCTTACAACCTTGTCCGGATTCGCCAGGGTGATGAATGGAAGACGGCCTTCCAGACCAAGTGGGGCAGTTTCGAATACCTGGTGATGGGATTCGGTTTGTGCAACGCCCCAGCATGTTTTCAACATTTCATGAATGACATTTTCCGAGACCTTTTGGACCGCTATTTGGCAGTCTACTTAGACGACCTGCTGATTTTTTCTCCGGATCAGGCGACCCATGATCGCCATGTCAAGGAAGTGCTCCAGAGACTGAGGGCCCACGGGCTCTATGCTAAGCTGGAGAAATGTGCTTTTGACTTGCGTGAGGTGGACTTTCTGGGCTACCGTATCTCACCTACGGGCATTGCCATGGATGACACCAAGGTCCAAGCCGTGGTCGACTGGGCGGCCCCTGCTAGCAAAAAAGACATTCAAAGATTCCTGGGCTTTGCCAACTACTACAGAAAGTTCATTCCTGACTTTGCCAAGTGGGCTGATCCGATCACCCAGTGTTTGCGGGGAAAGGTGCCGTTCGGTGGACTCCGGAGGCGGATGTGGGGTTCCGCAAGTTGAAGCAGCTGTTCACCACTCAGCCGCTTTTGCAGCACCCCAACCCCCGCACCCCTTTCATCGTCCAGGCCGATGCTTCGGATGTGGCGGTGGGAGCGATCCTGCTACAGCCTCAGGGGACGGACTTGTTGCCCTGTGCCTACTATTCCCGGCAGCTGACGGCCCGGAAAAGAACTACACCATTTGGGAGAAGGAACTGTTGGCCATCAAGGTGGCTTTTGAGGTCTGGAGACACCTGCTTGAAGGGGCCAAGTTCCCGGTGGAGGTTCACACCGACCACCGGAACTTGGAGCATCTGAAGTCCCAGCGCAAATTGAACCAGAGGCAACAGAGATGGTCCCTGTTCTTTGAGCGATTCAATTTTCGCATTCACTATGTGACCCCCAAGCAGACCAAGCAAGCTGATGCGTTGTCCCGAAAGCCGGAGTACGTTCGTGAGGGCGACGGGCCGTCCGAGGCCCGGTTGCTTAAAGCGGAGAACTTTGCGGCTGCTCGGGCGCTTCCTGTCAACCCTCCAGTGGCTCCGCCAGCCCCTGGTGACAAGAGACCATTGAGTGTCCGTGTTCAGGCTCGCCAGCGGACCGATCCGTGGGTGCAGGAGCAGCTGACCAAGGGGCCCCAAGCCCCTTTCCAGGTAAAGAACGGGTGCTTTACCACCGGGACTCTGTTTATGTTTCCCCTGGGCCCGAGCGGGCGGACATTCTCAAGCTTTGCCACGATAGCCGGGCCGCAGGCCATTTTGGGCTGTTCAAGACTTTGCAACTGGTCCTACGGGACTTTTGGTGGCTTAAAGTGCGGAGGGATGTGGAGGACTATGTGGGCTCCTGCCCTGTGTGTCACCGGGCTAAGAACCAGGGGGGCAAGCCGGCCAGTTTGCTCCAGCCGCTCCCGACCCCACTGCCCCCTGGAAGATGATTTCGGCTGATTTCATCACCGACCTCCCCAAGTCCAAGGGCTTCACCACGATACTGGTCGTGGTGGACTGTTTCACCAAGATGGGACACTTCATCCCCTGTGTGGGGGTGCCTACTGCCAAAGAGACTGCTGATATGTTTGTGCAACATGTGTTTCGCCTGCATGGACTTCCACAGAGCCTGGTGACGGACCGGGCACCCAATTCACTTCCCAGTTCTGGAAGGCTGTCCAGAAGCTGCTGGGGATTGATGTGCGGATGTCCACGGCTCACCACCCGCAGACCGATGGGCAAACCGAAAGGGTTAATGCCACTTTGGAGCAGTACCTGCGCTGCTATGTCAACTATCAGCAAAACAACTGGGCGTCCTTGTTGTCTTTGGCAGAGTTTGCTTACAACAATGCGACGCAGGAATCCATCAAAGAGACCCCTTTCTTTGCTAACTATGGACACCACCCTCGGTTCTACCCGCCGGTGGACCCGTCTGGGGAAGTTTCGGAGGCCAAGGATTGGCTTCAAGAGCTCACTGCACTCCAAGACTTGCTACGCACTCAATTGGACCAGGCGAAAGCCGACTACAAGCGGATGGCTGATCGGCGGCGCCAGGAGGGTCCTGAGATCCGGGTGGGGGACAAAGTTTGGCTGTCCACCAAGAATTTGCCCACGCAGCGCCCCAGCCTCAAGTTGGATGCGCGGTTTTTGGGGCCCTACCAGGTTTTGGAGAAGGTGGGGCCTGTTTCCTTCAAACTACAACTCCCAGCGGACATGAAACTCCACCCGGTGTTTCACCGTTCGTTGCTCCGCCCAGCGAAAGGGGTGCGGCCTGATGTGACGCAGCCGCCTCCTCCCCCTGTGATGCGCGATGGCGAGGAGGAGCTGGAGGTGCAGGACATCTTGGATGCTCGCATCAGATACCGGAAGCTGGAGTATCTGCTGGACTGGAAGGGGATGGGCCCGGAAGAACGTTCCTGGACTCGAGCCCGGGACGTCCATGCTCCCGATTTGGTGGCTCGTTTTCACCGCAAGTACCCTGACAAACCCAAACCTCGAGGGCGGCCTCGGAGGGGCCCTGAGGGGGGGATAGTGTAGCACAGCCAGGTTCGTTTGTGCCTGGAGGGCTGGGAAGCGGTCCCGGGGTTCCCTTAGCATTAGGGCCTGCAGCAGCTGAGATTGATTCAGAGGATGAGCTAGATGACTGGGGCGAAGCACAGGGCCCTTCAGATGGGCCTCGTTCCCCCGCTCAGAGCTTGGAATGGGATGAGATGATGTTTGGACCTAGTGAAGAGATAGATCACCAGGTGGACATGGGAAGCAGCGAAGGGAGTTATGAACACCCCGGAGGGAGGAATTCGCAAGAGGCCGAGAATGTAAACATGTACGAGACCGAGTGGGAAAGTGCTAGGGAGGAAAGCTCTCAAGAAGATAGCGACACATCTGCTGAAAGGCAAGGTCGAACCTTTGATAGGAGACGGGACATTGAGTCGAACAGAAGGGCTTGGTCTAGAGTGCTAGACCGGCCGAGGTCCGTGAGTAGAGATTGGAGACGCAGAAGCCTAGAGCGGCGCGGACCTCGGCCGAAGGATTAAGTATAGGATCCGTGGGAATCCTTCCTCAGTTCTCCGGCCACGTCTTTCCTGAACAGGCGTGAAGCGGAGTGGGACCACAAGCCAGCCGTGGTCATCAAGCCTTGCCTTGCATTTGCCTTGTTTCTTGAGCCGCATTGGTTTGCGGAGCCTTGCCCTGTTTCCTGATCCGCATTGGTTTGCGGAGCCTTGTCCTGTTTCCTGATCCGCATTGGATTGCGGAGCCTTGCCACGCTTCCAGCTTATTTGCTACGTTACTTTGGACTACTTTGCTTATCACCTTTTGGACAATTGCATTGTATTGGACTATTTACTCTTTGGAACTGTTTTTATATTCAATAAAGTAGTTAGCCTTCAGTACGTCTCTGTGTGTGTGATTAAGGGGCCCGCCAGGTCCGTGATCGTGACAAGAGTATGTATGTGAATATTTTAGAATTTTGTGCTGTGGTTGGTTGCGAAGCTTGCACATTACACAGACATTCACATGCATATCTCCTTCCTTTCACATCATGCCTTACAATTTGGAAATGCATTCATTCCAAATGCCCCTAAGTCCATTTCTGTGTTTGTTCCAAGAGCAACACAGGCAATTAACCTAATTTCTCACCTGTCCTTATTTTACAAGCCAAAGAATCTAAGTTCAGTCTTGCAGTCCTTAGTGAAAGGCTGTTAGACAGCAGAGCTTCTCTGAGATGTACTTACCAGTCAGAGCAAACAAATATGGACTGGGATAAAAATTGGTTTTTCACTGTAAGATAGCCTCATCAGCCCACAAATGCATTTGCCATTTATGTTCATGTGAACCAGACCTAAAGATGCTGGGGGACTGACAGGCCACAAGAAGCAAGGATGAAACTGATGAAAACCCTCAAGGCTTCCACGCCAGTTCTATCTTTGGCACAAACTTGACCTTTTATTTGTTCTTCATGCCTCAAAAGGCAAGAGTCCAGCCCCGAGGAGAGACAACCATTGGCACATGTGGCCCAGACAGGAGAAACTGGTAGAGGGAAGAGGAAGGATGAGCTAACTGTTGCTCTGTAGCCAGAAGCTGACTATAGATTGGGGAGTATCTATGTACCAATGGGCTCCATCACCCGTAGCAATCTCTAGGCAACCAAGAGGGACTTGGGCAAATCTAGAACACATGAAGTGGGAGCAGGGAATTTTTTTTTAAAAAAAAACATTTTGAATGATTCTTGTACTTAATAAAAAAAGGGGAAAAACAAGAAACAGGTGTAAGATTTTTCTATTTTTCCCCAAAAAGCAAAATCATGGCCAAGATCCATCTAGAGGCTTAATGTCTTAGTAAGTGGACTAGCACCCGTGGGGGGTAAAATTGGGCAGTCCTGTAACATTCATAGGCTTCTGTTAGTGGTGTCACTAGGGCTGGTGTCACCTAATGTAATAAGTCGTGGTGTCACCCCCATTGACCTCTAACCATATCATCCGATACCACAATATTGTTGCTAAAATACCACAATCTTTCAAGTATCCATACCCTCTGCCTTTCTTATATACTGAGATTGGGTGTGTGTACACACACACATGTATTTGTGCCTGATTCACCATGTGGTTCCTCACACCTGATGCTTTCAGGGGACTGCAGCTGACCAGAGCAAGAAAGAGCAGGACAACAAATCCAAAAATCCAAAATATATGTTTAGTAGAAGTAAGATGATTAATAATTTTGGAAAATTCAGAAGTTACAAACAATTAAGGTGGTGAATTGCAATATTCACATTTGCCTCCAACAGACAAGAGTTCTTCCTCCCTGGGCGTTCCACAGATATATAAACCTCACTTGTCTAGTTTCCAAGAAACCTTACAACCTCTGAGTATGCCTGCTATAGATGTGAGTGAAATGTCAGGAGAGAAACATAGTATCCTAGAGTTGGAAAAAACCTCATGGGCCATCCAATCCAACTTCCTGCCAAGAAGCAGGAAAATCACATTCAAAGCACCCCTGACAGATGGTGATCCAGCCTCTGCTTAAAAGCCTGCCAAGAAGGAGCCTCCATCACACTCCAAGGCAAAGAATTCTACTGCTGAACAGCTCACACAGTCAAGAAGTTCTTCCTAATGATCAGGTGGAATCATCTTTCCTGTAGTTTCAAGCCATTGTTCCATCGCATCCTAGTCTCCAGGGCAGCGAAAACAAGCTTGCTACCTTCTCCCTATGACTTCCCTTCACATCTTGGTAGATGGCCCTCATCATGTCTCCTCTCAGCCTTCTCGTCTTCAGGCTAAACCTGACCAGCTCTTTAAGCCACTACTGATAGAGCTTTTTCGTCAGACCCTTGATCATTTTAGGCGCCCTCCTCTGGACACATTCCAGCTTCTCAACATCTCTCTTAAATCGTGGTGCCCAGAATGCTTCTGGAATATGGGCATAAAACTCACAGCCACCCAGTTACAAACAATGTTTGTTTCCACTGTGTATCTACATTGCAGAATTAATGCACTTTAATTGCCAGGGCTGAATACTACCGAATCATGGGAGTTGTAGTTTCACAAAGTCTTCAGCCATCTTTGCCAAAGAGAGCTGATGCCTCACCAAATCCCAGGATCCCATATCATTGAGCCATGGCTGCCACAATGGTGTCAAACTGCATTAATTTTACAGTGTAGGCACAGCCCTGGATAGGTTGCCTGCCAATGAAATGAAAGGGTTTAGAAATGACAACCACTGTGGCATAAAGGGTTATTGAATTTCTACTGAAATCTGGGAAAAGGCCAGGATTCAAATTCTCATTTTGGCTATGAAAATGCAGAGTGCTCACATCTCAGTGCTTTCCCTGAGATGAACATGTTTTCTAGGCTTCTTTGGTCCCCAAAAAATGGTTCGAAACTCATTTTGGATGCAGCGGGGCACTGGTGGTTCGGATCTAAAGTCAATTCTGATTTTCACAGAAAAAAAGTTCAAAACTTTTAAAAACTTCCGAATCCTTCGTTAATGGTTTCAAAGTGTTATTTCCCGTTTCATTGGGTGGCCTTTACTTTAAAAGTAGTTGTTTTACTCCAGAAAAGGGGGGACAAAGGGAGGAAATTCATCCACAGCGTTTTAAACTGCTTCCCAGGCTCACGAGGGGAGACCAGAGGGAGGAAAGCGATCCACTGGGTATTAAATCGCTTCTCGGGCTCATGAGGGGAGATGGGAGGGAGGAAAGCCATCCACTGGGTTTTAAATCACTTCCCAGGCTCATTAGGGCAGAGAGGAGGGAGGAAAGCCATCCACTAGGTTTTAAATAGCTTCTCAGGCTCATGAGGGGAGATGGGGGGGGGGGAAGGAAAGCTATCCACTGGTTTTAAATCACTTCTCAGGCTCATGAGGGGAGACCGGAGGGAGGAAAGCCACCCACTGGGTTTTTAATCGCTTCCCAGGCTCATGAGGGGAGACGGGAGAGAGGAAAGCCATCCACTGCATTTTAAATAGCTTCTCAGGCTCATGAGGGGAGATGGGGGGGGGGAGGAAAGCTATCCACTGGTTTTAAATCACTTCTCAGGCTCATGAAGGGAGACGGGAGGGAGGAAAGCCATCCACTGGGTTTTAAATCACTTCTCAGGCTCATGAAGGGAGACGGGAGGGAGGAAAGTCATCCACTGGGTTTCAAATCGCTTCTCAGGCTCATGAAGGGAGATGGGAGGGAGGAAAGCCATCCACTGGGTTTTAAATCGCTTCTTAGGCTTATGAGGGGAGACGGGAGAGAGGAAAGCCATCCACTGGGTTTTTAATCGCTTCCCAGGCTCATGAGGGGAGACTGGAGGGAGGAAAGCCATCCACGGGGTTTTAAATCGCTTCTCAGGCTCATGAGGGGAGACAGGAGGGAGGAAAGCCATCCACTCGGTTTTTAATTGCTTCCCAGGTTCAAGAAGGGAGACAGGAGGGAGGAAAGGCATTCACTGGGTTTTTAATCACTTCCCAGGCTCATGAGGGGAGATGGGAGGGAGGAAAGCCATGAGGGGAGACAGGAGGGAGGAAAGCCATCCACGAGATTTTTAATCGCTTCCCAGGCTCATGAGGAAAGATGGGAGGAAGGAAAGCCATCCACAGGGTTTTTAATCGCTTCCCAGGCTCATGAGGGGAGACGGGAGGGAGGAAAGCCATCCACTAGGTTTTAAACCACTTCCCAGGCTTGAGCCGAGGCCAGGGACCAGAAGTGGGGAAACACTTAATCATTTCCGACTCTCACACAGCTTGGTAACAGAAATGGTGGGAAAAGCTTCGGAAGGGCAAGAGGACCACCGGTTTCCTTAAAAACTTAGGAATTGCTTCAAAAAGCAAATCTTTCAGGATTTATTCCGAATTATGAAGATTCCAAATGAACCTAACCATGCCTAATGTGTTCCATTCAGTAGCCAGAAATGTAAATCTCAGCAATCAGAATTGCAAACTAAGCCCATCGATGCATTCACAAAACAAAGCACATCACACAAAAGCATGTGCTGTGATACACATTTATCATCGCCTCCTCCCTTCTCTCACATGCATACAATTTCAGATAGAAGCTAGCTACCATTAAGAAGGCACATACCATATTTTGGCATGCAGTGGAAAAGACACAAGTGGCTGTTGCTGGAGTCAAATCATTTTAGCCAGGGGGGATAGCTGGGTACGTGGCTGTGAGGATATGGGCAAGAGTGAGCTGAATCACAGCAAAGAAATACAGCTAAGAAGAGAAGGGGGAAGCTATACTTCACACAGAGCAGAACAACACAGGTGCTTTCTTGTTCTGCATTACTGAACCATCAATGTTTGCTTGTCCAGCATTTCTTCCACCTTTCCTACCTCTCTGCTCCATGAATCATGTCACTCCTACAGTGGAATCTGCTGTGACCCGTACTTCCACACTCCCAACTAATGCCACCAGCTACTGTTACATTATTATGCAGGGGATAGTAATTGGTGCAAAATGGGAAGTAATAATCCCACTCTATTCTGCTTTGGTCAGGCCTTGCCTGAAATACTATGTCCAGTTCTGGGCACTGCAATCCAATCCAAAACAAGCTAGAACATGTCCAGAAAAGAGGCAACCAAAATGGTCAAAGGTTTTGAAGTTAAACCCTATGAGAAGCAGATTAGGGAGCTGAGTATGTTTAGCTTGGAGGAAAATAGGCTAGGGCTGACAAGATAGTCATGTTTAAATATCTGAAAGGATGTCACATTGAGGAGGCAAGCTTGTCTTCTGCTACTCTGGAGACTGGAAAACAAAGCAATGATTCAAATGGGAGGAAAAGAGATTCCACCAAAACTGGATGGACTGGATGAAGGCTAACAAACTGAAGCTTAATCCAGACAAGACAGAGGTCCTCCTGGTCAGCCGCAAGGTTGATCGGAGTATAGAGTGCCAACCTGTGCTTGATGGGCTTACGCTTCCCGAGGATACAGGTTCGCAGTTTGGGGGTCCTCCTGGACTCAGCACTGACACTTGATGCTCAGGTGTTGGCGGTGGCCAGGAGGGCCTTCCCACAGTTAAAGCTTGTGTGCCGGCTGCGATTGTACCTCGAGAAGTTTGACTTGGCCTTGGTGGTCCACGCCTTAGTTACATCTAGTCTGCAATGCACTCTACATAGGGCTGCCTTTGAAGACGGCCTGGAAACTGCAACTGGTACAAAGGTTAGCGGCCAGGTTGCTAACTGGAGCAAATTACTGGGAGCAGATGACACTCTTATTAAAGCAGCTCCACTGGCTGCTGACAAATTTCCGGTCCCAATTCAAAGTGAATGTTATCACCTACAAAGCCCTAAATGATTCAGGTCCTGCCTATCCTGCCATTCAAGTGCTACCTCGGACTTGGTTGAGGTAGGCAGGATTTCCCTGGGTACTGGTTGTGGGGGTCGGGAGCAGGTCAGGGTTTTGCCCTCCCTTCTGCTCGAGATCCCCGTGTACAACTGGTGGGCCACTGTGTGATACAGAATGCTGGACTAGATGGGCTGAGGTCCGATTCAGCATGGCTCTTCTTATGTTCTTATGTTCTTATCTTCACAACCACATTTTCCCCTATGAACTGGTGCAGGCCCTAAGATCTGCCAGGAAGGTCTTCCTCTTGCTTTCGCCATCATCAGAAACACAATTGATGGGGACGAGAGGGAGGGACTCCTTGGCGGTCACCCTCCTGCTCTGGAACTCCCTCCCCAGGGAGATTAGACTGGCCCCTACTCTGTCTGCCTTCCACCGGGATCTCAAAACCTGGATGTTCCACTGTGCATTTGATGATGATTAGGCCCCTGTTTATGAATGCCCAACCCTAACTGACAGATAGATGGTACTTAGCACTTTACCCCCAGACCTGGCCTTATAATTTGCTTTTTTTTTTTTGCACAAGTCCATGCCCAGCCCTCTCCAACTCTGATTATGTCTATCATAGTTCTGGTCACTGGTGGTTGAAGTTTGCTTCTGATACATTTCAATCGTGTTTTTATACCCTGCTGTTTTTAATTGTTTTATCAGACTGGAATATGTTACTGAATTTTTAATTGGGTTTTTTGTTGGTAAACTTTGTTGTTCGCTGGGCTTAGTCCCACATCTAAGCTGCCCCAAGTCCCTTCTGATAGTGGCGGGGTATAAAAATTAAGTTATTTTTAAACATTAGGAAGAATTTCCTGATAGTAGGAGCGTTGTAAGGAAGAGGGCCCAACCAAGGACAAAATTGATGGATGGTATCCTTGAAGTGATTGGCTTGACCTTGAAGGAGCTAGGGGTGGCCATGGCTGACAGGGAGCTCTGGTGTGGAGACAAAGAGTTAGAAGCGACTGAATGAGTAAACAATAACAAAGGAGTTTTCTGCAGTATGATTCTGTAATCCTACAGGACTAATTCAAACTGAAGATTGGAATTGATCCCACTGTCCATTTGTCCCATTGTGCATCAGGACATCAGCAAGGAATTGCCAATGCACATAAGCACACTGTTAGACTAGACATCTTTGCAATTCAATAATAGTGTTTCTTAGAGTCTCTGTTCCATAGCTACTGTAAGTATGTGTCATTATATAGCGTGCACAAAGATAGAAGATTTTGGCCCATTTGTATAATGTGTGTGTGTGTAATTGAATATCTTTTGCACCCCCCCCCTCCCCAAATGTGAAAAGTCACACAATACTGAGCAACAAATCCCTCACAGTCAGATGCAGTAGGGAAAAAGACTTCTGAAACAATTCCATCAGTCGATGGAACTCTGTCACAAAGCAAAGACATTTCCCCTGGCAATGACTTGACCTATTAGGAGATTTCGAATAAAGCCTCTTTTTGTGCATCAGTCATACGCCTTTGCAAGTAATCTATCATAGAGAATCACAAGAAATACAATTGTCACACTAAAAAGATCAGGAACAATATACATCAGCTGCATCTTATATCAAATATAAAGCCAAAAGTATTGCTACAGGGGAGGGCAAAATGAGGGTATTGGCCTTCAAATATGAACACAGTCCCCATAACAAAAATTTCTGTCCACTGAGCATTAAAAAATATGGTTTAGGCATCTAAAAAGGGAGACAAATGATATTACCAATAGACTGCAAAAACAACAAACATAGGTGTGAATGATTTTCAGTGTCTGACTCTTCCGAATCCCAGAAATTTGAGGACTGAGGGAATATTTAATGGAGAGGAAAATTTTATTTATTTATTTATTTGTCACATTTCTATACCTCCCCTCTCAGCCCGAAGGCGACTCTGGACAGTTTATACAAGGCAGTCTCTGCCCTCCTATACAACACAAGCAGGCAAACCAAAAAAAGAAAAAAAACATATAACAACAAATTAACAATTAAAAACATACAATTACAGTCTCAGCGTCATGTTGAAATCAGTTTCCGTCACATCGTCGTCATTCCATATATCTAATTAAACCTTTATATTTCATCAGCAAATGCCTGCCCAAACAGCCAGGTCCTGACATTCCTGCGAAATATCAGGAGGGAGGGGGCTGATCTGAAGTCTCTAGGGAGGGCGTTCCAAAGCCGAGGAGCCACCACTGAAAAGGCCCTGTCTCTCGTCCCCGCCAGTCGCGCCTGCAAAGAAGGCGGGGCCGAGAGCAGGGCCTCTCCAGATGATCTTAAACATCTCGATAGTTCATATGGAGAGATGCGTTCGGACAGGTAAGTTGGACCCAAACCGTTTAGGGCTTTAAAGGCTAAAGCCAGCACTTTGAATTGTGCCCGGTAGCAAACTGGCAGCCAGTGGAGCTGGCACAACAGGGGAGTTGTACGCTCTCTGAATGCCGCTCCTGTTATCAACTTGGCTGCTGTCCGTTGGACTAGTTGCAGCTTCCGAACAGTCTTCAAAGGCAACCCCATGTAAAGAGCGTTGCAGCAATCTATATGGAAATGAGAATAATTATTTGGGAAGATAATTTTGCCTGTTGTTGTTTATTCGTGCAGCCACTTCCAATTTTTTGTGACCTCATGGACCAGCCCACGCCAATACTCCGTCAGCCGTCACCTCTCCAGCTCATTCAGGGTCAAGCCAGTCACTTCGAGGATATCATCCATCCATCTTGCCCTTGGTCGGCCCCTCTTCCTTTTTCCTTCCATTTTCCCCAGCATAATTGTCTTCTCTAAGCTTTCCTGTCTTCTCATTATGTGGCCAAAGTACTTCACCTTTGCCTCTAATATCTTTCCCTCCAGTGAGCAGCCAGGCATTATTTCCTAAAGTACGGACTGGTTGGATCTTCTCACACATGACCATCATTTCTTGGATTTCCTTAGTGGGTCTGTAGATAGTTTGTAGGTTGTGTTTCTTCATCAGCTTCCCTATGCAATCAGTGGTTCCCTTGATACATGGTGGGAACACTTTTCCTCTGGGTGGATCTTTGTCTTTACTCTTGTGGCTTGTTCTCAGTCTTGCATCTCTTCTGATGTCTGTGGTGAAGCCTCCATTGGCCTGTAGAGCCCGGTTTAGGTGGTTCAGTTCTGTGATTCAATTAATATCCGCTAGATAGAATGTTTTACACTGGACAGAATGCTATACAATTACTATACAGTAAGAAGAATGGTTCTATTCCATTGTACCATTTTTCTACTTTCAAGAAATACTTTTTGTTTAGATGAAGCTCAGACCATGAAACTTCTCCACCTGGTGCCTGAAATCTAACTACTCTCCAATCAAGCTCTTCTCTGTAACAATGAAATGGGAATTTAACCGGCACCTGGGTTACTAATGTGTATGTTTCCAACTAAACCTCCTACCCAGAATGCTTGGATGATAAAAATCAATATTTGAAATGCCAGAGGGTAAGAGCTCCAGCTTGTTACAAAATCTTTTTTCAGAAAATAATCTCTCTCACACACAGCGAGTAAAGGAAAATTGTTCCAGGCAGCAAAACTGGAAATGAGAAGCTTGTGAGGATTTCCCCCATCAAACTAAAGCATTTAATTTATTTTTCTCCAGCATACTTACTTGTAAAGTCAAGCTTAATTATTTCTTACTGCCTTATCAAAAGCTTAACGGATATGCTAAATTTAGTTCTTTTCAACATGGAGTTCTTAAGGATTAAGCTTTGTGTCGAATACCTGTTTCAATCCAGTCCTGTTCAAAGATGGTCTTTGCAGAACCTTGATGTGGGAGAAGGAGACAAAGAGCCAAATCCTGTATATGCCCTATGCTAGCAATTGCACTTTTTGGGGGTCACACAAAAGCTGATTGGAGGCAGAAAAAAGTCAGCTCTGATTACTTAAATTTCCCAATGCTTTAATTTCTTCCTGTCACACCTCAAGGGCCTCAGGCATCAATTTTGCTTGAGCAAGACCGCAGCCAGGACGGCTGCAGAGAACTTTCCAAGCCAGCTTGTTTCACTCCAGAGATTCCCTCTGGGCCCCTTTGCCTTTCCCGTGAGAGTCAGGTACTGAATGCATAACATGGACAGGCCAAGGTTACTCAAACGGGCCTCCCCTGATAAACGAAGCGCCTCAGAGATGCTTCGAGTCCGGCTCCCCTTCGCCAGCTGCGAGCTGCTAACGAGTTGTGCATTCCAGAGAGAATGAGGTAGCTATTTATTTATTTATTTATTTCGGGATTTTACCCCGCTCTTCTCAACCCCCAAGGGGGGGACTCAGAGCGGCTTACAGTACAGCACAATTCGATGCCCACATAATAACAATATAAACCCCAAAACACTTCAACAATTAAAATACATTAAAAATACATTAAAATACAACTACATTAGCACCATACACATTCACTCTGGATTAAAACAATGTTCAGTCCATAAAAACATTGGCCATAATCACCCACTTTCATTAAAAACCAATCTAAAATGCTGCCTTGTGCTGGTGTACGAATGCCTGGTCCCACAGCCAGGATTTTACTTTTTTCCTGAAGGCCAGGAGGGATGTGGTGGATCGTACATCAATAGGAAGTGCATTCCACAGGCGGGGAGCCACCACCGAAAAGGCCCTATCCCTCGTCCCCACCAGCCTCATCTGAGACGTAGGCGGGAGCGAGAGCAGGGCCTCCCCGGATGATCTTAGATTACGAGGTGGGACATAGCGGCTGATGTGTTCGGACAAGTAAGCTGGGCCAGAACCGTATAGAGCTTTAAAGGTCAAAACCAGCACTTTGAATTGAGCCCGGAATTGGACCGGCAGCCAGTGGAGCTGACACAACAGGGGGGTGGTATGCACCCTGTATGTAGCTCCCGTTAGCAATCTGGCTGCCGCCCGCTGGACTAATTGCAATTTCCGAACTGTCTTCAAAGGCAGCCCCACGTAGAGTGTGTTGCAGTAATCTATTCGGGATGTGACCAGAGCGTGGACGACCGTAGCCAGATCAGACTTCCCAAGGTATGAACGCAGCTGGCGCACGAGTCTTAACTGTGCAAAAGCTCCCCCAGCCACCGCTGAGACCTGGGGTTCCAGGCTCAGCGATGAATCCAGGATCACTCCCAGGCTGCGAACCTGCGTCTTCAGCGGGAGTGTAACCCCATCCAACACAGGCTGTAACCCTATGCCCTGTTCGGCCTTGCGACTGACCAGGAGGACCTCTGTCTTGTCTGGATTTAGTTTCAATTTGCCCTCATCCAGTCCGACACAGCGGCCAAGCACCGGTTCAAAGTCTGGACAGCCTCCTTGGTGACAGGTGGGAAGGAGCGACAGATCTGGACGTCATCTGCGTACAGATAACACCTTACTCCGAAACTCCGAATGATCTCTCCCAGCGGTTTCATGTAGATGTTGAATAACATCGGGGACAGAACTGAACCCTGAGGGACTCCACAGGACAACGGCTGTGGAGCCGAACAGGTGTCACCCAATGACACCTTCTGGGTACGACCTTCCAGGAAGGATTGGAGCCACTGCAGAGCAGTACCGCCAAGCCCCATGTCTGCAAGGCAACCCAGAAGGATACCGTGGTCAACGGTATCGAAAGCCACTGAGAGGTCCAGCAGAACCAACAGGGACACACTCCCCCTGTCGAGTTCCCGGCGTAGATCATCTACCAAGGCAACCAAGGCTGTTTCAGTACCATGTCCCGGCCTAAAGCCAGACTGTGCCGGATCAAGATAATCAGTGTCTACCAAGAACCCCTGAGTTGCGAAGCCACCACACACGTTCCATGACTTTGCCCAAATAGGGGAGATTGGAAACTGGCCGATAGTTCACTAATTGAGTGGGGTCCAGTGATGGTTTTTTCAACAGCGGTTTTATAACAGCTTGCTTTAAGCTGGCTGGAATTTTGCCCTCCTGTAAGGAGGCATTAACCACCACCTTCACCCACTCTGCCAAAACCCCTCTGGCTTCCTTTATCAGCCAGGATGGGCAGGGGTCTAGGATGCATGTAGTGGGCCTCGCCTCTCCAAGGATCTTGTCCACATCCTCGAGCTGAACCAATTGAAACGAATCCATTAAAACCGGACAAGCAGATGCTCGTGTCACATCCTCAGAGACTGCCATTAAAGTGGTATCGAAATTGGAACGGATCAGCGCCACTTTATCCGCGAAGGCCTTAGCAAATTCTTCACCGCGTACCACCGAGCTGTCAGGGATCTTGCACTGTGGTGGATTTAAAAGACCCCTAACGACTCGGAACAGTTCCGCTGGACGGTTCTTCGCGGCGGCCACCTTGGTCGCGATAGATGTTTTTTGTGCGGCTTTTGTTGCTGCGTCATAAGTCCTCAAAAAGGGGACCAGGCGCGCACGAGCTGATCTGCTCCGCTTCCGACGCCACACGCACTCTAGCCTCCTCTTTTTTTGCTTCATTGCTGCCAACTCCTCAGTAAACCAAGGAGCTGGTTTAGCTCGGTTACTCAAGAGGGGGCGTTCTGGCTAAACATATAGACAGTCATCAATCATGGAACGTTGACACTCGACGCACTTAGATCAAAGCGTCTGGACACTATAACTGCCCAGAGATGCCCATTGGGGGTATCTCGTACCAACTTCGCATTTGAAGGATGCTTCTGTGAGAGAGGCCACATTCAGGCCTTCCAGAAGCCTGTGTCAGCCAGCATCGGGCTGACTTGATCCTGCCCCGTGCCACGTTCCTATGTGTGTTCCTGCAAAGACTTTACAAGCTACTGACTTTATTGCTTCCAAGAAAGACCTTCCTGGCCATCTCAACCCGGCTGGGAACCTTTAAGAGACTTCCTTTGCATCCGGCTTGTTTCCTGTACCCATCCGCTTGGATTCCTGTTGCCGTGGGATTATACTTACCGCTGACTCCTGTTATTTGCTGCTATTTGGAGGCCTTATAGAATTACCTCCAAACACTTTCCTATACCTTTTATTCACAATAAAACCTGTTGTACCTTAGCTGCTGTGTGGTTTATCCAGGGAGGTCAAGTCCAAGGGCCTAGAGGGCAACACTTCCTGCCAACTTTCACCACTTATGATGGTGCATTCTTGCTGTATTAATCCATCAGTAGGCTTCCAGAAAAAACAATTTTGCTCCCATAATGAATTCCCTGCTCCAGTTCAACAAACCTGTTTCACTAAAAATACAGAGCAGAAGTACAGTGTTCCCTTCCTACTTTGCAGTTTGCTTATTGCAGACTCACTGTTTTGCGGATTTCAAGAATAATTAATTTAAAATATATATCATAGTATTTTTGCTGTTTTGTGGGGTTTTGTCGCCACCGCTCTCCAAGGCGCTTTCCCTCCTCAGTTCTTTCTCCCTCCCTCCCTCCAGCCTTGAAGTGCCTTTCCTTCTTTGCCTTTACTTTATTTTAAGTTTACAAAGACTTAAAATGGTGTATAACTACTAAAATAATGTATAAATATTAAAATAAATAGAACATCCCTACATCACGGTTTTTCACTTATTGCTGGAACCTAACCCCAGCAATAAGCGAGGAACACTGTAAGTTGAAAGAGACCACAAGAGTATTCTAGTCCAATCTTGTTTCCTGAAAGAATAGAACGCTAAAGCCATCTAACCTGTGTTTAACGACCTTCAAAGGAGAGTTTACCACCCTCTTCATAGAAACATAGAGTTGGAAGAGACCTCATGGGCCATCTAGTCCAACCCCCTGCCAAGAAGCAGGGAAATTGCATTCAAAGCACCCCCGACAGATGGCCATCCAGCCTCTGTTTAAAAGCTTCCAAAGAAGCTTCCACCACACTCCAGGGCAGAGAGTTCCATTGCTGAATGGCTCTTACAGTCAGGACGTTCTTCCTAATGTTCAGGTGGAATCTCCTTTCTTGTAATTTGAAGCCATTGCTCTGCGTCCTAGTCTCCAGGGCAGCAGAAAACAAGCTTGCTCCCTCCTTCCTATGACTTCCTCTCGCATACTTATACATGGGTATCATGTCTCCTCTCAGCCTTCTCTTCTGCAGGCTAAACATGCCCAGCTCTTTAAGCTGCTCTTCATAGGGCTTGTTCTCCAGGCACTTGATTTTAGCTGCCCTCCTCTTGACACATTCTAGATTGTCAACATTGCCCTTCAATTGTGGTGCCCAGAATTGGACACAGTATTCCAGATGTGGTCTAACCAAGGCAGAATAGAGGGGTAGCATGACTTTCCTGGATCTAGACACTACTCCTATTGATGCAGGCCAAAATCCCATTGGCTTTTTTGCCACTGCATCACATTTTTGGCTCATGTTTAACTTGTTGTCCACAAGGACTCCAAGATATTTTTTGAATGTATTGTTTCCTTGCATTTCATTATTTCTGCCTAAGTGGAATATCTTCATCCTCAAGGAGTTCCTCCTAATCCAACAAGCCTTCGGAGTTAGCTAGACTGTAGCTCGCACCGCCTAGCTGTCAGCCCACTGCGACTCCATTTCTTGTTTCAACTGTTCTAATTGTAATTCCATCTTAATGGTATTACTGTGAGTTATTATGAGTTATCTGACAATTGTATTTTACGAACTGTTGTAAGTCGCCCCGAGCCGTTGGGGGGGGGGGGGGCGACAGACAAATGTGAAATAATAAATAATTAAATAATCTTTAGAGGGAGACTAATTTGATCCATTGTAATTTGATCCCTTTGGTCTGTGTCTTAGTCTCTGGAGTAGGTAAAAATAAGATTTTTTTATGTATCATTGGTAAGCAAAAGGATCCTGTAGCACCTTACAGACTGAGAGCCTTTCCACATAGCTATATAACCTAGAATATCAAAGCAGAAAATCCCAAAATATCTGTTTTGAACTGGGTTATCTGAGTCCACACTGCCATATATCCCAGTTCCAAACAGATAGTGTGGGATTTTATTAAGCTGTGTGGAAGGGACCTAAGAGAACAAAATTGGAGGCATAAGCTCTCATAGACGAAGTCAACTTCCTCAGATGAAGTAGAGCAAGGCCCCTTCTACACTGCCACATAACCCAGATCATCAAAGCAAGTAATCCACATTATCTGCTTTGAACTGGATTATCTGAGTCTACATTGCCATATAATCCAGTTCAAAGTGGATAATCTGTATTTTATATGGCAGTGTAGAAGGGGCCTTAGTCTACCAAAGCTTAGAGTTCTAACTACTTTGTTCTCTCACTTAGTCTCTAAGGTGCTATAAGAACTCCTTTGCATACTGATATTCAATATTAATATTATGTATAGGAAGGGAATGTGCACATTGAGAAAAATACATTTAAAAAGCACACTGAGAAAAATGTATATCAAAATATGCATGCATTCTCATTAGTACAATTTACAATCTGACATGGATCAAGAACAGGAAGAGTACAAGGGAAAGAGGAATCGTGCATCTATGATTTCATAAACGATGACTCTTTCAAGGCTAAACAAACCATGGTTTATGAAGCTCAGAATGTGGTAAAGGCCCAAATGCAGAGATAAGTAGTTCCCTGCTTTCTTATATAACTTTGTATCACACACACACACACACACAATTGGGCAAGATCCTTTTGTGGACTGTATACAGAATCCGGCATCAATGGTTACTTTAGATAATATAATCCCAGTGTGTCTAGTTTTCCTTTCAGTGGCCATGCTGGCTGGTGGGAAAGAGAGCGAGAGAGACAGAGAGGGAGGGAGTGAGAGAATCATAGAATTGGAAGAGATCTCATGGGTCATCCAGTCCAACCCCCTGCCAGGAAGCAGGAAAATCGCATTCAAAGCATCCCAACAGATGGCCACCAAGCCATAAATGTCACATAAATAATGGCATTCGTTCCATTTTTACTAGTACCTTTTGGTCCCTTGAACAGTTTGATTTCAACAACCGTCTCCAAAATAGGTCTTCTTCGACGGACATATAGTCGCACTATGGAGCCAGCTTCTTTGAGGGCCTCAACAGCTTTGCTGTGCGACACCTCTGATACATCAACCTCGTTCACCCGCAAGATGCAATCATTGACTCTGGAGAGAAGGGGGAAAGAACAAGAAGAGAAGTTGAAGAGTCTAATTTCAAAAGGAGAAAGCATTTCATCAGCAGCACAAAACACATTCTTGGATTATTGGAATGTTTTCAAGGGAACGGGGCCGGCACAGACATGCAATGGCGGAATGCCCTTGTCTCGTGTACATAGGGAAAAGTAAGGTATTTCTGAAGTCTCATTGGCAGTCATTTATGAGAGTGGTTCCCTGGGGAACAACAACAACAAAACTTTCCTGTATGCCCAGCATGCTTTTTGCTAACTCTATTAAGAGGCAAACCTGTCTGTAATGAAATTGCATTGAAAGTCGTTCTATTGCCTCCTGGAATTTTATTCCATAAGGAAATTAGTTATTGAGATTAATACACCTACGGCAAGCATCCGTTCACCATTCAACACTGTGCAGCATTCACCTCTCCAGAAAGCAAAGTGCTCTTTGTTCATTTTAGTTCAATAATATAATATAACATAATCTAATAGAAATAACATATCAGTGCATTTCAATTTAGTAAACTATTTCTTCCCAAAATAACTGATTTATTAACCCTAGATTTGCTTTTCCCTCTGAGATGAGTGGTGCATAGACTATCAAGTAGCAATGCCCTATTCTAATGTTTTGCGTGTTCCCATAATCTATCACCATTGGCTATGCTTCTCAAGGTTGTTAAGAGTATTAAACATCCTAGGATTACCAAGAGCTGTAGGTCAAAACATCTAGAGCAGGGGTTCTCATCCTGTGGGTGCCCAGGTGTTTTGGCCTACGACTCCCAGAAATTCCAGCCAGCTTACCAGCTATTAGGATTTCTTGGAGTTGAAGACCAAAACATCTGAGGACCCACAGGTTGAGAACCACTGATCTAGGGGGGGGACACACAACTGCCCATGCCTGCTCTAGAACAGGAATAAACACTTGTTAGAGGTCCAGGAGAAAACTTTCTCCCTTTGGGACCCATGGAGATGGGAGGTGCATGGACTATCAAAAATGCAACCAAGAAAGTAAAACCCATGGAGTGGCTGGAAGTTCACTTCCAGTTTTAAATATATGTAGAATACCTGCATCCAACAAATATATCATCTTGAGGAAGTTTTTAGATTGTCCAGGTCTTTTTTCTGTGTTAGAAGCAACGTGATAAACTGCAAGTCGCTTCTGGTGTGAGAGAATTCTGGGCAACGTTCTGCAGGAACGTTGCCCAGTGGACGCCCAGATGTTTTATCATCCTGTGGGAGGCTACTCTCATGTCTCCACATGGGAAGCTGGATCTGACAGATGGGAGCTCCCTCCATCTCGCAGATTCGCACCGCCAACCTTCAGATCAGCAGTTCAGCCGGCACAAGGGTTTAACCCATTGCACCACCTTGCCATTGTGCACTGGAAGTTACCACAGAATGGCATTGGAGGACCTAGGTAATCCTAAGAGAAGACTCAATAAATGTTCTAGGTCCTCCAACATGACTCTATCAAAAGTGATGTTTCAGTGATGTTTGATATTAATATCCACACTTTGTTTCCATGGTAAGTTCAGGAACATAACCCCTCTGGAGACAAAGATGGCATTGTATCCCTTAAACTTAAAGATACTGTCTTTTTAAGTAGCATAGTAATTGGTGGGCCTTATTACTTTGCCAGCTGATCCAGCAGTCCTATTTGTGTCATTTAATGTATTCATACAGGATGTCATCTCCAGCTAAACAACATGCATCCGAGCCTTCGGGGAGTGGCGGTATACAAGTTTGAAGTAATAAATAAATAAATAAATACTTTAAAAAGGAGAGGTCTGTAAACCAGAGCAACACTAGCCAGATATTTCATTACAGGATATCATGGCCTGTCTGACTGGCTTTGAGTTCCATGTCCTTCAGACATTTTCTATAGTTTCTGGATTTATAGATTTAAAACATGAGTCTTAAGGTCTCGGCCTGATTTATACTACAGGGAGAGCACCTCTTATCTGGAATTCTAAAGTCCAAAATCCTTCAAAAATCAATATCGGTGGTTCAATGCACCCAAACTTTGCTTCCTGCTCAAAATGGTGACCATGTTGTGTATAAAAGCATCTTCAGGCTATATGTGTAAAGGATATATGAAGCATCCATAAAGTTTAGTTTTGATTTGGGTCCCAACTCCAAGATATTTCATTATAAATATGCAAAAATTGCAAAATCTAAAATCCAAGCATTTGAGGGATGGGATATTCTACCTGTATCATCGCCCACTGAAGAATACTGGAAGCAGAGGGTTCTGAGTGGCCAACTTAGATCCAGCTCAGTTCCGTCTTGAGCAACTGAAGAAGGTAGAATTCTAAATGGTTTGCTCATTTTATGTATTTTTAAAGTTCTCTTTGTTAACCACGTCCATATGAATCATCTTCCAACTCACGATCTCTGCCTAGAGGACAATTCTTAACACCATCATCCATTTAAAGGTGTTGACAATGAAGTGTTCTTCACTGCCACTTTGCATGCAGCTCCCTTTTGCTTTCAGCATACGAAATAGGAAAAAGCTGAAATGTTTTGCTAATTTATTGATTTAGATCCTAAATCAATAAAGTATGAGCCTTTTATCTTGCTATGATGGCGCTATTGGGAAGGACCATATTCAAGTGGGACTGATTTCCTTTTTACTACTTCTTCAGAACCATGGCAGATTGGCACAATCAAGTGCTCTAAAAACATATTGCATGCAACATTTTGGGCTAACCACACATTACTCTCCCTATGACATTATCCCCAACTTTTGGTGTGGAACAAACACACTTACTCCATCCATATCAAGAGATATGACCTTTCAGACAGTCTGGATACGTTACGACCAGCTATTTGAGTTGTGCCCAGAGGCAACAATGCCAACAACAAGAAAGAAAGATGGATGGATGAAGGAAGGAATGGTTTCAGTTCAGCTCTAGCTATATGCTTTGTCCATTTTTTCTCAAGCAGAGACAAAAAATGAAAGACCTTTTAACAGCTAGTCTCCAATATGAATAGCTATCAAGGGGCAAAGCCTCTTTCTTTAGCACCACACACTGACATACGCTGGTATATGACATAAGCCACTAGGCTGCATATGCGCCATTGACAATAACACTTGAGAAAAGGCTTTCATACAACCTCTTTACAGGAGTTTTGATTTGAGTGGGAATGAGACACTGGAGGCTCCTGGTTAAACTCTGTTCTCATCAACAGAAATGAAATTATTTCATCAATGCTCTAATCTTTTAGGCCAGTTTTACTTAAAACACCTACCAAATGTAGCACAAAATCTTCAAGTAGAGAGAAATAACTCTACATAGCACAAAATAAATGTAACACGAAATCTTCACGTAGAGAGAAATAAAAAGGGCCAGCTATCACAGGAGGTTAATTTTCAGCTGCAGTAAATCTTGCCAACTGAAAGGTTGAGAGTTTAGAGCCAGCTCAGGGTGAGTCCCTGACCTTCAGCCCAGCTCCCCCGCCCATGTAGCAGATCAAAAACAGAAATATGAGTAGATGAATAAGAACCGCATTATGCAGGGAGGTATTTTAGGCATTTTAGAGGAAAGTTTATGAACAAAGAAAGCTCTTCAGTAAAGAGATGGAGTGACAGCATCCCCTATAGCCAGAATTGAGCACAGCCTTCAAAATATGCCAAATGATGAGAAAAAGCCTAATTATACATCTATCTGTTGTCTGTCTTGTCATTGTATAATCGGCATTGAATATTGGCTGTATATGTGTTTTGTGATCCTTCCTGAGTTCCTTTTGGGGTGAGAAGGACAGAATATAAGCACTGTAAATAAATAAATAAATCTAGTTTCATAAACCCTGATGGCCCTCCCTGAACCCAATCCAATTTACCTATTGTGTTCTTAAAGTGAGACACCCAGAACTGAACAAAATTACTCCATTTGAGGCAGACAGGGGCTGGAGAGAAGTTAGTGGCATGATAGTGAGTAACAAAGCCACAGATGCAGGCAAAACATCAGGACAGAATGCTTCTAGAACATAGCCATACAACCCGAAAAACCTACACCAACCCAGTGACTCTGGCCATGAAAGCCTTTGACAATACATTTTCACAATATTGCTAAAATATGCAGCAATTGATTTTACTGTCAAGAATACAGATTTTCAAACATCTTGGGAGAATTGTTTAACGTTTTTAGCAGGCTGAGAAATGACCATGGAGGGAGGCATCAACATTTATTTATTTATTTATTTATTTGTCACGTGTCTATACCGCCCCTCTCAGCCCGAAGGCGACTCGGGACGGTTTACACAGGCAGTCTCTGCCCTCAATACAACACAGCAACAAGTCAACCCCCCCCCCAGAAAAAAACATAATAACAATTTAACAATTAAAAACATATAATTGCAGTCTCAGCGTCATGTTGAAATCAGTTTCCATCACATCGTTGTCATTCCTTATATCCAATTAAGCCTTATATTTCATCAACAAATGCCTGCTCAAATAACCAGGTCTTGACTTCCTTGCAAAACGTCAGGAGGGAGGGGGGCGATCTGATGTCTCTAGGGAGGGCGTTCCAAAGCTGAGGAGCCACCACTGAAAAGACCCTGTCTCTCGTCCCCGCCAGTCGCGCCTGCAAAGAAGGCGGGGCCGAGAGCAGGGCCTCTCCAGATGATCTTAAACATCTCGATAGTTCATGTAATGCTCCGGAAAGGGGGTTCCGATAAACCAAACTCACTCCAAGCAGATTGGAAGATAGATCATTTATTGGCTCCTTACTCCAGGCTGAACAAAGATAGACTAAAGAAAAGCCCGCGCAAACATTCCTCAAGACCCCCCGCTGGGTCCCTCCTTCCAAGGCTTGACCAAATGGCCAGTCCACATATCAAAGACCAGGAAGGTATCTGGCAGATCAAAGGGGATGAGCCTGGTGGTTTCCCGCTCGGCAGTGTCCATATCAATTGGCGCGATCGGCTTGGTCCGTTATGGCATGAAACGAACCAACCGGAGCTGACATAGCGCCCCCCTCCGCAAGATGGTGACCTGCAAGGGAAAGAGTCAAGAAAAAGGGGATCAGGGCCCCGGCTTGTCCGGGAAAGCGGCGTGAAAAGCCTTAACTAGTCTCGGGGCGCTAACATGGGGTGCCAACACCCACTCGGGGTGTAAGTCCCTGGCAGTCCATTTAACTAAGTAACTAAGGCGGCCCTTGTGGCGCCGCGAGTCCAAGATGTCCTTAATCTCAAAGTGGGTATGGGACCCCACCATAATAGGCACCGGGGCGCCTTCTTCGGCGGACCACTTCCGGTCAGACACAGCTTTTTTCAATAAGCTCACATGGAACACAGGGTGGACCTTGCGCCAGGTGTGCGGCAGGTCCAGCTTGACCGCCACGGGGTTGATTATTTCCACCACACTGAGGGGCCCTACAAATTTGCTGGCAAACTTGCGGGACGGCTGAGTCGACTTCAGGTTCTTGGTGGAAAGGAACACGCGGTCTCCCACTGTATACGTAGGCTGGGGGCCCCTCTTCTTGTCAGTGTACAGCTTGTAAGAGTCCCGAGCCTGTCGCAGCGCCGTCTGGATGGCCGGCCAAGCTGCCGCCACCTTGGCTCCCCATTCGGTGACCGGAGTTGCCGGGTCGGCGGCGGGGCCCGCCGCAGGGAAGGGCGGAAAGTCGCGGCCGGAGACAATGCGGAAAGGAGAGGCCCCCGTCGAGGCGTGCTCGGCATTGTTGTAGCTGTATTCCGCCACCGCCAACAACTCGGCCCAGTTGTCTTGCTGGTAGGTTGAGTAGCACCGGAGGTATTGTTGCAAGGTGCGCTGGACCCTCTCCGTGGCGCCATCCGTCTCCGGGTGAAACGCCGTGCTCAAAGCCCGTTGGGACCCCAGCCCTGCCAGGAACGCCTTCCAGAACCGGGACGTGAATTGAGGCCCTCTGTCACTCACCACTCGTCGCGGGCAGCCGTGGAGCCGGAAGACGTGTTGGGTGAAGAGGCGTGCCAACTCCGGGGCCGTGGGCAATCTCCGGAGCGGGACAAAGTGTGCTTGTTTTGAGAATAGGTCCACCACCGTCCAAATGGTGGTGTATCCGCCGCTGGGCGGCAGGTCGACGACGAAGTCCATTGCTATTTCGCTCCAAGGCTCGGCCGGGTCAGCCACCGGTTGCAGCAGCCCCGTCGGCCGGCCCACCTTGGGCTTGTTCCGTGCACACACTTCGCATTCCGCTATGTAGTCACTAGTGTCCTTTCTCATGCCCGGCCACCAGAACTGCCGGGCCAATAGCTTTAGAGTTTTAGTGAGGCCGAAGTGGCCAGACAATTTGGAGTCGTGGGCTTGGGCCAGGACCGGAGCCCTCTGGCTTTGGGGGACATATAACTTGTCTTTGTAGTACCATATGCCTTTAGCCTCAGTTAAGTCCTCGCGGTGCTCTTTAAGCCAGGCGTCTGCTCCATAAGCTGCTGCCAGTTCTGCTAACAGTTCTGGGGCCCCAGGGACCGTGGGGTTTGGGGCCTTGTCCGCCGCCCGGGTGCGGGCCACTAAGCCCAACTGATTTTTGGAGAACACGGTCCCCACTTCCTCCGGCGCCGAGTAGTCAGCCTCAGGCATTCTGGAAAGCGTGTCGGCCAACACGTTTTTCGGGCCCGGGAGGTACTTGAGCTGGAAGTTGAAGCGGCTAAAAAACTGCGCCCATCTCAGCTGCTTGGCGTTGAGTCTCTGAGGGGTCTGGAGTGCCTGTAAGTTCTTGTGGTCCGTCCACACTTCGAAGGGCAAGGCGGTGCCTTCCAAGAAGTGCCTCCAGTGGCTCAGCGCCGCCCGCACGGCAAAGGACTCCTTCTCCCATACATGCCACCGCTTCTCCGATGGGGTGAATTTTTTAGACAGGTATGCGCAGGGTCGCAGGGTCCCGTCTTCATCTCGCTGCAGGAGGATCGCCCCATAGGCTGCCTCCGAGGCGTCGCACTGCACAGTGAAGGGCTTGTCGGGCTGGGGATGCCGCAGCAGCGGCTGGCTGGTGAAGCTCCTCTTGAGGCTGTCGAAGGCCTCCTGGCACTGCGGGGTCCAGTTGAGCATCGCCCCTGGTGATTTGGCTTTCTTTGTCTCCCCCAAGCCCTTGGTTTTCAATAGCTCAGTTAAGGGGAGCGCTATTTTAGCAAAGTTCTGGATGAACTGCCTATAAAAGTTGGCGAACCCCAAAAAGCCCTGTAGCTGCCGCCGGGTTCGCGGAGCCTCCCACGCGAGCACGTCCCTCACCTTACTTGGGTCCATGGCCAGGCCTCGCGTGGAGATGCGGTACCCTAGATAGTCCAGTTCCTGTCGGTGGAACTCGCACTTGGACAGTTTGACGAACAGCTGGTTCTCCCGCAGCCGCCGCAGCACCTCCCGGGTCATCTCGACGTGCTCCGCCTCAGATTTGGAATAAATTAACACGTCATCCAGGTACACTAGAACTCCCTTGTAGAGTAAGTCCCTGAAGATTTCGTTGATGAATTGCTGGAAAATCCGGGGAGCGCCTTTAAGTCCGAAGGGTGTGACCCGGAATTGGTACTGCCCCAGGTGGCAGTTGAATGCGGTCTTCCAGCAGTCTTCGTCCTTCACCCGAATCCGGTAGAACGCTTCTCGGATGTCCAGTTTGGTAAAGATTTGCGCCTCCCCCAGCTGGGCCAGGATCTCGGACATCAGTGGCAGCGGGTAGGGGCTAGAGGTGCTGATAGCATTGAGACCTCTGTAATCCACACACAGTCGCAGTGACCCGTCCGCCTTTGGCCTGAACAGGACGGGAGCCGCCATCGGGCTGGTTGACTTCTCAATAAAGCCTCTGTCCATATTTTTATCAATAAAGTCTCTTAATGCCTTTCTTTCGGGTTCAGACAGGGCATACAGTTTTGGGCTGGGCAACTTGGCGCCCTTTTCAATTTCGATTGCGCAATCGGACTTCCGGTGGGGGGGCAGCTGGTCACTTTCCCGCTCACTAAAGACCTCCCCTAAGTCCTCGTACTCTCGCGGGACTTCGCTGGGTAGGCTCTCTGCTGCCCCCACGCCCGCTCCCTCATGGATTTGGGTGTCCGCGTCTTCAAGGTCATCTAGCCTTGCCCTGGCCTCTCCGCTCCCGAACTGCACTGCTCCTGTCTCCCAGTTGATCCGAGGGTTTTGGTTGCGCAGCCAAGGAGCCCCCAGGATGATGGGTTAGTGCGCCATTGCTGAAATGACGAATCTGAGCTTTTCTCGGTGGGACCCCATCTGCACTCTGATCTCTCCTGTCTTGTGGGTGGCTGGCTTCCCATTCGCCGGGGACCCATCTAGCTGGGAGAATAAGATCTGCTCAATCAGGGCTTGGGGCTTTATCCCCAGCTGCCTCGCTAATCCCGGGGACATCAGGCACCTGGTGCACCCGCTGTCTATCATGGCTGTAGTCTCTATGGGTTGGCTGGCCTCGGGGCCCCACACCTGAATGTCCAGCTTGTATGTGCCGCACCCAGGAGGATCTAACTCACCGCCCGAAGGGGTCTGGATCTGCCGTCGGGCGTCTACAGCAGATCGTTGTCGTTTCCCGCCATCCACTCGGAGTCGCTCTCCTCCGTCTCCGGCTCTAGCTCCTCAGCCTCCCGCAGGGGCCTGGGTGCCCGCGCCGTCTCTGCTGCGGCTGCTGCCTTGCCTCGGCCAGGGGGTTTGGCCGGTGTTGCCGGTTTGACCTCCGGCGCCCGCTCCGCCTTCGGCGAGGGGACTTTTCTTTGGCACTCCGCTGCCCGGTGCCCTTCTCGTCCGCACGAGAAGCAGGCTCCTCTCTTCCCTCTCGGGACTTCCCGGCTGGCCGACCGAGGTCGGGAGGAAGGGCGTCGGGAGGGCCCCGACCGCCCCGGTGGTCCCGTCCCCGTCCCGTGGGACCTCCCGCCATCTCGATGGCGCCTAGGCATTTGCTCCATGTCGCACTCTACTCTCCCGGCCAAGGCTATCCAACCCTCCAGGGTCTCGGGATTCCCTCGGTGCATCGCCCATTCCAGAATGTCCTGCCTTAGGCCTGCCTTGAAGCACTCGAGTATGGTCGATTCGGACCAACCCCGGATCTTCCCCGCTAGGGCTCGGAAGCTCAGGGCGTACTCTGAGACAGTTTTCTGGCCCTGGTAAATTCTCTTCAATTGGGTTTTGGCTTTCTCCCCGGCTAACGGGTCCCCGAAGCGGGTCCGCAGGGCCTCCAACAGAGCGTCCAACCGCAACAGATGCGGCGATCGAGTGTCTGTTAGCTGTATCAGCCAGTCGGCCGCGGCCTCCTTCAGGTTGGCCCCCACAGCCCGCACCTTGGCCGCTTCTGAGGGGAACGTATCCCCATAGTCCACCATATAGTTCTGGACATTGGTGACAAAGTATGAAAGTTGGCGGGGGTCTCCGTCAAACTTTACCTTCAAGTCTCTCCGCGATCCCGTCATCTCCTGGCTTTGGTCCCCCAAGCCCGGATGGGGTGTAGAAGCATCCCCTCTGGGTCGGAGAAGCTCCTCCGAGAACCTCACCGAACCCCTCCCGAGCTGCCTCGCTCCTCGGCTCCTGCCTCTTCCTGCGAAGACGGGCTCGGGGGTCTCCCAAGGCCTCTCCTCCGGCCTACTCATCAGCATGTCCAACTGCGCCTGCATCTTTTGCATCGCTTCCGACATCTGGAACATCTGCACCTCCATCCGCAACATTTCGGTGCTGGGCGCTTTTACCTTGCGACGAACATCCTTCGGTGGCCGGGTCTGGTCAGGGATCCCCCCATCTTCCATCCCGATCACCACCACCTGCGGTTCTCCACCGGACGCTCCGGCTTCGATCTCGTCCTCGCCTTCGTCCTCCTCCTCCTCATCTGGGATTACCGGAGGTTGCTCTTCGAAGGGCACCCCTTCGGCTTGAAACATCTCTGCGAAATTGGTTACGGTCGGAAGGCTTTCACGGCCGTAAAAGTTGGTGAGTCTATCTTTATGTAATGCTCCGGAAAGGGGGTTCCGATAAACCAAACTCACTCCAAGCAGATTGGAAGATAGATCATTTATTGGCTCCTTACTCCAGGCTGAACAAAGATAGACTAAAGAAAAGCCCGCGCAAACATTCCTCAAGAATCCCTCCCCGGCCCGCCCCCCGCTGGGTCCCTCCTTCCAAGGCTTGACCAAATGGCCAGTCCACATATCAAAGACCAGGAAGGTATCTGGCAGATCAAAGGGGATGAGCCTGGTGGTTTCCCGCTCGGCAGTGTCCATATCAATTGGCGCGATCGGCTTGGTCCGTTATGGCATGAAACGAACCAACCGGAGCTGACAAGTTCATATGGAGAGATGCGTTCAGACAGGTAAGTTGGACCCGAACCGTTTAGGGCTTTAAAGGCTAAAGCCAGCACTTTGAATTGTGCCCGGTAGCAAACTGGCAGCCAGTGGAGCTGGCACAACAGAGGAGTTGTAAGGGTTTTAATTCATAAAAATCATCCAAGAAAGTTTTTATGTCGAAAGCTGATACAGACTACAGTACAATATTTTAGGTTACACAGATGTATGTGTGTGTGCGCGCGCGTGGGGATCCTAATTTCTTCCAAATGACTAATACATTATTAGAAATACATCTAAGCATACATCTGAACTATATAATTAATGTAGTTTGATACTACTTCAACTCCCATGATTTAGTGAGGCACATCCCTCTTTGGCAGGGAATTTTAAAGACTTTGTAAAACTACAACTCCCATGACTTAGCCGGGGCAGTTAAAATGGCATCAAACTGCATTAATTCTACAGTGTAGGTGCAACCGCTACTTCAGGCTGGCATATTTGATCTTATTTTGATAGCAGCCTTCCAAGTTGTTTCTTGCTACTAATTTTACAAGGTCTTCAGCCTTCTCTGCTAAGCTGTTGCCTCCCAGGATTCCATAGCATTGCGCCATGGCAATTAAAGTGGTTTCAAAAACTGCATTAATTCTACAGCGTAGAGCTGTCCTTAGATGGCAGGCACAAAAGATGCATATAAAAGAGCAGTAGCTACAGCTTTGAAAAGATCCTACTATTCCTATTTAGAAGGTAATAAGCCTTACTAATAAGGTACACACACCAAACAAGACGGATCATTTCTATTCCTCTTGTTGATGAGAGGGATTCCAATCTGGCAATGACTCATTGTAAGTTTAGTACTCAAGCCAGAATACCAAACTTACAATGCTTAATAGAGCAGAAGTACCGAAGGTGTGGTATCCCTCTTTCTCCTCCATCTCTCACAGACGTACCAAGCAGCAATTTTGTCACTGCACAGTGAATACTAATCAACACTTTCCATCTGAAGACCTGAAATTCAGGATCAGCTCCATTTACCTTACAACACAAAAGGGCTGGCCAAAGACATTTTACTGCCTAAAGTGAAGAACAAGATGGCACCACCTCCTATGCCATGCACAGAAACAGATTTGACTGATGGCTGAATTTCCACCAAAGTCAGGTAGAAAACCTGCTGAGTAAGGAAGTGGTCAGGGTTGGATACATGACAGTCACCACTTTGTTACTCACTATCATGTCACTAACGTTGCCCCAGCCCATCTTCCTCAAATGGAGTATTGTGTTCTGTTCTGACTTTCTCACTTTAAGAACAAGATAGGTAAATTGGATTGGGTTCAGGGAGGGGCATCAGGAATGCTAAGAGGCATGAAGAACAAAACATGTGAGGAAAGGTTGAGGGAATTAGAAATGTTCAACTTGGTGAGTAGAAGATTGAAGGTGACGTGACTGCACTCTTGAAATAGCTAATGGGGTGTCATAGAGAGGAGAGGGCAGGTTTGCTTTCTGCTGCCCCAGAAGGTAGGATCACATCTAATGGTTGTACATTACAGAGGGGTAGAGTTCAACAGAGGGGGGTGGAGGTGGAGATGCTGTAGCTAGAGTACCCTAAATGGCTCTGGCCCAGCTTACCTGTATCTCTCTCTACAAACCCCCAAGGACCTTAGGATCGTCTGGAGAGACCCTGTTCGGTCCTGCCACCATCACAGTCAGAGAGACATGGGCCTTCTCAGTAGTGGCCCCTCAGCTGTGGAACGCCCTCCCTAATGAGATTAAATCTCCCCCCTTCCTCATGACCTTCCGGAAAAAGCTCAAACCCTGGTTATGGGATTAAGCGTTTACAGAATAGAAGGTTTTAACGGTCTGTTTTTAGCTGATAGCAATGGAGTGAAGATGGTTTTAACGGACAGTTGAACTAATGGCTATGGATTGATTTGGAGGATGACATGAAATGGCAAATTGTTTTAATGTATAACTATTTGTAATGTAGGTAAAGTGTATATTATGTTGTGTATTGTTTGGCACCGAATGGTGCCTGCTGGTAGCCATCCTAAGTCCATCTTTGGAGGAAAGAAGGACGGGATAGAAATGCTCTTAATAAATAAATAAACAATACCTGCTTTGAAGACTCAATTGTCCATGGGTTCCCTTCCAACTCTATGATTCTCTGTACCACTACACATGGCTGAATCATGCAGTAAGAGCGGTTCTGCAACTCTGGAATGTGTTGACTTATCCAACTGTATTGGGGGGGGGGCTATATTTGCACTTACTGTAGGCCACATCACTAGGTCTTACTTATTTATGTATTTATTATTTGGATTTCTTGGCCGCCCCTTCCAAGTGGCTCGGGGCGACTCACAATCATAAAAAACGATTACAATCAGTAAAAACACAATAAAACACAATAAAACAATACAGGCACAAGTTAAAACATGGTTGGATGTGAGAATTACATCCACAATTAAATCAGACAGTGGTGCCTGTCCACTACATGGAGCCATAGCCCTTAGCCATATCGTGGAGCCTTAGCATTGCTCCAATGCTAAGGCTCTTCAGGTGCAAGGCATAGATTTGGGTGTTAAGAAATGATTCAATTCAGTTTTGTATGCACATAAGCCAACATGGCATTGTGGTTGAGCACTGGAATGCAGCTCTGGAGACTGGGGTTCCAATCCTCACTCAGCCATGGAAACCTACTGAGTGACTTTTGGCACTCTCTCAGCCCCAGTTTGCCTTCAGGTCACCATAAGCTGGAAACAACTTGAAGGCACACAGCAGTAAACAAATACCTTTCTCACCCATCCCTACTGTACACGACCCATCAATTAAAAGATGAGCAAGGATATCAGATTAGATAGGAATCATATACAGTGAACCTGTGTGTATCTTTAAAGAAACTCTGCCCTATATTATGTCCTCAGGCAGTGCTTCTCCCACATAGTTTGGCAAAGCCAAGCTCAGACCTCATTGGCCTTTCCAATGCCAAATCAGAAAAGAAAATGACTGGCTGATAGTTGGATCAAAGGAACAGTTTCTCAAGAATACCAAAAAGAGGCTGGTATTTATTCATAGAATTGCTACAGTTATATCTCAGGGCATCCAAAGGTCAAAGGCACATGCTTGAGCAGCAATGTGGTAGCCATACGTGAGTAGTCACATTGAACAATTGGTCAGGGTTAATGGCCGTACTAAAACAGTGAGTCACGTACTGGCAAACTCTGATCTCACTATTATTCACTTGTTATTATCTGATGTGAATGGAGTCACATGTGAAATCATCTTCCATCTTTGCTGCACTTTTATCCTAGGGATATTTGCAATCTTGGTAGAATTTCTGTAGAAATTTCAACATGTTGGATAGAGGTGGATTACCTGTTTGATGAGGTACATGAGGAGTGGTGGCTTTTCCATTCACCATCATACTACACTCAAAAATCAGCTGAAAGTAGATTTGGAAATCTCTTACAAGTGGTAATGTAATGTGGGATTCCTTAAAATGATGTGCAAGGAAACTTGACATAGTGCTGTCATCTTAGACTTGTAGAATGAAAGAATTGGAAGGGCCTTCATGGGGCACAGAGACCACCCCCGCTGCTCAGTGCAGGATTTCGAGCAGTCTAGCTTCTTTCTGTAGATGTCAGAAAAGGAGACCCCACCTCAGAGTTTCCCGAGCTGTGCTCCTCCAGGTGTTTTGGACTTCAGCTCCCATTATCCCTAACAGCTGGTATTCTAGCTGGGATTTTGGGGAGCTGAAGTCCAAAACACCTGGAGAAGCACAGCTTGAGAAACACTGCTCTAGGCAACTGGTTTCAGTGCCTGACAACTCTTAGTATCTATCTAGAAGTTATTTTGAATGTTCAATTGAAATCTACTCTCCTATATCATCAAACTCATTAGACCTGGTTCTACTTTCTAGGAAGGGAAAAACAGACTTGTCCCTTTCTCTCTGTGACAGCCCTTGAAATCTATTTAAAGAGTGCTATCGTGTCACCACTCAGCCTTCTCTTCACCAAATGGAATACAGTGTTCCCTCATCACGGGTGTTATGTTCCAGGACCACCCTTGAAAAGTGAAAATCCACGAAGTAGGGATGCTATATTTATTTTAATATTTGTACATTATTTTAGTATTAAGGGGAAAACCTTTTCCTTTACCTTATAAACAAAATCCTTCAGTCACTTTAGTTGAGTAGCAACTTTTAAAAAGCACTCCACTTCCATTAGGCATATATAAGAAGCGTGCATGTGCAGTCTAGCCCTCATGCTTCCTTACCCGCCTCTGCTGCAAGTCTACCCAATAAACACCTCTGGAGCCACTTTCGCAGCTGCAGTAGCACAGTAGTCCACACTTTGTGACCAGTAGGCCTTCCCCGCTGCGCATCAGGCCCAGCCTGCACACTAGCTTCCCTTTCTGAGGTCCGTTGGCTACCAGACGGAGCCGCTCGCCATCCGCCACAGTGTAAATAATGTAATGTAAATATTTTACATTAATATTTATTTTAAAACTGCAAAACAGTGACTCCGCGAAAAGCAACCCGCAAAATTTTACTGTTTTTAACTGTGTTTTTATTGTTTTATGTTTTAACCCTTTGGCGCTGTGCCATTGGCTCTGTGAGCCGCCGCGAGCCCTCGGGAGTCGGCGGCGAAGAAGCTCCAATAAATAAATATAAATAAATAAATAAATAGCGAGGGAACACTGTATGTCCAACAATGTCAACCTTTTGTGATATGTGTTGTTCCCCATAACTCTTTGTCATCCTTATCATCAACTTGTTAATATTCTTCTCAAAATGGTGGCCTCTCATCCCCAAACACATCTGCTTAGGAGTCTGCAGTAAATCATTACATCTCAATATGGCTTCAATAGTACTGCTAATAGATATAGAAAGTATAGAAAGAAGACTGACCGTCACTTTAGAAACTAAAGAACAGTGACGGGGAACGGAGAAACAGAAGGAGCCAAAAAAAAGAACTAAACAGCAATGTACACACATGTTGAGAAACACCCTCCATCATCTGATCTCAGCAGTAGCAACTTCTTTATTAAATGTCAGTGGCATTTATCACATCTATGACTGCACAGAGAGGCAAAAATGAGTCAACCATTTTCATAATAAAGAATCCTTAGAGCAAGAAATTAGACACTAAGGAAATGTTGATGGACCAACAAGTAGTTTGTGGTGGAGGGCGGTATGATGCATTTTCCCACCTCACATGCCTAGGCATCTTTTTGCCCTGGTGTGTTTAGCTAAAAAAGAAGGTAGTACACATATCAGAAGAAACTAACACAAAAGCCCCTTTTAGACAAAAGTATAAAATACTGAGCAATAAACAGTAGGGCTGGTTGATAAAAAAAAATGGTTCAAAACTCGTATCAGATGTAGGGGTCGCTGGTGCTTCAAATACTTCTGAAAATTTCTGGAAAAAATTCAAAATTAATTTGTAAAAATTCCAAAATTTCGGAATGGCTTCATTAATGGCGGACATGCATGTTTAACCCAGATTGGATGCGGGATAACATCTCTCTGCATGAGAACTGAGGGAAATGCGGGTTTCCCCCAGTTCTCATGCAGAGGGATGTTATCCTGTATCTAATCTGCAGCCAATGAGGAGAATCCAACTCTAGAAGGGTGGAAATCTGATCAGAGCCCTTTTCGAAAATAGCGGCTGCAACTTTGAATGTACAAAAACATTTCCAAGTAGCTTAAATCCCTTCAAAGCACTTCAAAAGTAAATTAGATCCGAATTTATAACGACTTTCACAGTGATCCAAAAAACCTAACCTGGCCTAATAAACAGTTAAATGTAATATGTAGCAACTTTTTACATCCCAGTTTTTTCAATGGCCTTTCTGTAAAAGAACTTCCAACTTGATATGCACTGACTCCTTTGTAAAGCAACTCTAATGCTATATCTCACAAATACATTACTTAGAAATAATTCTTTAAATACTTATTATACTTTAAAAACTCTTAGCACCTGGAAAGCTATTTCTGTCACTTGAAAAGGATATAATGGGAGGTAAACACCAGGATTAAATGCAATTTTTGTCCACATCAGCAAGCTGCATAACAAGACAGAAAACAGGTGCCTCATTTTTTTCCAAAGACATACAAAGAAGAGCCAAAGTGTTCTAAGGGAAAGAAATTGACTTGTCAGCAGACACAGTAATTTCTCCTTTCAGTTTAGTGGAGCAGAAAGGAGAAATGGGTGAGATTTCTTTCAACCCTAGTCTCTCTGGATCCAAAGAAAGATAAGATGTCAATACTTACTCTGTATTCCTGGTTCAAACAGAGCTTGCATGGTCACCAAACTTTAGGGATTGTCAGATATTTGAAGTCTTAAAAAGATCCCACCCTCCCACAAAAACGATGCTGTAGGATGCAAGTTGCGGAGTCTCACACAGAACATGGATTTCCCAACTACTTTGGAGGAAAGAGGAGGAAAGTTTCACGGTCTATTAAAAAAAATCACACCAGCATTTGCCGCCCATTAATCCAGGTCTCCAAAGAGTAGCTCGCAAAACACTTGAAGCCAGCTTGCATTTATGCAAGAAGACCAGTTGCAACACATACCTCCTAAAAAGGCCATTCCAAATTTGTTATGTTGCAAATAACTTTCATCTCTTTCTCCCTCTCAGTCGCTCTCCAGCTTTCTTTGTCTTTGACGTGCACACACCAACACATTAAAGAGTTATAACAAGTCCGCGAGGCAAAATTCCACCTTTTTCAAAGGCAGACTGCTACAACAACTCAGATGCGAGAGGATTTCTAACCTGCCAAAGGCAGAGAAGGGAATTGCAAAAAAACCTCACTGAACAGGCTGCTGTTCAGACAGGTTTTTTTAAAAAAAATAAAAAATAAAACCACACCCTTCATCAACGTGGTCACGGGGGAAGAGTTGCAAATTACTGCACATACCCCCAAACAGGCAGTTCAGTTCTTAGTTCTGAAGTTGATTAGACATCATTAGAGACTACAATGAAGAAGTACAAGTTTACCATTAGTTGTGGTGTTTGCAGACAATTACCTGATTTGAATTTGGGTAGAACAAACCATTTTTGGCAAGAGAAACAGAAAAGATTCAGTTGGAAGAAGGCATTGAAGCAAAAGATGAACATAGAGGAAACTTCATGTCCAATAGTTTCATTACCCACCGTGGAAACAAAAGTCTGTGGATGCTCAAGCCACATAATATACAATGGCATCCCTTATACAAAAAAGTAAAATAACGTTTTGCTTTCAGGAAATTCAAAAAAATATTTTCACATCATAAATAGTTGAGTCCATGGCTACAGAGAGTTGGTTTTGTGTGGAAAATATATTTGTTTTTCACACAGGAAAACAATGTATTTGCAAAAAGAATGCACATACTTTATGCCAGTGGTTCTCAACCTGTGGGTCCCCAGATGTTTTGGCCTTCAACTCCCAAAAATCCTAACAGCTGGTAAACTGGCTGAGATTTCTGGGAGTTATAGACCGAAACACCTAGGGACTCACAGGTTGAGAACCACTGAGCTAGAAGAAAGAATAACTAAATAGGAGAACCAAGTGATTATGGGAGCAGTAGTCTTAAACGGCAACTTTTTCAAGCTGTGCTAAATAGGTTCTCAGGTAAAGTTCTTTATTTGTTAATCTATGTCTTAAATTGATTTACTTCCTATCTTTCTCCAAGGACCAGGGCTCAAGGCAGCTCATGGCAGGGTTAACAAACTCACACACAGATTAAAAATGCAATATTGAAATATTATAGTCCTTAATGAAAACGTAATTGTCAGTTGCAACACACATTTACTAGATCTCTATCCCATTGTAACTATTTCTAGATGAGTGACAATTTTAGAATGCATTGACTCTGTAGTAGGAATGAAGTTTGACATCCCTTGAACTGCCATGGTTCAAGGCTATGGTATCATGGGAGGGTTTTTTTTGTAAGATACCAGAAATCTTTGGTAGAGAAGGCTAAAAGACTTTGTATGATTCTATAGCATTGGGCCATGAAAGATAAAATAGTATCAAGCTGCATTAATTGTACAGTTTAGATGCACTCTTGTTTGACATATTAATTTATAAACACTCTAGCCATCCCCTGCCATGTGTTGCTGTGGCCCAGTCTGGTGATCTGGAAAATAAAGTAATGAGAAAGTATGCAATTTCTTTATGCTTGTTGGTAAACAGTATTTCTAGTTGATTCTTTGTCAGTGCTGATGCAGGGATTGTCTGGTTTGCCTACTCTGGCAAATGCAACATATAATTGTCCTTTTTAAAAAAAATATTTTTATTGTTTTGTCATTGTCAACACAATTATTATACAATGTCTATTTTACAGCAGGTTCATGTTGTTCATTACTAACTACAATACAATACTTAACTCTTTGGCATCTGCCATTATTTTTCTTATACATTTTTGTATCCCTCACCACTGTGCTCCCCTCCCCCCTTCCCAAGCCATAGCTTTTACATATCATTTGTCCAAAATTTCATTTCTTCTTTTGGAGGTAACTTGCCTTCTTTCTTTTTTAGTCCTTTTTCGATGAATTTTCTCCATACCTCATCAAAGTCACTTTGTTTCCATATACCTCTTTTTACTTTTAATATGCATGTTAACTTGTCATTTATTGCAAGTTTCCATACTTCCTTGTACCATTCCTCTATTTGTATATTCATTTCTTTTTTCCAATTCCTTGCTATAAGCAATCTTGCTACTGTTAATAGGTTTGTTATCGCATCTTTATCATTTTTCCCCAATTGTTTATTATTATATAATGATAATAAGGCTATACTAGGAGTTCTTTCAATTTTAATATTCATTATATCTTCTATTTCTCTAAATACTTCCGCCCAAAATTTACTTACATATTTACATTGCCACCACATATGTATATATGTTCCTGTCTCTTCGCATCCTCTCCAACAATTTTCCGAGTAAGTTTTATTTATGTTTGCTATTCTTACTGGTGTAAGGTACCATTTCCATATTAATTTATAATAATTTTCTTTAACCCTTATTGATAATTTTTTAAAATGTCTTTGTCTCCATAATTGTTGCCACTCTGTTTCCTTCATTTTTATCTCTAAATCTTCTTCCCAAACCTCCTTAAGGGTATTATTTTTAGTTTTTCCTTCCTTTATTTCCATTATTATCTTATATACTTTACTACGGTAGTTATTCCTTTCAAGTTTTTGTGCTCTTCTACATCCTTCCCATTTTGTATTATTTGTTCGAATTGGTTAAAGTTATTTCCTTTTTAATTATTTTTTTCCCAGTTTTTAAACCATTGCTCTAATTGTATACAGTGGAACCATGTCAATTTTATTTCTCTAAATTCTTCCATAATCATTTCCTTATTCATTCCAACCTTTATCCAGTCCCCTATTTTATCTAGATTTTTTCCCTTAGTTTTTTATCCATTACTTGCTTTAATTTTTTTTGGAAATTTCTTTTCCATTACAATTGGGGTTATCACTGAATCATCCATTATTAACAATCTCCTATATTTATTCCATACTTCTAAGGCTAAAAGACTTTAGAAGGCTAAAAGACTTTGTAAATTTACAACTCTCATGATTCTATAGCATTGGGCCATGAAAGATAAAATAGTATCAAGCTGCATTAATTGTACAGTTTAGATGCACTCTTGTTTGACATATAAATTTATAAACACACTAGCCATCCTCTGCCATGTGTTGCTGTGGCCCAGTCTGGTGATCTGGAAAATAAAGTAATGAGAAAGTATGCAATTTCTTTATGCTTGTTGGTAAACAGTATTTCTAGTTGATTCTTTGTCAGTGCTGATGCAGAGATTGTCTGGTTTGCCTACTCTGGCAAATGCAACATATAATTGTCCTTCTTAAGGGGTCTATTTCAAGTCTATGATACTGTATCTGTCATATACATATGTGTGTGTGCGTGCATCATATTTATCTATATCTATGGCTGGATGGCTCTTTGTCAGGAGAGCTTTGGTTATGTTTTCTTGCCTTGGTGAAGGGAGTTGGACTGGACGGGGGCGGGTTGCCAGAAGGGTTGCCAAAGACCACCAGAAAACACAGTATTTTCTGTTGGTCATGGGGCTTCTATGTGGGAAGTTTGGCCCAATTCTATCCTTGGTGGGATTCAGAATGCCCTTTGGTTGTAGGTGAACTATAAATATCCCAGTAACTACAACTCCCAAAAGTCAAGGTCTGTTTCCGCCAAACTCTATCTGTGTTCATATTTGGGTATATGGAATATTTGTGCCAAGTTCGATCTAGATCCTTCATTGCTTGAGTCCACAGTACTCTCTGGATGTAGGTGAACTATAACTCCAAAACTCAAGGTCAATGCCCACTAAACCCTTCTAGTGATTTCTGTTGGTCATGGGAGTCCTTTGTGCCAATTTCGGTTCAATTCCATCATTGGTAGAGTTCAGAATGCTCTTTGATTTCAGGTTGACTATAAATCCCAGCACTTGCAACTCCCAAATGACAAAACCAATTTTTGAGTGATGGTCACTCCTTAGGTTAGTAGGTAACCTGTGGCCAAATTTGGTGGCAATTGGTCCAGTGGTTTTTGAGTTACGTACAGAGCATTTATATATATATATATATATATATATATATATATATATATATATATATATAAAAGCACTTTTGCAAAATGATGTCACATCTATACAAAGACCTGTGTGCCCTTTATACAACTTCAAGTACATTTTCAAAGATTTATGAACAAAGCAATGCCGAGTGAAAGCTACGCAAGGTGAGATGGAACTGAATGTATGACATTTGGTTCACTGACTAATACCACGTATTGTAAAGATCTCAAGAGTTTTCCCTTTTCTTCCACTACAGGGCTATTTAATCCTCATAATTGGTAGAACAGCTCAGAGAGCTGCTGACAAAACATCATCTGGGTTAAACCTCGCAATACTCGTTTTTGGCCTTTGCAGCACTCTCAACCCCACAGTGTAATTTCCCGGGAGAGATTTACTAATCAACTCGAGATGTTAACTCTTCCTTCCACAAGAAGGCTTCGATACCACTGGCTAGATTATTGATTTTTATGTTGTACAGCTCCTGGCATAACATCAATTAATCCAGGAACCAGTTTATTTATTTTTGGAAGTTTACAAAGCCACAAAGCAGGCTGTGTTTAGTCTCTTCTGTCCTCAGATTGATTAAAGGACCTCCAAGTTTAGAATTGCCTCCAAATCTGCATTACAATTGTGTGATTGTTTTGCAACAAAATCTTTGAATTTTGTAATGCCCCAAACACTGATTTCAGTGTTCATATTAACAAGACTCTTGTTTCAACCCCTTTCAGAAAATAACTCAAATTCAAAAACTGTCTGGACAGCTCTAATTGGAATTCCTATATTGAATGAGGACAATTGGCCTGAATGGCCATAGGACCCCTTCCAACTCTATGATTTTATGGTTCTGTAATTTTGGGAACCTTTGTGGTGCAGAAGTTTGAGTGTTGGGCGACAAATCTGGAAAGCAGGGTTCCAATTACAGCTCAGCCATGGTTAATCTGGGGCAATGTCAGCCTCAGAAGAAAATAAATCTTGACAAGAAAATCCCATGACAGGTTCATTTTAAGGTTGAAATAAATTGGAAATAACCGGAAGGAACCCCACAACAAAAAATTTGGAACTAAATTACACAGACACAGTCTCACTTTGAATTAGGACCAGTCACGTTTGACCCCTACTCTGTTTCCTGCTCCCATGATCCTCAAAGTACCTTCTTTCCTCACATTCTTTTCCACACACAACCGGGAATGAAAACAATTCAAAATTAATGCAGAAAGACCTTCTTGCTCATTTAAGGTACAATTGTAACAAGATGCTCCCTTATGCATCATCTGATCCAGGAGGATCCAATGACAAGCTAGGTGAATGGAGAAAAATCCAGCTACTTCATCACACTAGAGAATGAATCCACTTTAAATCCACTTTCTCCCTCCTGCAGAATTCTGGGGTTTGTAGTTTAGAGAGGCTGTTTAAGGCTCCTCCCTAAACTACAAACCCCATAATTCTGCAGGAGGCAGAAACCAGATTTAAAGTGGATTCATTCTCTAGTGTGATGAGGACCTCAAGACGACTTTTTGCAGTTCAAAGGCTCAACACATGAGGCAGCAGTCTACAGGTCCCAGCAAGATGAAGTCGGCCTATGTCTTCTGTTCTCCAAGCTGAATATATCTAGTTCCTTAAGCCATTCTACATAAAGCTTTGATCATCAAGATCATCCTTCTCTGAACATGGTCCTGCTCATTAGTATCCTTATCAAAATTGCTCCTGAATTGCCAAGCCAGAAAGGAACACAATATTCTAGGCAAGCAGAATAGAGAGGGTTCTTTTGCTTCCACCAATCAGGCACTATAGTTTGGGAATGTCCACCTGAGCTGCACTTTCACACTGAAGATTAATTTGTCATGTCAATAGTGACTTGAGAAACTGCGAGTCCCTTCTAGTGTGACCAAATTGGCCATCTGTAAGGATGATGCCCAGGGGATGCCTGGATGTTTTACCATCCTGTGGGAGGCTTCTCTCATGTCCCTGCATGAGAAGCTGGAGCTGACAGGTGGGAGCTCATCCTGCTCCCCAGATTCAAAATGCTGACCTTTCAGTCAGCAGTTCTGCCAGCACAAGGGTTTAACTAATTGTGCCACTGAGGGTTCCTATACTAAAGATGGTTTAATAATATTAATGATATGTGATTGGGATATTGTGGTCTGCATTTGCATGTTGCTTTTTAAGGAGTGAATGAAGGATGACTACCTAGACATCATTATCCAGGGGCATGATTAAAGTTAGAGGGATATATTCCTGGTCAGACTGCAGTTCCCAAAAACATGGATACAACCAAACAGTCCCAGTATACCACAGAATTACATTGCGATTTCTTAAGCAGTATTCTCTATTGAAATTGGCTAGGTCCTTTGATGCAATTCTAAGAACATAAGAACATAAGAAGAGCCATGCTGAATCGGGCCTCAGCCCATCTAGTCCAGCATTCTGTGTCACACAGTGGCCCACTAGTTGTACACGGGGATCTCTAGCAGAAAGAAGGGCAAAACCCTCACCTGCTCCCGACCCCCACCAACCAGTACCCGGGGAAAATCCTGCCTGCCTCCATCAACACAGAGGTGGCACTTGGATGTCCATTTCAGTAACTACGGATTCCCTTGGTATCCATGAATCTGTCTAATCCTGCCTTGAAGCTGTCCAGGCTGACAGCTGTCACAACCTCCTCTGGAAGTGAGTTCCATAACCAAATGACCCTCTGGGTGAAGAAATATTTCCTTTATTAGTCCTAACTTTCCTACCTTGGAGCTTCAGGAGTGCCCCTGGTCCTAGTGTTGTGTGACAGAGAAAATATTTTTCTTTATTCACCTTTTCTATCCCATGCATGATTTTATACACTTCGATCAAGTCACCTCTTAAACGCCGTCTTTCAAGGCTGAAAAGACCAAGGCATTGCAACCTGATTTCATAAGGGAGCTGCTCCATCCCTTGGATCATTTTTGTTGCCCTTCTTTGTACCTTTTCCAGTTCCGTTATATCAGTGCTGTCCAACTTCTTCCGGCCCAAGGATCACCTAGGGGGCCGCAGGTGATCAGTGAGCGGGGGGCGGGGCCGATAGCGGGGGCGGGGGCGGGGCGGGGGGCGGGGCCAGCTGACTTCCTCCTCCTTCACCCCTCCTCCTCCCCCGCGGGGAAGGAGGAGGGGCGAAGGAGGAGGAGCCAACTGTCGTCCTCCTGCCTGAATCGCCCCCTTCTCCCTCTCTCGGCGGCGCCGATGCGAGGCAGTTTGCAGCAGCGCCGCCGAGAAAGGGAGACGGGGGCGATACAGGCAGGAAGAAAGACAGCTGGCCCCTCCTCCCTGTACCACCGCCTTGTCCCTTTCTCGGCGGCGCCGCTGCAACTGCTCCTCGCATCGGGCGCTGCCGAGAGAGGGACGGAGGGGCGATCCAGGCAAGGAGGAGGGGCCAGCTCTCTTCCTCCTGCCTGAATCGCCCCTTCTCCCTCTCTTGGCGGCGCCGTTGCGAGGCAGTTTGAAGCGGCGGCGCCGAGAAAGGGAGACGGGGGCGATACAGGCAGGAGGAAGACAGCTGGCTCCTCCTCCTGCCTGCATCACCCCTCCGTCGCTTTCTCAGCGGTGCCGTTGCGAGGCAGTTTGCAGCGGCGCTGCCGAGAGAGAGAGAAGGGGGCGGTGTAGGGAGGAGGAAGAGAGCTGGCTCCTCCTCCCTGTACTGCCCCTTTCTCCCTCTCTCGGCGGCGCCAATGCAAACTGCATCGCATCGGCGGCGCCGAGAGAGGGGGACGGAGGGGGCGATACAGGCAGGGAGGAGGAGCCAGCTCTCTTCCTCCTCCCTGCCCCGCCTCCCCCTCCCCCCCGGCCACCATTTTTTTAAAAAAAATCGATTTTTTTAAAATTTAAAAATGGCGGCTGAGGGCATAGGTGGGGCCGTGTCCAACAGGCTACGGGGCCGGATCCGGCCCCGGGGCCGCCAGTTGGACAGCCCTGCGTTATATCCTTCTTGAGGTGCGGTGACCAGAATTGTACACAGTACTCCAGATGTGGCCTCACCATAGATTTGTAGAGAGGCAATACACATTTGCCGACCTATTTTCGATTCCCTTCCTGATCATACCAAGCATAGAATTTGCTTTTTTCACTGCTGCAGCGCACTGGGTTGACATCTTCATTGAGCTGTCCACCAAAACCCCAAGATCCCTTTCCTGGCTTGTCTCAGAAAGCTTTGATCCCATCAGTTGATAAGTGTATTTGGGGTTCTTTGCCCTGATGTGCATGACTTTACACTTGTTTAGGTTAAAATGCATTTGCCACTTTGTTGCCCATTCACTCAATTTCGAGAGATCTTTCTGGAGCTCTTTACAATCATTTTCATTTTTAACTACCCTGAACAATTTAGTGTCGTCTGCAAACTTTGCTACCTCAGAATTCACTCCTACATCCAGATCATTAATGAATAAATTAAAAAGTAACGGACCCAAAACTGAACCTTGGGGTACGCCACTTCTCACCTCTTTCCACCCAGAGAAATGTCCATTTATTACCACCCTTTGTTTCCTACAGTTTAGCCAGGTTCCAATCCAGGACAAGACCTGTCCTCTGATTCCATGGCTGAAGAGCTTATTTAGGAGCCTTTGGTGAGGGACTTTGTCAAAAGCCTTTTGAAAGTCAAGGTAAATAATATCGACTGGGTCCCTTTATCTATGTGTTTATTTACACCCTCAAAGAATTCTAACAGGTTAGTAAGACATGATTTGCCTTTGCAGAAACCATGTTGATTTTCCTTCAGCAATGCCTGTTCTTCTATGTGCTTAGTAATTTTTCTTTAATAATGGTTTCCATCACTTTGCCTGGAACTGAGGTTAGACTAACTGGCCTATAATTTCCTGGATCACCCCTGGATCCTTTCTTGAAGATCGGAGTTACATTTGCCTCCCTCCAGTCCTCGGGTACAGTTCCTGATCTTAGAGAAAGGTTATATATTTTGGCTAGAATTTCAGCAATTTCACACTTGAGTTCCTTAAGAACTCTGGGGTGGATGCCATCTGGCCCTGGTGATTTGTTGACATTTAGTTTAGTAAGGCATGTGAGGACATCTTCCTTGTTTATCTCTATCTGGTTTAATTCATTTAATTCCCTCCCTGAAAAAAACTGACTCAGCTGCAGGCATATGTTGTCTGTCCTCCTGTGTGAAAACGGAGGCAAAGAAGTCGTTTAGCCGCTCAGCAATCTCCTTGTCTTCACTTATTGTCCCTTTCTTACCATTTTCGTCAAGCGGCCCAACTGCTTTTCTAGTTGGGTTTCTACTTCTGATGTACTTAAAGAAGTTTTTGCTATTTTTTTTAATATTCTTAGCTATATGTGCCTCAAAATCTCTCTTGGCTTTCCTGACGGTTGCTTTGCATTTAGTTTGCCAGAGCTTGTGTTCCTTTCTGTTCTCCTCAGTAGGAAGAGCCTTCCATTTCTTAAATGAGTTTTTCTTCTTTCCAATCACATCTTTTACTTCATTTGTAAGCCATACCGATGTCCTCTTGGACTTTCCCGGCCTCTTTCTTATTTTAGGAATGCATTTTAGTTCGGCTTGTTTTAAAGTATTTTTAAACAGTTTCCAAGCATTCTGGAGGGATTTGATTTTTTTACTGTTCCTTTTAGTTTGTTCTTTACTATTTTTCTCATTTTGGTGAAATTCCCTTTGTGAAAATTTAAATTCTGTGTTAGTTTTCACTGACAGTTTGCTATCCAAACTTAAGTTGAAGGTTATTGTGTTGTGGTCACTGGTACCCATGGGCTCAGTTACAAGGACATCTTGAACGAGATCTTGTTCATTAGTTAGCACCAAGTTCAGGATCCCCTTTCCCTGGTTGGTTCCATGACCATCTGCTCAAGGGAATAATCAGCTAGCATGTCGAGGAACCTTGTCTCTCTTTCATGCGTAGAACAAGAATTTAGCCAATCTATTCGGGGATAGTTGAAGTCCCCCATTATGACTAATTTATTGCTTTTTGAGGCCTGTTTAATTTCATTTTCCAGATAGCAGTCTGCCTCTGGAGTTTGGTTGGGAGGGCGATAGCAGATCCCTAATGCTAGATTAGTTTTTTGTCCTGGGACTTTTACCCACAATGTTTCTGTAGGTGAGTTTGAATTTTCTTGAAATTCTAATTCTTGAGATTCTAGCTCTTCATTTATGTACAGGGCCACACCGCCACCGTTTTTCCCTCTCCTGTCTTTCCTGTACAGTTTATAACCTGGAATTTTTGTGTCCCAATTGTTTTCCTCTGTCCACCAGGTTTCTGTTATGCCAATAATATCAATATATTTTTCTTTTGCCAAACATTCCAACTCCCCTATTTTTGTTCGAAGGCTTCTAGCATTTGCGTACAGACATTTATATTTATTGCTCTGATGCCCTTTCAACTTTGGCTGTTTATGAGAATTTGTAGAAGGCCTACCATGTCCTACCTCTTGACTACTTTCTGTCTTTTCTGTTGACTCAGCCATGTGTGCGTAAATTTCATCCTCCATACTTGGCGTTTCACCCTCTCGATCCGGAAGCTGCCCAGCACCTGTCGACTTTCCCCTAGGAATCAGTTTAAAAGCTGCTCTGAAGCCTTTTTAATATTAATTGCCAGCAGTCTGGTTCCATTTTCGTTCAGGTGTAACCCGTCCCTTTTGTAAAGGTTTGGCTTTCCCGAAAATGCCCCCCAGTTCCTAACAAATCTAAACCCTTCCTCTCGACACCACTGCCTCATCCACGCATTGAAGCTCCTGAGTTTTGCTAGTCTGGCTGTCCCTGCGCGTGGAACCGGTAGAATTTCCGAGAATGCTACCTTTGAGGTCCTGGACCTTAATCTTCTACCTAGCAACCTAAATTTGGCTTCCAGGACCATCCGTTTGGCCTTCCCAATGTCATTGGTACCGACGTGTACCACGACTGCTGGCTCCACCCCGGCACTATCTACCAGCCTATCTAGATGCCTCGTGATGTCCGCAACCTTTGCACCCGGCAGGCAATTTACCATGCGGTCATCACATCCATCACAAACCCAGCTTTCTATGTTCCTGACAATCGAATCGCCCACTACAAGAAGCCCCCCTCCTACCACCCGTTGAGAAGTATCCTCGGTGCAAGAGGATATGGGCACATCCTCCGAGGAAGGGGTCCCAACTAAGTGAGCCGGTCCCTCTTCCTCAGACTGATGTTCTCCCTGCCCAAGACCCCCATTTTCCAAAGCAGCTGGAGGGCTGCTCAGAACGGAGTGGGATGCTCCTATTTCATCCCTGGAGATCTCTTCCTCCTGCCTCACTTCCTCTCTGTGCTTCTCCAGGTCTGCTACCTTGGCTTCAAGGGAAGGAACACGTTCCCTGAGAGCCAGGAGCTCACTGCAGCAAATGCACACCCAAGACTTCTGCCCAGCAGGCAGATAGTCATACATGTGACACTCAATGCAAAACATTGGTAAGCCCCCCTCCCACTGCTGGCTGACTACCTCCATTTCTTGTTAATATGTTTTTATAATTTGACTCCTTTATTCTAGATAATTAGACTTTTTTTCTAGATTTACTGTTTGTTTTGGTCTTGATTCACTTTTTTACAAGTCTTTGGATATTTCTTTTTTTTTACTTGTTACAGGTTTATGTTGTATCGCGCGCTGATAACCACTGCGGGAAGCATATGACAGGATTACCTGGAGGGCCTAGCCAATTTCCAGAGGGACCATTTCCCACCAGACACATATTAGTGAAGCCTTGTATGTGAGTTCCACGGTTATGGGCTTCGTACTGTATCTTTCATATAGACATTTGTACAGACATTTTAAATAAGAATTTACCAAAATACTCTAATTTTTTCATAGATCAGAAGAAAAGAATCAACATTTCAATTTTTAAAAGTAAAATGGATAGATCTGGGCTCTACAGGCCAATGGGTACTTCACTTCAGATGTCAGATGAGCTGCAAAACCAAAAACAAGGCATGAGAATAAAGACAAAGATCCACCCAGAGGAAAAGTGTTCTCACCAGACATCAAGGAAACCAATGACTGAATAGGGAAGCTGATGAAGAAACACAACCTACAAACTATCTACAGACCCACTAAGAAAATCCAAGAAATGCTACGTTCAGTAAAGGACAAGAGGGATCCTCTCATCTCTACAGGAGTCTACCATATACCATGCAGCTGTGGAAAAGTGGTTTGGATCATCAAATGCAGCATTGCCCAAACACAAATCAAGAAACATGAAAGGCATTGCAGATTATTTCATCAAGAGAAGTCATCTGGCAGACCACCTGATGAACCAACCAGGACACAGAATATTATTTGAGAACACAGAAATGCTGGACCACTCTAACAACCCCAGGTCAAAGCTCTGAGTGTTTAATTGTGAAAAATCTGATTTTTGATCCCTATGTATTAGTAATAGAGATGTATTAGGTGACTCTATTAAGACAGAGTTACCGTGTCTTTTTTTTCCTGAGAGTCACCACATCTTCACTGAATGAAGTGTAAGTTGTTACAACACATAGACTTCTCCATGCCATGTGGGAATAGATGAATTGGCTAGATCTGGCTCAAGGAAATGAAGCATTTTTAATTAAATAACCTTTATTTTTGAAGACTTTACCAAAATCAACAAATGCCTTCATGATGAAAGAATTTGAGGTTGAAAACAGAAAACAGTAGCAGCCTTTTCTTCCCATCTCTAATCAAAAGGATTAAATAGAATGAAAGATCGGCAAGAATTGAATGAAGGACAAAGAGGGAAAAAGATGGAAGACCGACTCCTATCTCTATCAATACGTTTATCAGCTTGGCAATTAACAGAAGCGACATTTGGCCCAAGATAATGAATGCATCAAGTGCTTCATTTTTGGGGGCCTTTGGTTTTATTTTCATTACAAACTCATGCAGAGTGAGTTGGACTTTTCCCAAATAATTCCCTTATGAACTTGGAAACACTTTGAAAGCTGGGCGAATGCCAGGATTATTTCTCTTCCGTTAGCAGTTGAAGAAAAAAAAATCATACACAAGATAGCTGAAATGATCTGACTTAAATGAGCTCATAAAACATCGTAACATAAATCAGGACAGTATTCACAGGCTGTTAATGCAGGTTCTAATTGAGAACTGCCTGCTAAGCATGCATGTTGGTTTTTAATGGGATGAAGGGCTCCTATCTTTATTAACTTATAGCTAATTTATGCAAGGCACTAACAGACTTGTTAAGTAACTAGAAAAAGAAACAAGAAGTGGTGGAGACTGCTGAATTATTTCAATATATCCTATTGGTGTGACTTCCAATTGTTGTTCTTGTTGACTACAAATTGGTTGCCTGTCAGGCCCCAGCCTGGTTCCATAGCTGAGCCAGACAAACGCCATGTTAATTCCAAGACCTCAGCTAGGCCTGAAAGCAAACATTTGCAGCAGCCTCTGTGTCAGCCAGCGGTCAAGGGCAGACACAGCCTTTCTCCTTCCCAGGCCGAAAAGAAGCGCTGGGAAGGCAAAGCCTTGTTGCCTCCCCTGTCTCCAGGTGCAGCTACTAATGAGCTGACATACCTTTCTTCTTCGGGAGGTATGAGAAAGTCAAGCCGGCAAACTGTCCATGGGAACGGGCTGCGTCGAAGTCAGCGCCTTCAAGATCAAAGCCTTGGGGGGCCTATTTAAGTTGGGTCCCGGAGATGCTCTGCATCTCTCGCCAACGTTAAGCTTCCCTGCCAAGCTCCACGGAACTCAAGCCTGGGCCGTTGGGCCTTCAAGTCATTGTGCTCAAGTATTTGCCAAGCCTTTGTTACCAAGGACTTATCCAAGATTTTGCCCATTGGGGCACCAAGACTATTTTTGCATTTATTGGACCTTTTACTCCTTGGACTATTGCATTGCAATACTCTGATGCTAGGGGCATCAACGGACTATATTTTTATCTTTTTTATTCTTTTCCTTTATTCTAAATAAAGCATTTAATCATGGCTGGTCTAAAGTGGTTTACTGAGGGATCCTTCAGGTCTAGGGTGCAACATTGCCTTTAACTTATGGCAACCCTATGAATGAAAAATCTCTAAGACTTCCTGTTATGAACATTCCTGCTCAGGTCTTGAAAACATACGGCCATGACTTCCTTGAGTGAGTCTGTCTCTAATGTGATCTCCCTCTTTCCCTACACTTTCCCACTCTCCTGAGTATTATAGGCATTCAGCATGCTGGAAGATGCAAAGACCACCAGCATTGAAGCGATGCACCTACACCATCAACTGGCCATGTTGTCTGAATGCCCAATCACCATCTCCCAAAGCAGTTACTATGCTGCCAACTCAAGAATAGGAACTGTAATGTTGGTGGTCAGGAAAGGAGTTTTAAAGATGGGCTTAAAACCAACCTTAAAAGCTGTGGCATAGACACAGAGAACTGGGAAGCCCTGGCTCTTGAGAGCTCTAACTGGAGGTCAGCTGTGATCAGCAGTGCTGCAGAATTCAAAGAGGCATAATGGAGAATGAAAGGAAGCAATGTGCCAAGAGGAAGGTGCATCAAGCCAAACCTGACTGGGACCACCTTCCACCTGGAAACCAAAGTCCTCACTGCGGGAGAACATGCGGATCAAGCATAGGGCTCCACAGCAACCTATGGACCCACCGCCAAGACACTGCACTTGGAGGACCATCGTACTTGGGCTACGAGGGATCGCTTATATAATATATAGGCACTTTTTAGCATCAGAAAAGTCTCCCTAATGCTTAGCTGGAATCATGTTTCTTGTAGTCTGAATCCTCGTGGACATAGAACTGGTCCTTGTGGTCATTTCCAACTCTGTAATTCTATTATTTTATGATACACATCTCTATTCCAACTCTATAATTCTGTGTGTCTATGATATTCACCTCTGGAGCAGCAGAAAATAAGTTGGTCATATCTTAAACATCACATCCTTTCAGATATTGAAACATGGCTATAATGTCTCGTCTAAGCCTGTATATACTCTAAGCCAAGGGTGCTCATTAGATAGCTCGGGAGCTACTAGTAGATCTTCGGCCCTCTTTCAGGTGATCTTCGGGCCTCACCAGCCGGATGGGGCGCTCCTGTCATGCACGCGCACACTCTGCGTGCACGCGCGTTCCTGCTGCTGGCTTTCGTTCTCGCGGTGCTTCTTTCGCCTGCGGGGCATTGCAGGAAGAAGGAAGCAGGAGGCGGGGCCTCTGGAGGGAGCGCCCTGCCTCTCTCTCGTCCAGAAGCAGCTGTGCAGCCTCCGTTGCCGGCGAGACAGGCAGGGTGGAGCGCTCCCTATGGATGCCCCGCCTCGTGCTTTCTCCTTCCTGCAATGTCCCACAGGCAGAAGAAGCGCTGATTGGGCGGAAAACAGCAACAGGAGCACACACGGTGGCAGGAGCGCGTGGTGACGGGAGCACGCGGGAGCACACGGCGGCAGGGGCAGGTAGATCTTTTGGACTTGGTTGCTTTAAGAGTAGCTCGCATGCTGAAAAAGTGTGAACACCCCTGCTCTAAGCTGTACATCCCCAAGTACTTCAGCCATTTGCCATAGGGCTTGTTTTTCATCTTTGACCTTCTCTGGATACATTCTAGCTTGTCAATATTCTTGAATTGCAGTTGCCAGGACTGGTCACGGTATTCTAGGTGTGGGCTAGTCAAAGCAAAACCTAATAATACTATTATTTCCCTCAGGTGCTATACTTCTACTGAGGTTCCCTTCAATTGCCTTGGCTTATATCCCTAGTTGTGGAAGACAAATAAAACAGGGTATTATGACCTAGGATGATCAGAGATAATGCTTGGTACTATTGTACACTTGCCCTGAAAAGCCAGCTGCCAATGGCTATCTGGCATTCTGCCTTAAATCTTCCTTTGCATTGCTTTTGCATGAGAAAATAAGGAAATGCAGTTTCTCCCTCCTTATCTATGAGATAGCAAGGTACTTTTGTCAAGACTCTAGACAGCTTTCTCTTTTACTTGAACCATTTTTGCACAAAGCGGCTGGGATTCTGATAGTGACCTATGCAGCCTGTTAGTGGCTGACATCCTGTTAATGACATAAACTAAACTATGAGTGAGTTTGAATGATTCACCACGACGTAAAAGAGAGATTCTGCTGACAGCAACGGAAGCAGAGTTGTGAACACAGCCAGGCTGTATATTGCAGTTATACACTGCAGTTGCTCATTGTGCATTGCAAAGACACACTGTGGTTACACATAGAAGAATTTCGCCCCGACACAGACATTTGTTGCCCAATGTTGCTTTTTCATAGGTTAGTTGTGTAGGGTTGCCCTAATGTAGCTCTGCATGGGAATATTTGTACTCCATAAAAGGGATGTTAGATCACATACATTACATAACATCGTAAAACTTGCATAACTACACTTGCTGCTGCCTTGTTGCGCAGAGCTGTATCATAGGTCATTTATACCTTTTCCATCTGACAGCCACTTATGTGCTTGCTGTGAGTGCATGCCCTTTGCTACACAAATGGAAAAGGCACTGGTTGAATATTGCTGATTGCCCCCCCCCTCCCCACACACATATACATGGCAAGGGAAAATTATCTTGTTGTTATACTGGACACATGCAGTTTTATGAGGATTAAGGAACACATTACAGCCCAACACTTTGTGAATGTGATGCAAGACTTCTTTGCATCCCTACCAACAGTTTGCTTTGAGTCATGGCTAGGGATGTGAGGAAATCTCTCTGAAGCTAGCCATCTGATCTACCACCAGATCTAGCCACTAGGCCTGTTTTATCACTGAAAAAACGGCTATAAACCTCGCTTCGGATGTAGGGGGCGCTGGCGCCTCATATCTGATAGACTTCCAAAGTTTACAGCAGTTTTTTCGAAATTGATTTGGATATACTTCCGAAATTCGGAAGGCTTCGTTAATGGCGTCCGCGATTGTGCAATGCGCGGAAACCTGCAGAAGGGACAGTCAAAACTTGGAGGATTCCCTTTCCCTCCATTTTTGACTGCTACTACAGACAAAACTAGCCACACTGGTACAAAATACTGAACACATTTAACACATTAATAAACATTTAAAACATTTAAAACATTTAAAACGCAATGGAACAAAAATAGAGAAGGGCGGAAATGACATACAAGCCATATCCGAATATGGCGACGGAGACTTTGATATAGAAAATCCACTTCCTGTTTCCTTTAACTCTCTTCGTAATCGCTTCAAAAGTCAAAAACATCCGAATTACATCCAAATTTCAGATGTATCCGACATTCGAAAACAGGCCTACTAGCCACACAGCATTTTAATTTCCCATCCTGCTACTAGCATCATCTCACATTGAGGAATCATGGGAAATGTAAAAGATGGCCAGACTCAATCAGACATCAGTACTTGGAATTACTGCTGGGTAAATTCGCCAGGATCCAGAAATAAAGGACATTAGACAATACTGAAATCAAGGTCACCTTTAAGATAGTGAGCGAGTTTCACATTACTAATGACCTCCCCTTTATTGACAGTTATCTGAATTGACTGATAGTGGACTTCCAGTTCTTTCTCAGTCCTGTGCCTTGGGATCTCTTGTTGATTGGAAATGCCAAGAAATGACAATGGGATGCTTAAATCATTGGGCCAATACTGAGATTAAAAACAACACTGACAAAATCAGTCACCTCAAACCATAAACACAAGGAAGCACTAAAAAGTGATTGCAGTGCCAGTGTTATAAGATATAAGCTTTCTCCTGTTTCAATGATAAAAAGACAATTTCCTTTCTTATCTTTAGATAGTCTACCAGTTGGGACGGCAACAAATTGCTGAAATGTTGAATGCTCCTGGGTCAGTGAGCTACATGCCATGCTATACCATTTCTGTCTCCTGACTGCCTGATTTTTCCTGCTTCTTCAACAATCTATTGGGATTCTTTGACCACTGAATATATTCAGGTTTCCGTTGTTGTTGTTGTTGTTTGTGACCTCCTGGACCAGCCCACACCAGAGATCCCTGTTGGGTGTGGCCACCCCCAGCTCCTTCAAAGTCAAGCCAGCCACTTCAAGGAGAACATCCATCTCGCCCTTGGTCATTATCTTCTCCAAGATTTCCTGTCTTCTCGTTATGAGGTCAAAGTACTTCATCTTTGCCTCTAATATCTTTCCATCCAATGAGCAGTTGGGCATTATTTCCTGGAGGCTGCATGTATGTATTTCTCTTTACTGTAATTGTCGGGCTTGGCCTCAAGTTAGCCACCCCGAGCCCCCTTGGGGAGATGGTGGCAGGATATAAATTATTATTATTATTATTATTATTATTATTACAGAATTAAGCAATAATAAACTGCAGTATAAGAACATCCCTGGAACCCTTTTAATCTCCAGATGGATGGATGGACCAAGGCTGTATTGGGGTTGCCAATACAGAGGATTTCTATGACATTGGTTCTGTTGGTCACAAGGCTGGGTGCCCTGTTGTGATTTTATCAAAAGCAACACCACCAGCAGACTTTGTGAGGGAGATCTTTCTGGCCAGTGACACAACAATGGGTCTGCTTCACCTGTGGGCCAAATCCAGTGTGATCCATGAGTCCACGGGGATGAAAGAAGGAAGGTAATAACACCTCTTATCTGTCATTGGCCAGGAAGATCTTTAAAATGGTATTTAAAGTATCTTTTGGGGGACTTAAATAAAAAAGTTATAGAGGAGATAGCAAAATTTTTTGCTCATGCCTCAAAGACCCAAAATAACATTTTATCTAAAGAAAAGTAACCGAAGAGAAGCTGAGAAAATTAACAACAGTTTTTATGCTATTATAACTGTAGTACACTAAATAGTAGAAAACTACACAGCCCTAGATGCGTATTATTAGCTTCTAAGAGATATAAATTTTAAGGCCAGCAATCTTTTTAATATGTGTACATTTGATAACCTGTATTGTGTTTTATATGTGACTTTTATCTATATTATATTTTTCTGTACCTGCCTAAGGTTTGTTAACTGAAATAAAGGCAATTGATTGATTGAGTCCACAGCTAAAAAAAACCCAACAGGATCATTCTGGAGCTTCTTCAAAGCTCCGGAGTCAATTTCATTTTCCCATGTTCCAGATTACTTGTCCAAATGTATCTGCCTCTATGTCCCAACTCGTAATCTAAGGTCATCCGGGGAGGCCCTGCTCTCGCTCCCGCCAACATCGCAAACTCGGCTGGTGGGGACGAGGGACAGGGCCTTCTCGGCGGTGGCCCCCCGCCTGTGGAATGCACTTCCAAATGAGATACAATCGACCCCATCCCTCCTGGCTTTCAGGAAGAAAGTAAAATCGTGATTGTGGGACCAGGCGTTCGGTCAGCAGACATAAAGCAGCACTTTGGTTGAAATTGACTGGAAAGATGATTTACATAAGGATACAGTCTTACTGGTAATTAAGGTTTTATACTGTTTAATTAATAGCTTATGTATTTCTGTATTTTATGCATTTTAATGGTTAATGGTTATGTTTAATGGTTATTGTATTAATTGTTCATGTAACGGCATCAAATTGCTGCCTATGTAAGTTGTCCTGAGTCCCCCTTTCTGAGTAGAGAAGAGACGGGATATAAATACCAGAAATAAATAAATAAATGGCTAGAAGCAGTGCTTCTACTTCAAATCCAGCCATATGTCATGTGGATTCCTCACAACAGTTGCAAGGCACCGTATTTTTCGCTCCATAAGACGCACCTGCTGATAAGACGCACCTAGATTTTAGAGGAGGAAAATAGAAAAAAAAATATTTTGAGCCAAAAAGTGGGCTCTGAACCATTCAAGGCATTACTGATGACACATTTCTTGAAGGAACTTACAACCGTTTCATCCTTCACGGCTTGCCATGACGTTTTCACCCACTCACAAACTTGAGTGATGGTGGGCCTTTTCATTCTTCCAGTGGGTGTCAGGTCATGATTCCCAGCAGCCATCCACTTGTTCCACTCCTCTCGCATGAACACTTTAAATGGCTTGTTAAGTGAAACATCCAGAGGTTGCAACTGGCTAGTAAGCCCCCCAGGAATGACAGCGAGATGGGTCTTTGCTCTTCTCTCTTCATCCACATGTACCGGTATACAAGGTGCAAAACTACAATTCCCGTCATGCCTGCACAGAAAAAAGCTGGTCAGGCATGATGGGAAGTGTAGTTGGACTACAAGCGCCGTACTGTGCATGCACCGGCGCCTTACGTGACACGGCGCTTGCGTCACATTCCCCCGTCCTCTCCATCCAGTCCTCCCTCCGCCGCCGCAACGGACCAGAGGAGAGGCGGCGACAGAGGCGGCGGTCTCCAGATGAAGACCTCCCCTGGACGGCGAAGCGAGACAGAGGCTGTCCGGGACACTTTTGGTGAGTATATCGCCACCCCCCCCTCTGCTCCAGTGCCTCCCCCCCTCCCTACCTGCATCTTCGCTCCATAAGACGCGGCTGATTTTTCATCCTACTTTGGGAGGAAAAAAACTGTGTCTTATGGAGCGAAAAATACGGTAATTCCACTTTATTTGGCCCCTGTAGACACAACCTCAGTCTCTAGTGAACTTTCCTTTCAAAATAAATCTTGCCTTCTGTATACTTGTTGCCTCCACGAGCAAAAGGGCCTCCCAGGTTGCCTCCACGAGCAAAAGGGCCTTCTTCCACCTGCGCCAAGCGAGACAACTGGCGCCCTACCTCCCGACGGAAGCGCTAGCTACAGTAATCCATGCCACGGTTACATCAAGGCTGGATTACTGTAACGCCTTATATGTGGGTCTGCCCGGTCACTAACCCGCAGGATCCAGATTGTGCAGAACGCGGCCGCCAGGCTTCTCACAGGAACATCGATGAGATGCCACATTACACCATCCCTGCAGCGCCTGCACTGGCTGCCCGTTGAGTATAGAGCCTTACATAAGACCTTGACCTTGGCTTTCAAAGCCCTACGGGGCCGGGGCCCAACATACTTAAAGGACCGCTTGCTGATGCCTGCCTACTCAAGGACACCGCGGCCGGCAAACAAGAACCTCCTTTGCGTCCCGGGCGTGAAAGAGGCCCACCTGGAGGCCACGAGACGGAGATCGTTCTCCATTGTGGCCCCGTTCTCTGGAACTCGATGCCACCGGACCAGAGAGCCTCCTCGACCTGCCCCAGTTCCTGACCGCTCTAAAGACCTGGCTATTTAGGAAAGCCCATGGCTAATGCAGAACCAGGAACTCAACTACCTGAGCCTGGCCCTTGCATTTAACCCCTAAATATTTTAATCTAAATTTTAATATTTTTAATATTTTTAATTGTTGAATTGCTATTTGTAAGTCGCCCGGAGCACTAACGTGGAGGGCGACTCAGAAATAATAAAGTCAGTTCAGTTCAGTTCAGTTCAGTACTTTTAGTGATTTCCATCAACCTGCTGATTGCCCCAACTTTCATTTTCATTAGAATCTGTGCTTGGAGAATGAGCCTACTGTTAGTACACAGCATCTCTCACAGTCAGATATTTTAAAAATGTATGTGTTGCAAACCGATGTACAGCTACCTCCACACTTGACCCTAATTTGCCCTCCAACAGAATTCTTTTCTCAAACAGCTGAGTCATGCAGACACAGTAGGTCCAGCGTAAACTTTACCAGCATCACGTACTTAAGTTTCTTTGAAACAGTTTGCTTTTTGAGCCTCATTTGCAGGAGATGGTGTGTGTCGCATTAAAAAAAAGCCATGACAGAAAATAAATTGCCTCGCTTTTAACTTGGCAATCAATTCTGTTCCAGGATTTCTCTAATATGAATGAGACAATGCAAAGATTGCACAGCGGGGAGGAGAATTAGATGAATTTTTCTTCATGGTTCTCCAGATCTGCTTACTAAATGCAAAGCAAGCTGGTTAACTATGTGAAGATCCTATCAGAGTATGCTGAAGTATTAGATTCAATTAGAGTATATTTACTGCAGCTCTACTCACTATAGCCTGTTCATAGAATCATAGAATAATAGAGTTGGAAGAGATTACACGAGCCATCTAGTCTAACCTCCTGCAATGCAGGAAAATTCAAACAATCTTAACAGATTAGACAGATGAGTCAAAACTAACAAAATGAACTTCAACAGAAACAAATGCAAGATACTTCACTTAGATTTTAAAAAATGAAATGCAAAGATACAGAATGGGGGATGCCTATCTTGACAGCAGTATGTGTGAAAAAGCTCTTGAGCTAACAATGTCATGCAGCAGCAAAAAAGGCCAATGGGATTTTGGCCTGTATAAATAAGAGTCTCTAGTGTCTAGATCCAGGGAAGTTATGCTACCCCTCTATTCTGCCTTGGCCAGACCACAACTGGAATCACACTGTGTCCAATTCTGGACACCACAACTGAAGGGAGATTATAACTCTAAACTGGAATGTGTCCAGAGGAGGGTGACCCAAAGGATCAAGGGTCTGGAGAACAAGCCCTATGAGGAGTGGCTTAAAGGGCTGGGCATGTTTAGCCTGAAGAAGAGAAGGCTGAGAGGAGATATAATGACCATGCAAGCTTGGTTTCTGCTGCCCTGAAGACTAGGATCTGGAACAATGGCTTCAAACTAAAGGAAAAAAATTTCATCTGAACATTACGAAGAACTTCTTGACTGTGAAATCTACTCAGCAGTGGAACTTTCTGTCATGGATTGTGGTGGAGACTCCTTCTTTGGGGGCTTTTAAACAAAGGCTGGGTGGTCATCTGTCAGGGGTCCTTTGAATGCGTTTTTCCTGCCTCTTGGCAGAGGGTTAAACTCGATAGTCCACAAAGTCTCTTCAGGTCAATGATTCTATGATTCCATGAAAAGCACAATCAAAGTACCTGGTCATGTGAACACAAGCAGGATTATGTGTTGGGAGGATTGTACTAAAATCCACACAGCATTCCTACTCACACCATGTGCAACTGTGTACTATTTCATATATTAGTTTAAACCACAGGTGGAGAAAGTTTAGCGTGTAAGCTGTATAAGCCACAAGGCCATTTTTTTGTACCCTCTCCTCTTTTTAAACTTATTTTTAATGATGGTTTTTCTTATTATTATTATTCCCTCAAACATTTCTTAGGACAGTGGTTCATAACCTGTGGATCCTCAGGTGTTTTGGCCTACAATTCCCAGAAATCCCAGCCAGTTTACCAGTTGTTAGGATTTCTGGGAATTGAAGGCCAAAACATCTGGGGACCTACCGGTTGAGAACCACTGCCCTAGGACAGGGGTGCTCATTAGGTAGCTCGGGAGCTACTAGTAGATCTTTGGCCCTCTTCCAGGTGATCTTTGGGCCTCACCAACTGGATGGGACACTCCTGCCATGCGCGCGCACACCCTGCGCGCACGTGCGCTCCTGCTGCTGGCTTCCACTCTCGCGGTGCTTCTTTCGCCTGTGGAGCATTGCAGGAAGAAGGAAGCACGAGGCGGGGCCTCTAGAGGGAGCGCCTCTCTCTCATCCAGAAGCAGTTGTGCAGCCTCCGCTGCCGGCGAGACAGGCAGGGCGGAGCACTCCCTCTGGATGCCCCGCCTCGTGCTTTCTCCTTCCTGCAATGCCTTGCAGGCAGAAGAAGCGCTGTGCGGGAAGGAAACAGCAGCAGGAGCACACACGGTGGCGGGAGTGTGCAGTGGCGGGAGCGCGCAGGAGCACGTGGGAGCGTGCAGTGGCAGGGGCAGGTAGATCTTTTGGACTTGGTTGCTTTAAGAGTAGCTCGCATGCTGAAAAAGTGTGAGCACCCCTGCCATAGGAAATATGGGAAATGGCAATTTGGCTGCTTCCTCAAATATCCTAAACCTAGCCACAAGAGGGCCAAAAGAAGGGTGAAATTGTCCCTTGTCTTTGCTAGAGGGCATTTTGGAGCAAAATACTGGAGGTGTGGTGTGAATGTTTGGTCCTTCAAGGTCCTTTTATGGAATGATGAGGCTTCTGAGGACCCTTCCACACAACCATTTAATCCAGAATATCAAGGAACATAATCCACAATATCTAGGCTGAGTTCACATGGCCATGTAATCCAGTTCATTGTGGTCCTACAGCTGGCTATTCTGAGTTTAAGCTCTATATGCACCTCTTTTTTTTGAAATAGTACGCATGTATATGTTGATCTCATGCATAAATTGAGGGCAGATTTGGAGGCCAGAATTATGGATTTTGATATGAACAGAGAATAAGTCAAGTGTCTTTCTACAGTACTTCTTCAAGGAGATGGTCATCCTTGGCCACCACCACCATTTTCTCACCCAGGCATTCAAAAAAAAAGAAGTCAGAAATGATGCCATTGTGAAGAGAACATATTTGGCAGGGGGAGGAGGTGGATGGTTCTTTTAGGTTGTCCTGGAATGGACTAAGCTCTTATCTTTCTTAACTCTACTCAAAGAATTAAAGTACAGTACTTACCTTGACCCGTGGATAACTTAACCTAGTTTGATGTGGCTCCTTTTTTGACTAAAATTCTAGACTTATATATGAGTATATATAGCTTTGTTTATTAGACGAGAACCAACAGCCTCAGCTGTGCGGTTATGTAATGTTTCTGGCTCTTTTAAAGAATGAATGGGTAGCTGTCTTGATGCTTCAGCCCCACTGGATAGAATTGGCATTTTTGCAGGGAGTTGCGCCTCCCTTGCATCCTCTCTGCTAATGGAGAACATGGAGAAAGAGACATCAATGGGCAAATGCCAGCTTCTTGGTGGAGAAAAAGAAAGTTCCATCCACACAGAATGTTGTATTCATGTTCTTGTAGCAAAATCTTAGGTAGGTTCCAGATAGCACTAAATCACACGCTTTAGTCAAGGGCAAAAAAACCTGGGATCTGATGTGTCCAGATACAGACCTATTGGTCCTGGGATTTCTGCTTCAATTGTCCACACTTGCTTCTTCATTGCAGGATTTAAAGGTTCCCAAAATGGCCACTTTGGGGCTTCCACTGGAAATTTTGGAATTTTTTTTAAAAATAAAAAACTTAAGATGCGAAGATGCAAATCACTGTACAAGTTCCATTCCTGGGTTATATAAGCTATAGGGCCATTTGTGCAGAGAGGTGCTGTTCCTGGGTTATACATTTCTGTTCCTGATTTCTCTTATGGTGCAAAGATGTACAACGTTGACAAGGGGGCCACAACTTTGTCTGAGCCAGAGTAAATGTGCCCTCCACATGTTTCATGAAGTTTCTGGCACACAAACATAGTTTTCACATTCTACTCAATGGTCACCTTCTTTGTAGGAACTGACCAATCAGGAACAAATATCTAAAACCCGAGAACACACACAGATAAAAAAAATCTCGTGAATTCCAAGTGCAGGGACATACAGACATTCAAGGATGCAGATTTTTGGCTCAGAACTGGGATATTCCCACACCTGAAAATCTCGCGGGGTTTTTTTTTGCTGTTTGTAGCAATTGCTTCTGCTTTTACAGGGAATGGCATTTGGCCATCCTCCTGTTTGCTGCGGACACTCCTGGGATTAACATAGTGATGTGGATGGGCCCTTAGAAACACAGAATGATAAAATGGAAGGTATTCCAAAGGCCATTTTGTTCAATTTCTTGCCAGTGGAGGAATCCACTGATAAAGCACTTCTAGGATGCCGTCCTCTCCTCTCTGTTTGAAGACCTGTTTGAAGGAGAGTCTATGACATTCCAAGGGGGGAAAGGAATGTTTTCCAGTTTTCATTTGATCCTTCAAATTACTAGGTCACCTTATGCTTCCTGAAACTTGTAGGCTCACATGCCTTATAAGTCTTAGCAACTCTGGAGGCTGAACAAGGTTGTGCTGCAGACTTTCCCCCTCCTTTTGTGTCTTGTTGCTCTCGTGAGATAACAGGCTTTCCCTCCACTGCAATCTGTCCAGGTGTGAAACCAGATCTGGGCAGGGTGGATTTATCCAGCTAGAAAATGTATATATAACTCACCTGAGCCTGCCATCCTCTGCTGCAGCTCCTCCTGGTATAATCTTAGTAATAAATATTCCAGGATCGTCCCCAATGTGTGGGTTATCTGTTCCTCCAGCAATACTGAAACCCAAGCCAGAATTACCCTGAAGGAGAGGATGAGAGAGGGAGGGAGGAAGAGAAAAAGAAGAAATGCCATCTGTTACTGAAATTTCAGCCTCGGTACCACAATAACTTAAATATGAGTTGAGCAATGTAACATTCTGTTGAATGCTAAGAATAATAAAGTATCAGGCTGTTTATATGAAGGCTTTATGACAACATTCAGCCTTGAAATCAGAATGCCTGTGAAATTTTACAAGGCAGAGCAGATTTTAAGTGCTCTATATTGATTGGATCCCCATTTGCTAAAGAGGTATATACAGTCTAGGCAAAACAAGCTTTTAAAGTACTTCACCGCAATAACCCAAGTTTATTTTGACACTGTACAACCTCTTCACTGTTTACTACATATTGAATATCCTCATCTGAAGAGTTTTGGATTTGTGTGCTTTTTTAACTTTTGGAATTCCTGTATTTACATACATATCAATAATAATATATCTTGGAGATGGGACCCAAGTCTAAACTCAGAATTCCAGTTGCAATTAGGCTTATGCACGGATTTGATTTGACCAGTTCCCTTCAGCTAATCCAGCTGGTTCGGGTGGCTGTAACAGCAAGGGCTCAGCTTCCATGTTTTTCCGTCCAAAACAGAACAGTGGCTGTCCAAAACAACCTGCTTTCAGTTACAAGTGGAGTGTGGGAGGGAGGCAGCCACTAGAAGGAAAAATGCCAGTGGAGAAAAAGACCCCACTACAGGGCCTGCAAATCAAGAGAGGGCTTTTAAAAAGAAGCCTGGGTTAGGATAGCTTCGGGTTGATTGCTCTTCTTTCCATGGGAAATGGGGAAGCCTCCTTAAAATGCATTGGAAAGCGGCATGCTGCAGGGAGAGAGTGCCACACATGCACTTGTCTCCTCTAGAATAGAAACAGCTTTAAGGAAGCATTAAACCTGGTCTCCTCTACAGACAGAAGGGAAAGGATCGCAGAAAGAGTGGTCTTAACTATGGTGCTTTTAATCCAGTTCTTAATGAAGGATATAAGGACAAACAATGCCTGAAATGATGGGAAGGGGAGGCTGGGAAGTCGTCGTCGCCATAATGGGCCAGAGAGAAAACAAATCTTTTGGCTTCCCAGATCAAAATGCCTCCCAATTTTGGGAAGGTCCCAAAATACACATTGCATTTTACCCAGATTGCACAAGTTTAGCTACAATGTCCCTATCAGGTAGCTGTCCAGCCTTTTTCAGAAGACATCAAGAGACGATGACCCCAACACTTCTCTAGGCAATTGATTTTACTGCCATATTTCTTTAAATGTTTCCTCACCCTTTTTCCACTTCCTCATTCCACTCATTCCCACCATGAAGCTCATACCAGAAGTGACTTGCAGTTTCTCAAGCCACTCCTGACATGAAAAAAAACAAACAAAAAACACCCCATGAAGCTGGAAAAGTGAATGAGAAACAGGTTTAAAAATCTGGTAATAGCATCTATCCCACTCCTACATGCATGCACAGTTTTTTCTCTCATTCTACACATTTCTAGAGAGAGATTCATTCATGTCAAAAGAGGGATTTTTCATTCATGGTTTTTCACTTTCATGGAGGTTCTGTGCTCCTCTAACTCCAGCGAATGTGAGGGGCTGGCTGATTTTCTTTTTGAATTTCCAACATGCATTAGAAACACCTTTTTTAAACAGCAGGATTGACTTCCTGTATCTTTATTCTTTTTGTACTTCTGGTCAAAGTGTCAATAATATGTTATATGGAGGAGAATAGTGAAGACAAAAAGCTCTTCCCATGCCATCCCTTCACTAGAGTACAAGATCCTAGTATATTTCAGGGAAAAATAGATTGAGAGACAGCAACAAGCACTACAAGGCACACAAGTCAGGTACATAATTGCCTAGCATTCATTGGGATTAGCAACCATCCCAAGGGGCTCTGAATTATTGCTGGTTCACAACATTTACAGAGAATTGTGTGTCATCAATGCTGTCAATGCACTTTCAGTGCTGCCCCAAGGAAGCAACCTTGCAAAGGAAAAGGGCAGCACCCTCTACTGGCACATCAAACTCCTCAAATTAATCCTGTTGCAAAGGATGACTTGATCAACAGAGTCTGAAAAGCTTTTTGCTCTGACTGATCCATTCACTGGGCATAATCCTCCACGTTATTGTTCCACAAATCTCAGGATGGAACCATGCCAGTTCATGAAACCAATATATGTAGCTGTGCACTGCTGATATACTTTTGGACCAGCTGCCCTTCTGTCCATTTGCTCTTTCAGTAGAGTATGTGCAACTCTTGGCATCTGACATTTTCTTAAGGTTCTTCTCGAGAGTTTTATTGTTGCTTTTGATGATTAGATGTTTTGCTGCAATTATGTTTGTGCCAATGATGGCAAAACATTGAAAATGGATGAGACTGTAGACACCTCCCTCCTTTTCAAAATGTACAGCCACTGATAGTAATTGAACATGAAATGTTTACAGACAACTATGGTGCAGCCGTCAAGCCAAAAGATGGTGCCCTGGCTTCATTTCATTGCCTGGATGCTAAAGGAAGACATTCCCTGTAGCTGAGAAAGCCGGCATCCATCCATAAACAGGGCTAGATCCCACAGTGGCCTCGGGTAAACTATTTATCTGCTTATTTATTTATTTAAAGCATTTCTGTATCACTTCTTAACCCACCAGGGTCCCTCAGGCAAGATGCAGTGAACACAAACATTGGAAATAAATATACCAATGAACAAAGTCTAAAACACCCCTATGAAATACTTTTAAAACTACACACATTAAAATATCCAGAACAGCTACTCTCAACATGGATTGAAAGCTGTGTAAAACAGCAACAGCTTTAGATGGGATGGAGCCAGCTTGACTTCCCTTAGGAGCGGTTTCCACAGCTGTCATATGTACCCACCACCGCAGAGTTGTAATGTGTATAATACTCAACAGGGTCACTGTTTTAGATCTTAAAATCTCAGGCAAATTCATAAGAGAGGATAACATATGGGAGAATAACATATCCCCCTGTTAATATGATTCAGATGCCCCAAGTCATAGATTGAATTGCTAGGAGGATGTAACCATATCTCCAAACTGATCCAAGGCAGAATTTGTACATCACTACAATTTAGCTTATACCTGGGGCAGACATTTTCCAATAGAATTTTGTGCATCCTATTTCCCTGCTATAGCAGCGTTTCTCAAACTGGGGGGTCGAGACCCCTGGGGGGTCATGAGGGGGGTCTGAGGGATCACCAAATACCATCAGAAAACAGCATTTTCTGTTGGTAATGGGGGTTCTGTGTGGGAAGTTTGGCCCAATTATATAATTGATGGGGTTCAGAATGCCCTTTGATTGTAGGTGAACTATAAATCCCAGCATCTACAACTCCCAAAAGTCAAGGTCTATTTTCCCCAAACTCCACCAGAGTTCAAATTTGGGCATATTAAGTATCCATGCCAAGTTTGGTCCAGATCCACCATTGATTGAGTCCACAGTGCTCTCTGGATATAGGTGAACTACAACTCCCAAACTCAAGGTCAATGCCCACCAAACCCTTCCAGTATTTTCTGTTGATCATGGGAGTTCTTTGTGCCAAGTTTGGTTCAATTCCATCGTTGGTGGATTTCAGAATGCTCTTTGATTGTAGGTTAACTATAAATACCAGTAACTACAACTCCCAAATGACAAAATCAATCCCCCTCAAACTTCACCAGCATTCAAATTGGGGCGTATTGGGTATTTGTGCCAAATTTAGTCCAGTGAATGAAAATACATCCCACAAATAAGATATTTACATTACAATTCATAACACCAGCAAAATGACAGTTATGAAGTAGCAATGAAAATAATTTTATGGTTTATTTATTTACTCGGTTTTTATGCCGCCACTCCCAAATAGGCTCGGGGCGGCTTACAGCCAGAAAGCAGAACAACATACAGTAGACAATTACACTTTAAAATGCAATATAAAATACAAGATAAAATACACAATAAAACATCGTTAAAACACAGTTGGAGTAGTTACAATGGTCGGGCAACATTGGCATGGCTTGGGGGGCCCAGTGGGCCTATTTATTTATACCTGGAAAGCCAGACGGAAGAGGTGGGTCTTACATGCCCGCCTAAACGGGAGTAAGTCAGGGATAGCCTGTGTAACTGCCGGGAGGGCATTCCACAGTATCGGCGCTATGACCGAGAAGGCCCTTCGGCGGGTGGCAGTTCTTTTAGCCACTTTAACGGAGGGGATGGCTAGAAGGTTGGAATCCTCCGAGCGAAGTGATCTCGTAGGGTAATATGGGGAGAGACGGTTCCTCAGATATGCTGGCCCCAGGCCGTGTAAGGCCTTAAAGGTAAGAACCAACACTTTGAAGGTGATCCGGTGCTCAATAGGCAGCCAGTGCAGATCCTGCAAGATGGGTGTTATATGGCATCCTGCTGGGGAGCCAGACAGGAGCCGGGCGGCAGTGTTCTGCACCAGCTTGAGCTTCCGGGTCACCGACAGAGGAAGGCCAACGTAAAGAGCATTGCAGTAATCTAGCCTCGAGATGACCGTGGCTTGGATCACCGTGGCCAGGTCAGACCGGGACAGGTAGGGGGCCAGCCTCCTCGCCTGTCAGAGATGAAAGAAGGCGATCTTGCTGACCACAGAGACCTGGGTCTCCATGGTCAGCTGGGAGTCCAGGTGGACCCCCAGGCTCTTCACGGAAGACGATGGGCATAACGCCGCACCGTCCAGGGTCGGAAGCTGGACATCCCCACCGCCCGGACGACCCGGCCACAAGATCTCCGTCTTCGCCGAATTCACCCTCAACCTACTGGCTCGCAGCCATCCAGTAACGGCTTCGAGGCAGCGGTGGAAATTATCGGGGATGGGGCCAGACCTGTCCTCCACCCTCAGAATGAGCTGGGTGTCATCAGCGTACTGATGACACTCAAGCCCATAACTCCGCACCAGCTGTGCAAGCGGCTGCATGTAGAGGGGAAAGAATGGCCCCCTGCGGAACTCCACAAACTAATGGGGAGCCCTCGGTTCACCACAATATGTGGTGGTGTATTAAGGGGTTGTGGCATTAGGAAGGTTGAGAACCACTGTGCTATAGCTTCGTGAAGCAAAGTGTGGGGGTACTGATGTAGATGAACCTTGGGTATTGTTGTATGTTGAGTACTCTGCTATTGTTTTCAAGAAAAGTCTTACAGCAGTGCTAGCAGTGGTCCATTCTACTATCTTCTCTTCCTGCTGAAAGCTACCTAGAGTAATTCATTCCATAAAAACACTTTCTCTACCTCGAACCTGACATTAGCTGATCAAACCAATTGCAACTCAGGGTCCAATATTTCCTCTGATGAGGCTTTATGTTTACAGAACACACTTCTTCTCCCCAATCCATGATTTAGCCAACACGAAAATCAAGAGGGTCATGAAGGATTCAGAGGGGGTAAAAGATGGGAAGAAGGTGATGCATTCTGAACAGCTGCTTTTATCTTTGTGCCATCATCAGTTCAAAATGAGATTGCAAGCATTCACAATGGAGGGGTCTGAAAGTGTCCTATTTTCAGTTCTAGCCTGTGACTAGGAAAACTTCATGCAAGATGGAGGAAGGAAATGGAGCTCAGAGGAAATATGTCAGAATTTGAAGTCATGCATGGAGAGTCCTGGACCTATGGTGGGATAAGAAGCAAGTTGAACAGGACTTTGGAAAGGCAAGCTTGATGGTATCGGGCCAACTTTTCCACAATATCCTTTAAGATGACAATGACATTGCTGAAGAAACTGGCTTTTCTGCTGCAGAGGTGGTCACATTTGCAAAATAGTACAGTTTGAGAATTCCTTTCTAAGGAAATCAATACATTGCCTCCTAAAAGACAAGCACGATGTATGTCACTTAGACTCATAGAGCTGGAAGAAACCCTGTGGGCCATACAATCCAACCCCCTGCCAAGAAGCAGGAAAATCACATCCAAGGCAACCCCGGCAGATGGCCATCCAGCCACTGTTTAAAACCCTCCAAAAAAGGAGTCTCCACCACACTCTGTGGCAGAGAGTTCCACTGTTGAACAGCTCTCACCATTAGGAGTTCTTCCTAAAGTTCAGGCGGAATTTCCTTTCCTGTAGTTTGAAGCCATTGCTCCATGCCCTAGTCTCCAGGGCAGCAGAAAACAAGCTTGCTCCCTCTTCCCTATGTCTTTGTCTCACATATTTATACAAAGCAATCATGTCTCCTCTCAGCCTTCTCTTCTGCGGGATAAACATGCCCAGCTCTTTAAGCCGCTCCTCATAGGGCTTGTTCTCCAGATCCTTGATCTTTTTGGTTACCCTCCTCTGGACACATTCCAGCTTGTCAACATCTCCCTTCAATTGTGGTGTCCAGAGCGTGGTTGCTCCATGAGGTTACGACTGAACGAATAGACAACTCAATTTTTGGAGGCCTGCGTCGGGCCAAAAAAAATTGTGGTGTCCAGACCTGGAAACAGTATTCCAGGTGTGGTCTGACCAAGGCATAATAGAGGGGGAGCATGACTTCCCTGGATCTAGGCACTAGGCTCCAATTTATGCAGGCCAAAATCCCATTGGCTTTTTAAGCTGCTGCAAGACATTGTTGGCTCGTGTTCACCTTCCTGTCCACGAGGACTCCAATATCTTTTTCACATGTACTGCTGTTGAGCCAGGCATCGTCCCCCATTCGGTATCTTTGCATTTCATTTTTTTCTGCCTAAGTGGAGTATTGTGCATTTGCCCCTGTTGATACTTGGTAAGATGTATGGGTGCAACATCTCATGCAACCCAAACACGTCATTAATTCTTATGCTATTGGATAAATGGGGAGCCCAATGGATGGGAAATTCTTGAAGAAGGTTATTCTGTAGGTGTCTAGGGAAACTCATGCTTCCCCCCAAAACTCAGTGAGCCCTAAACACTCAGAGATACTACTACACACCACACACTATTAAGGAAAGGAAGGAGTACTGGAGATAAATAGAGGTACAGAATAAGAACATAAGTCCTTATCCTAAAATTTGGTATAAATATGTCAAATTATGTGCACAGGGAGGATGGATATTTTGCATTAGTCAAAAATATCCAATTGCTTCTATAAGAGAACTTACACCTGCATATGATGGCAAAAGGCTCTGGCCTTCTTTCAGGCTGTTTTACTTTATTGTCTCCAGAATCCAATTCTTTTCCTTCTTCAATTTCAAAAGAGAGTATTCAGTTAAATAAAAATTGGCATGAGTTAAGGAAGGAAACAGAGAAAGTCCTGTCCCTACTAGCAGGGATAATAGCAAATTGACAATAGCTTTTAGTCAAAAGTGGCTATATTTGGGTGCCATGAAAGCAGCATCTCAAGACGCTGGCAACCTAAATCAAAAGATGATTTTATATCCAAACAATTTAGCCGAAATCCTAAAAGTACTTAGCATTTATATGTTCATCACACTGCAATCGATGAAAGCAACTCAAAGGAGAAGAGACTTTAACAGCTGAGGCCAATGGCTAAATGATCTCCACCATCAATCACACTTTACTGCCCATTGAATGGTATCAGGGACTTGTTTTATTCCTCGCCTCTGATCCCTGATCCATTAAAATGATTTGAAAATGAGAAACAATTTTTAGTACGGTTTCAAGGCTTAAGGTCTGGGGCTTCATTGCCTCATTTACCTTCTGCATTTTTCACATCGATAGCAAAGTGTTTGGCTTTTAGGGGACACTTTCCAGAAGTTATTTGTACAATTAATAGTAATGAGAGGCTCGTAGCTTGGGAAATGAAAAAAAGTATTGATGTTCTTCTTAGGCATTGGTGTATGTCTATGACTGGAAAAAGTCAGATAAGGATTCCAGCCATTAATGTACCTTCATCTCCTAGATCAGGCTGAGGCACTGCATCTACACTGTAGAATTAATGCGGTTGAACACCCCTTTAAATGCCATGGCTCAATGCTAAGAAATCCTGGGATGTATATATCTTTTGATTTTTCTGTCGGTTAAAATGGTATTAGATTTCATTAATTCTACAGTGTAGATGCAACCATGACTTTCTCGATGCATCTACTTAAGATTTTAACACTGCATGATTTCAACCGTAACTATTGTATTTTAACTGGTTTTTAGTCTGATTTTAAATGTATTATTTATGATGCAATTGTTGTTTATTAATTGTACAAGCGGCATCAAATTGTTGCCTTTTGTTAGCTGCCCTGAGTCCCCCTTTGGGGGTAAGAGAAGGGCAGGTTATAAATAATTGAAATAAATAATAATAATTAACACTATCATTGACATAACAATGTTGACAATGTAATGTCTGCCCTCTTGGATGCAGTCTAGTTTTGTTTTGAGTGGTTGAAGGTGGAAAGACCAATATTTTAACGATTTTTATCAAGTTTTGTTTGTAAATCATGCTAACATATATTTCTATTGCATTCTTCTGGGGTCCAGAACAAACTTATCAAAGGACTGTTTGTTTGTTTTATGTCACCTACATACATCAATGTAGACAAACAAACAAAGAAAATGATGTAATTCACTAACAACCTTGTCATACAGCTACTGAATGTGCTCCACTTCATCCCACTAGGGCAGTGGTTCTCAACCTGTGGGTCCCCAGGTGTTTTGGCCTATGATTCCCAGAAATCCCAGCCAGTTTACCAGCTGTTAGGATTTCTGGGAGTTGAAGGTCAAAACATCTGGGGACCCACAGGTTGAGAACCACTGCATTAAAGCAATGGTTCCCAACCTGTGGTCTGTGGTCCACAAGAATAATAGACTCATAGAGTTGGAAGAGACCTCATGGACCATCCAGTCCATCCAGTGCCACCCTTGGCAAGAAGTAGGAACTAAAATATCATCTGTGGTTACTACACCATTGCAACAAGAGTGACTGGTCTCAGGAAACCTTCTTATAGTGCCCAGGTTTACTAAATATAATTTTATGTGGATGAGCAGATGGTGACTACTAGATGGCATATGTTGTGTATCAGAAATAGAGCTCATGTGGTCTATACAATTTGAATCAGCGCCCCAAATAACCAAACCAAATCTAAAGTTGACCAAAACCTGATTCATAACCCTTTTTGGTATTAATGTTGGAGAGTGGTCCCTGGAAACGTGGTCCCTGGTCAAGTAGTTTCTGGTCAAAAAGGTTTGGGAACCACTGCACTAGGGATATTCTTCATTTCTTTCACTCTTGGATATCAAATAATTTGAAAAGTTTCTTCCTCCCTGGATGAGCTTATGAACATTTTTTGCACACTCTTATACAATTCTTCAAAATGTTGCTTTCTGTGCAAAAACCTTGAATTTGCACCAAACAAGATAGGCTTATGCAAAATCATGGTGGACTGGGGAGGGATTGTAAAAATGTTCCAGCCTGCAAGAACCTCAGAATGGTTTGCTTTTTCCTTGACATGTTCTCAATCTGTCCTGGCCTATATGGCTGTGTGATGGTGATTTTAAAAACAATTTGCTTGAGTAATGGATTGTTTAAGTCATATTCAGCATATTCAGAAGACAAATAAATTTGATTCCAGCCTGCACTGTGAGATATCATTAAAACAATACTGGGATAATACTGCATGCAGCCCAATCAATCATGCCAAGAATGTTTGATTGTTTTACATTCTCATCTAAAGATTACACATTGCGTTTTACTACTGATGAGATGATATATCCAAACAATAAACCCCATTCATAGAAGTTCTATGTGAACATTACTTGCTATGGAGCAGAGAGCATACATTTTGGCAGTTTGTTGCCATGATAAAAGACTTCCACTCTATGAATGTGGTGAGAGAGACAGTGTGGTGTAGTGGTTGGACCATTGGACTATGACTCTGGAGACTAGGGCTCAATTTCCCACTTGGCCATGGAAATCAACAGAGAGGCATATACTCCCAGACCCAGAAATCCTTGTGATAAATTATCTTTAGAGTCACAACAATTTGGAAATGACTTTAAGTCACACAACAGCAATGTGGAATGCTAGCATACATTTAGTTCCAGGTTAAAAAAAATTATGGTGCTTTCCCCTGACCCATAATGTGGTTGAACCAAGCATGGGAAAGGGGGAGCTATTTCAAAATAAAAAAGTCATGATTGTGAGTGGAATGTTTGTGCTTTTTTGGGGGGGGGGGGAAATCAATACAATTCTTCACCCTACTGTTTATTCTGATTGTAAAGTCATTCTAAAACTACGGTTATAGTACTTTGCTATAATACTGAATGCAATAATACAAAGTAATTATATTGCCAGACTTCTGGCAGGTGCTAACTTCAGTGAGTGTACTACACCTATCCTGAAGCAGCTCCATTGGTTGCCTTTCCAGTTCTGGGCTCAATTCAAGGTGCTGGTAATCACCTATACAGCCCTATACAGCTTTGGTGCAGCCTATCTGGAGCACCGTGTCCCCGAAACATCCAAGGGCATGAACTTAGATCAAGCAGGAAAACTCAAATTAGAATATGTGAACCCCCATCAGTATGCATTTATGCAGAACTAGAGAAAGCGCCTTCTCAGGTGCAGATCTAGCCCTCTGGAATGCTCTCCCTGAAGAACAAAGGGCTGCTCCGTCTTTGCTCACCTTTAGGAAGGGGTTCAAAACTTTCTTATTTAACATGGCTTTTAATTGAATTATGGCAGGAGTTGGGAATTTTATGACCGAGATGGAGGAGCAATACATGGGGGAGTAAGTTATGGTTTTACTGAAATGTGGGATTTTATTGATTGTTATTTTATTATGTTTTTTATCTATTTTATTCTCCTGATTGAAGGGTTTTAATGTTTTTACTCTGTTTATAAGTCGCCTTTAGTCCACATTGCAGAGAAAGGTGGGATAGAAATATCCTAAATAAATAAATATTCCTTAATCTTTTGTAGTGCCCTATTTATGGAATGATTCTCTTTTGAAAAAGTCTCTGGCCCTATAATGGTTTCTTTTCAGATGCCAAATTAAAACATGGCTTCATGTTAAAACTTTGAGCCCCTGGTGGCGCAGTGGGTTAAAGCGCTGTGCTGCTAAATTGTTGATCAAAAAGTTGCAGGTTCGAATGCGGGGAGCGGTGTGAGCTCCATGCTGTGAGCCCAAGCTTCTGCCAACTTAGCCGTTCGAAAACATGCAAATGTGAGTAGATCAATAGGTATCGCTCTGGCGGGAAGGTAACGGCACTCCATGCTGGCCACATGACCTTGGAGATGTCTACGGACAATGAGGGCTTTCTAGCTTAGAAATGGAGATGAGTACCAACTCCCAGAATCGGACACAACTAGAAAACCTTTACCTATGTTAAAACTTGTAGGTGTTATTATATGCATGTGTGTGGTTTAAAATAATTTCGCATTTTTCTGCTACTTTAATTTGATAATTTGTTTAGTAGTATTTTCCTATTTAAATTATTGTATTACTTTCAGGAACTATTTGACATTGCTTATATTTTAATTGCATGCCACTTAGAGATCTCATAATGAATGACAAGACAGAAATATTAAATTAAGTAATAAAATACATTTCTTTTTCAGAGCCAAATGTGAGGAAAATAAAGAGAGCTGGCACCCACATTATGCCTAGCATTTTATGGCACATGAATTCTCTGCCAGGGGGGGGGCTGCCCAATGGTTCTCTTTAGCAGTTAATGTTTCCTCTTACACACCCTTCTAGGTGGTGAAAAAATCAGCCATTACAGAGGATAATAGAGGACCACTCACACAACAGAATTATAGTACTATTGTCTCACTTTAACTGCCATGGTTGCATCCTATGGGATCCTGAGGCTTTCAGTTTAGTGCGACATTGAAGTTCTCTGAATGAGAATTTTAAATGACTCTCTTTAAACTACCAGTCCCAGGAGTCTACATGGCAGTTAAAGTCAAATAATAGTGCTATAATGCCATAGTATTAATGTGCACAAAGATGAAACAAGGTGATTTGCAGCATCCTACCCAGGGGAAGACTCCTCTCTAAATTGGGAATGTCATGTCCACAGGAGGACCTATAAGGAGGTGGGGGATCATCGTTGCAATGTCAATGTGAATGAAAATCAACAAGCAGAATTCAAAAGTCTAATTGAATTTACTCCATCTCAAAGAGTAAAACGACCAGTTAGGAAAAACAGACAAGGTCCTATTAAAAAGCCAAGAAAATATCTGAGGAGTGACATGTTTGCTTACCTTTATAAAATGGATAGTACTATGAGGTTGTTTGTATTTCATTTTTTTAAAGGAAGGGGCTCATCAAAATTCACCGGCCTCTCCTTGGTTTTCTGGGCTTCCTCTTACAGGCCCTGGGAGTTGGTTTGCTGAAGGTATGCTTGTTATAACTCTCATCTTTCCCAGAACACAGACAGAAAAATCACATGAAAAAAATACTGGGAGCTGTGGCCCAGAAAAGTAATTTCTCCATTTTTTCTATCCAAATGAAAAGCTTGTAGGGGAAGTTCTAAGATGGCTTTTTGCCTTATAGTTCATTTAATGTTAAAACCTGCCAAAGATACAAAGCCAGGAAAGGTAGTTGTCGAAGGCTTTCATGGCCGGAATCACTGCATTGTTGTAGGTTTTTTCCGGCTATACGGTCATGTTCTAGAGGCATTCTCTCCTGACGTTTCGTTTGCATCTATGGCAAGCATCAGCAGAGGCTCTGAGGATTCTTGCCATAGATGCTTGCCATTAAAGCCTTCGACAATACCAGGAAATGTTGTTCAGCTCTCATCTTGGCCATAAATTAATTGCAGAGTCTTAAGGCATGTATTTGTGCTCTCTTCTCTCTCAACTCTTGTATGCACACACACTTAACAATTAGGTCACTGCAGTATGGTCTACCTTACAAGGTCGATGAGGAAATTGGCAATATAATGCTTGTAGGTTGTTGCTGAACACACAAAAGACTATCTCTTATGTTCTGTGGCCAAAATATTGTAAACCAAATGTGTGGAATGTAATGCTCTGAACATGCATCCATACACTCCCTGGCACCTGATAAGCCGCAAGCAACAACACTATAGCTGACAAATGCCCGGGGGGGGGGGGGCAGGAAAGGGGTCGCCTGAATGCTAATTCCACATTGTAGTTTTATTGTAAGAGGAATGAGTTCCTGTTGTAGGGGCAACATGACACAATTTGGATTACTCTGCAAGCTCTTCCTTCATGTTTAGCCTGCAGAAGAGAAGGCTGAAAGGAGACATGATGGCCATGTATAAATATGTTAGGGAAAGTCATAGGGAGGAGGAAACAAGCTTGTTTTCTGCTACCCTAGAGACTAGGAGACAGAACAATGGCTTCAAACTAAATTCAGGAGATGTCACCTGAATGTGAGAAAGAACTTCCTAACTGTGAGAGCTGTTCAGCAGTGGAACCCTTTGTCTCAGAGTGTGGTGGAGGCTCCTTCTTTGGAACATTGTCTTGGTGGCCATCTGTTGGGGGTGCTTTGAATGTGATTTTCCTGCTTCTTGGCAGGGGGTTGGACTGGGCCAATGAGATTTCTTCCAACTCTATGATTTTATGCTTCTCCTCCTTTGTAGCAGCATCTCACAGGTCTTGGCTGTTGAAAGGCGGTGGAAGCTGGACAGAGTACAAGAGCCTAAGGAGTATTCTATTGTGTTCTTGTTGTGGGCCTTCAAGTTGCTTCTGACCCTAAGGTGAATCTATCATGGTGTTTCCTGAAGCTGAAAAAGTATGGTGTGAACAGGTCACCCACTGGGGGTTTCATGGACTAGGAGACCAGGGTTAGAATCCCTGCCCAGTCATGGAAACTCACCGAATGACCTTGGACAAGTCACTCTCTCTTAGAGGAAGGCAAATGGAAATCCCCTTCGGAGAAATTCTGCCAACCTCTGATAGGTCTCCCTTAGAGTCACAAGCCATAGAATCATAGATTTAGAAGAGACCAACAAGGACAACCCCCTGCCATGCAGGAACTAAGAATCAAAGCACTCTTGATAGATGGCTTCTGTTTAAAAACTTCCAGAGGAGACTCCACCAGACTAATGAACAGTGTTTATTGTTTGGAAATTCTTCCTAATGCTTAATTGGAATATTTTTCCTGCAATTTGAATCCATTGCTCACTGTCGTAGTCTCTAAAGCAGTAGAAATCAAGCTTTATAGGTTCAGAGTGACATCTTTCAAATACTTAAACCTGGCTATCATTTCCCTTTTAACCTTCTCTTTTCCAAGCTAATCATATCTCGCTCCCTAAACTGCTCCTTATAGGGTTTGACTTTGGCTGGATCTACATTGCCAAATGTTGCTGTTTGAACTGCATCATATGGTCATTATAGAACAGTGATTCTCAACCTGTGGGTCCCCAGATGTTTTGTCCTTCAACTCCCATAAATCCTGACAGCTCATAAACTGGCTGGGATTTCTTTGAGTTGAAGGCCAAACAGGTTGAGAACCACTGTTGTAGAGCCATATAATGCAGTCCAATGCAGTTCAAGCTGCATTATTTGACAGTGTAAATCCAACCTCCAAGACTGTTAAAATATTATTATTCATTTTTTCTGGGCATGTTCTAGCCTGCCCATATCCTTCTTGAATTGTGGTGCCCAGAACTAGACAAAGTATTCCAGGCAAGATCTGACTGAAGCAGAATGGAGTGGGACTATGACTTCAGAAATGACTTAAAGGCATACAGAAACAATAAATGAAACATTGGGGACTCTCCTTTTTCAAAAGTGAACTGAATCTACCCATTCCACAATGGTACCTGAACAACCATATGGATATGTGAACTTAGAAAGATGAATGTCATCAACAGGAAGTAAGCCTATGTTTTTAAATATGGAATTCACAAATAATTCTTTTCTCAACCAAACCTACCAAAATTACAAATAAATCGAGTGAGAAGCTAGGGGTCCATTTAAATGGCACCCACCCATTTATCATGTTTCTAACAGTCTCACCTTCCACTGTTTGGACAAAATTTCTGGAAAGAAAAAGTATATGCACTAGTTTATACTTTTTTCCTATAATTTAGAATCTTGCATGATCAGCTAGCCAAATTTTAATTACACATTTTCCGAAGACAGTGTTCCAGATTTAGGGAATGCTTACATAAACCAATTAGGATGTCTGCATCCTGCCTTCTGGCCCCAGTCCTGCAATGTTCTTTGGGAAGCTGAATGTGCATTCAGCAACCTTCTCTGGCTTACAATTAGTAGCACTTAAACTTTTTAGAGTGCTCAGCACCTTGCAAGATCAAATTTTAGCTCCTCTGGTGTAATGAAATGGCATGGGAGGTAGCTGCTTAGTCAAACCCATTGTCCAGCAGCTTAAGCACTCTTTTTAAGCAGGTCTTGTGGGTACAGGTTGTTTCTAAGCCCATCTTCAGTGTAAAACCAGGGAATGTTTATTCATGAAGGATAAATTATGTAAAATAAGTGCCTCTGTGTGCATTCATTTAGGCTGCATAATTCATCTTTTCTCTAGGTCAAAGACTTGGAAAGTACAAAAAAGCTAAGGGTGTACAAATCTGAACAAAGCTAGGGATGTCAATATTGCACTCGGGATGTAAATGTTTCTTCTTGAAGGAAGAAACAAGTGATTTTAATATCTTTCTTCCCACGGCAACAAGGTATTTGAAAACTATAATGTTTTTGAAAATAATTCACAGTTGGAACTTACTCTGTACAAGAATGTGGTGTAGAAAACAGCATTTTCTATGCAGAAAGTAACATTTTGTACAGAAAATATCTTTGTGCAGAAAGTAATATCATTATTTCTATGCAGAAATCAACTTTTTTATGCAAAAATATTTTCTGTGCATGAAATGCTGTTTTCTACACACAAAACCACAAGTGAATTCTGCATAGAATAAACCTTTAACAACAACAACTTTCTTCAGTCCATGATTATCCTTATCAGTTTCCCAACATTCAAGAGAGATGTTTTCAATTATTTCAGAATGTTAAGCAAAGACCTGTGACCTTTAGAACTAGTATATTAAACTGCTTTATATTGGTTCTGACCACATGGCATCCTGCATGTATCTTATGTTATCTAACTTCAGAAGGTAAATAGTATTAATCCCACTAAGTACCTGCATAGGAGACCTGTGCATCCCTCAATGCATAATTGACAAATAAGTAACCACACTGGGATAATTGTGGTGTAGTATAGCTATTATGTAATTATGTAAGTGTAGAGTTATACCCCACAATATAGGGTTTTGCCCTGTGCTTTTTTCCAATAGGATGGCAACCATTCATTTGGAGGATTATAAACTGGGCAGAGGTCAAACGTTTCTCATATGACTGATGACACTAAGGACTGATGACACCAAGGACTGTCCTCCCTGTCCTATATACGAGAACACTTTTTACTGGGTTCCAGTGGTGGCACCTTTCTGCCTGAAATACACTCAACCTCACCTGATTTTGAACACCAATTTAATCTATAGCTTTATCAATACATGTACAATGTAGAACTATTTGCTACTTGGATGCTACTCTATGTACATTTAGAAAACAATTGTTATTTTGTTTTATTTATGGTATGTACTCATATATATCGAATCACAGAGTTGGAAGAGGCCACTAATGTCATGCAATCCAACCTCCTGCCATGCAGGAAGACACAATCAAAGCACTCCCAATAAATGGTCATTCCTCACTGCCTATTACAGGGAATACCATCTGATTCCTAACCCACCTAAACACAGAGATGTGTTTTCCATCTTAAGAACAAACAAGCATCTTGAGCTCTGAGGATTACCTGGGAAGTTATTCCACTGGAGCATTGCAGCACATCCAAATACCTGTGAGCAGGGCCGTAGCCAGGATTTTGTTTCGGAGGGGGCTGAGTTTGGTTCGGGGGGCTGAGACTGGGTGGAAGAGGGTCTACCCTAGCAAATCTTTTGTATTGTTATCCCAATAACCCCATTAATGTGGGATATAATGAGCATGGTGATCAGATCATGATATGAATAAACATAACAGTTTAAATAATGTACCAGTAAGGCCTTTTCGCGGACCACCCTGAGAATTTCAGGGGGGGCTGAAGCCCCCTTAGCCCCCCCCCCTGGCTACATGCCTGCCTGTGAGTTACCCGGGACCGTGCTCTGAAGCACTGCTTGAATATCAAGCAAAAAGTGCGTGCTAGAAACAATATCATATGAAAGGTGACTGGCAGAACCTGGGGATTACAACCAGATAGAGTGAAGACATCTGCCCTTGTTCTTTGCTACTCTGATGCTGAATGCCCAGTGTGGAACACATCTCACCACGCTAAAACAGTGGATGTGGCTCTTAATGAGACATGCTGCATTATCACAGGATGTCTATGCTCAACACCACTAGAGAAATGATACTGTTTAGCCAGAATTGCACCACCTGACATCCACCAAGAAGTAGCAGCCAATAATGAAAGGACCAAGGCAGTGACATCTTCGGCCTATCCTCTGTTCAGATATCAGCCAGCACACCAATGACTTAAATCAAGATATAGTTTTCTAAGATCTACAGAGATACTCACAAGAACACCTCCAAAAGTGGAAGGCAAAAACCCAGAACCTCAAGCCATGGCTGATACCAAATGAGAGACTCCCCCAGGCACACAAAAGAGTGGGTGACTTGGAAGGCACTGAACAGACTGTACTCTGGCACCATGAGATGCAGAGCCAATCTTAAGGAATGGGACCACAAAGTGGAGTCCACAATATGTGACTGTGGAGAAGAGCAAACCACAGACCACCTATTACAATGCAGTCTGAACCCTGCCACATGCACAATGGAGGACCTCCTTATAGCATCACCAGAGGCTTCTGGTCAAAGGACATTTAATATAATGCCAAGTTTTTAAACGTTGTGTTCTTTAAAAACATTACAAACATTTGTAATGTACAGACCCATGGTTTGCTTCTGATACAATAAATAAATAAAATTGTGCTTAAAAACCTCAAGAGAAGGAGAGGTTGAGCACCTTGGACAGTTCTATTCTATTTCTGAAGCTATACAGTTGACCTTTCATATCCAAGGGTTTTGCATCCATGGATTCAACTATCCACGATTTGTAAATATTCAAAACAATCCAAAAAACAAATCTGGAGTTTGCCATTTTATTTAAGAGATACCATTGTATTACATAATTTTATATAGGAATACTTGTGCATCCACGGATTTTGCTACCCACAGAGGCCCACAGAGGGCCTACTATACTGTATTTTAATCTAAACTACAGGCTGCCTTGGTCTCATGTTAGGGAAAGGAAGGCTATGAATACAATACTATAAAATCAAATCAAATCAATATAACACAATAATCTCATTATGTTTCTCTTTTCAAACCACAAGTGCCTTTACGCAGTGACCCATATATTTCTGCTTACAATGCCATTAACATTCATGATGCTGTAAACATCAACACACATACCCCTATTTAAATTGAACTTAAAAATAAAATCCTATAAGCACCCTGTTGTTCAGGGGTGTGTTTAGAGCAATTATGTTATGAAATTCTCAGCCTGGTGTCAGCTGTACACCTGCAACACTGAAATTACAAACAGTGCAGGAAAAGTAGGGCAGGCAATCAATAGAAGGCAATCCTGTTGTACAAACACAGCCACAGCTGAGAGTCATTACAGCTAGTAGGAGAGAAATTAAACATCAGACAGACATAGTGCTTTCTTTATGAAGCTAAAATGAATTCCTACCATGTATTGTTATCAAAATGATCTGGGTAATCATAGAATCATTGAGTTAGACGCAACCTGGTAGGCTATCCAGTCCAACCCCCCTGCCAAGAAGCAGGAAAACATATTCAAAGCACCCCCGACAGATGGCCATCCAGACTCACCTTAAAAGCCTCCAAAGAAGGAGCCTCTACCACACTCTGGGGCAGAGAGTTCCACTGCTGAACAGCTCTCACAGTTAAGAAGTTCTTCCTCATGTTCAGGTGGAATCTCCCTTCCTGTAGCTTGAAGCCATTGTTCTGCATCCTAGTCCTCAGGGCAGCAGAAAACAAGCTTTCTCTCTCCTCCTAATGACTTCCTTTCACATATTTATACATGGCTAACATGTCTCCTGTCAGCCTTCTCTTCTGAAGGCTAAACATGCCCAACTCTTGAAGCCACTCCTCATAGGGCTTGTTCTCCAAACCCTTGATCATTTTAGTAGCCCTCCTCTGGACACATTCCAGCATGTCAACATCTCCCTTCAACTGGGAGACATGATGGCGATGTCCTCCAAATCTTCACAGAACAGAATGAGAAGCACTGAATCACAAAATGTTAGAATCAAAATGGACCACAAGGATCATCTAACCCACGGTCTTACAGGAATGCACCACTAAAGCATTCTCCAAATATGTCTCTCCAGTCTCTGTTTGAAGATCTACATATAAAGATCTACATATAAAGAGAGTCTACCAACCTGCAAAGCAATATCTCCATAGCTGAGTTGTTATTAGAGTATACACATTATTCCTGATGTTTAGGTGGTATCTCATTTCTTGTCATTTGAATCCATTAGTTCATGTTCTAGTCTCTGGAGCAGCAGAAAACAAGCTCGCTCCACCTTCCTGGGGTTTTCAGTTTGGTGAGGTGCCAGCACTCTTTGACATAGATAATAAAACAATTCCCAAGATGCCATAGCACTGATCCATGGCAGTTAAAGTGATCTCAAACTGGATTAAATCTACAGTGTAGATGCCACTCACTGCCATTCAACATAAAGCTTATGTAACATAGCACAATCAATGTATAACTCAATATACCCCGATGTAGGATTGTTTAATGGTTTTAATTGATTTGAAGTTCATAGTTATATGTAGTAATTAGCTATTATGATTTCTTTGTGTACTGTATGTTAGCATTGCATTTTTGCCATTTATTTATTTATCTTATCAAAATCAAACCAAGGGTACAGTTGTAATGTATTTAAAAACACAGTTTAAAACTTGGCATTATATTAAATGTTATTTGACCAATAGCTGGCCATTTGGAATGCCTCTGGTGTTGCTATAAGGAGGTCCTCCACTGTGCATGTGGCAGGGCCATTGGTATGTTGTAAACCAACTTGAGTCCCCGCAGGGCTGAGAAATGCCTTGCCCGACTTACCGGGCGAGCAACGTTGTGGCGGGGGCGTTTTCCCACCAGCCATGTTGGGCTGCAGAGAGCTTCTCCTTCCCAGAAGCCCCCTGCGCGGCAGGAAGTTTCCCACCACACAGCTGGCCAGCCAATCAGCCTGGATTGGCTGGGTGTGGATGCCTTTGTCCCCAGGCAGCCTTATTAGGCTGTCCTGGTGTCCCTCTCATCCACGGGGCCTCAACATCTTGGCCTCCCACCTGCCCTGCATCTTGTTCATGTTTTTGTTGGGGTTTTGGGGTTGTTTTGTTTAGTTCATCACAACTTCTGTTGGCATGTGGTATGAGCCCTGGATCTGGCTTCCTTCCCCCACCCCCTTTAGTGGCAGGGGGGAAGGTACGGTGTTTGGGGTGCCAGGAAGTTAGCCTGGTATTGTGCTGGCGGCACCCCGGTATGTTTTGGTATTGGTTAGCAATGGGCTGATCCAGATCCCATGCATGGCAGCCAACCCGTTTGCCTGTAACCAATAAACAGTTGTGGCCATTTTCTTCCCAACTCAGTGTTGTGTCTTCTTTGGGCTGCTGGTGGGAGGTGGGTTGCCCATCTACATGCAAAGGCTGTATATAGATACAGTAAATATATCTATCTATATTGTGGCCAAATATGTGTGCATTTCCCCCCACAAGATTTATTCATTAATGTCCTAAACCTAATTTTTGATCTATGGTGAGCCATCACAACTATATTGAAATGTACCTCCCATAGAAAGTAATGTGCTAAAGACACCCACACATTTTATATCCATCCGTCTTGGGGGTGGGGTTAAGGAAAGAAAAGACAGGAAGAAAGGTAGTCCTGGAATGATTCTGTGGAAATAGAGAACAGCTAGGCAAGAGCTGGGCTAAAATTAACAAAATGAATTGCAACAGCCTGGGATTCTGTTGCTTATTCTCAACTAGAGTAGATTCAACTAGATTGCGAGCCAACATTAAGGTGCCTATATTCTATTTGGAGCTAATAATAGGTTTGAATGAGTGCCTGAAATATAACCAGGAAAATAATCCCAGCATTTCTAATTGCAAACTTTAAATACCTGGTCTTCTTTGCATAGCGGTCTCAGAAAAGTCCCAAGCTTTTGAAGGTAACGCAAAGAGCTACAGTTACAATAAGTATGTGCATTATTCACTTGTTTTCCTAATCACAAGTAATGTGTGGCTTTGGAGGGAAGAAAGAAGGGGGAGAGAAGCAAAGAGACTTAAAACTCTAAGAATGAAATGAATCATACAAATCTCCCACAAATGTGTGCAGGTTTGAAGTGTCAAAAGAAAAGGCCAGTTCCAAAAACCATATGTTGAAGGCTCTGGGAAGATCTAATCAGCTGCTGCTGCTTAGCAAATTCATGCAGAAAAGAGGGGAGTTTTCAGACAAGAACTAATAATATTTAGATGGAGAAATGCTATAAAGTCTTATATTCTCAGGTTAGTCCATGTATTCTGCTTCTGATGTTTAAGGATGGAATGAATATTCAAAAATAGATTCAAAATAGTTGAATACATGCATTTGAGAGTCATTGAAACCATATCTGACTGACTGACTGACTTTATTATTTCTGAGTCGCCCTCCACGTTAGTGCTCCGGGCGACTTACACACAACAAATTCCACAATTAAAATAGAGTATTTAAAACTAGATTAAAATATTCAGTGGTTAAATGCAATTTCCCTGAAGCAAAGGTCTAAGAGCCTGGGATGCACTAAATGCCAAAATTTGGAAAGGTCAAAAATCTGCTTCTGGTTTGGAAAAAATGGCAACCTGCACAAGGAATCCTGTGATTCCTATGAACTGCTGTTCCTGAAGTTTTCCAGAAAACACAATTCATGTCTTTGGGTCAGAAAAAAATACACTGCATGGATTACTCCAAATTTGGAGAGCTAGCTAACACTCCAGAAAGTAAGTGCTGAATTCAAAATGACCTTACCAGATTTTTTTGGTTGTGTCATGAGCAACTTGAAAAACTGCAAGTCACTTCTGATGTGAGAGAATTGGCCGTCTGCAAGGACGTTGCCCAGGGGACACCCAGATGTTTTTGATGCTTTACCATCCTTGTGGGAGGCTTCTCTCATGTCCCCGCATGAGGAGCTGGAGCTGATAGAAGGAGGTCATCTGCGCTCTCCCCAGATTTGGACCTGCGACCTGTTGATCTTCAATCCTGCCATCATAGGGGTTTAACCCACTGTGCTAGATTAGCAGTGGTTCCCAATCTTTTTTTGGACCTGCCCCATCTGTGCATCTCTACAATCCCGATGCTTCCCACTTCACCCGGTGACATATAATTCTAATTATTCTAAGCGTGAACACCTTTTTATTTACATGGAGGAATCCTAAAATGCTTTTATCTTGGTCTAAACCAGTGTTTCCCAAACAGTGTGCCGTGAGCGATCATCAGATGTGCCATGGGAAATTGGAACCTAAAATGGCCTTTCTTCCCCCTCCTGCCAAACAATTTTTCTTCTCCACTCGGGCTCCCTTCTTGCCAGCCTCACTTTGCTTGCTTTGCTTCGCTTTGCTCTGGGACGAGTCTGCACAGTAGCGCCCGCACGGGTCACGTCTTCATCCCCCCTCCCCTCCTGAACACGGTCACGCTGCCCCCTTGGATCAAAATGGCGGCAGAAGCGGCAGTGTAGAAGAAAAAGTAAGTGTTCGGCAGGAGGGGGAAGAAAGGGCTCGAAGGGGGAGGAAGAGGTCTCTGTCGAAAGCTGGCATGGGCAAACTTGGACCTTCCAGGTGTTTTGGACTCCAACTCCCACCATTCCTAGCAGCCTCAGACCCTTTTCCTCCCCCCAGCCATTTAAGCAGGAAAGGGCCTCAAGCTGTTAGGAATGGTGGGAGTTGAAGTCCAAAGCACCCAGAGGGCCGAAGTTTTCCCATGCCTGTTTTAGGGACCTTAAAGTGGTGAGCCTCCTTCCAACATTGTGATTATGCATAGAAAACAAACAACAACATAACATAACATTGTTTGAGTCCACAGTGCTCTCTGGGTGTAGGTGAACTACAACTTCCAAACTCAAGGTCAATTCCTAAGCAAACCCTTTCAGTACTTTCTGTTGGTAATGAGAGTTCAATATGCCAAGTTTGGTTCAATTCCATTGTTGCAATAGTTCATGATACTCTTTGATTGTGTCTTAACTATAAGTCCCAGAAACTGTAACTCCCAAATGTCAAGGTCTATTTTCCCCAAACTCCATCTGTGTTCACATTTGGGCATATTGAGTATTCCTGATCCAACATTGTTTGAGTCCACAGTGCTCTCTGGATATAGGTGAAATACAACTCCAAAACCCAAGGTCAATGCCCACCAAACTCTTATAGTATTTTCTCTTGGTTATGGGAGTTCTGTGTGGGAAGTTTGTGTCTTTCTGCCATTCCTGCCAGGATATCTATGTTGTGTTCATTGAAACAGGTCCAAGTTTCACACTGAGTGTATAAATACATTTTAAAACATATTAACTATATGTATTACTGTGTTAGAGTGTCATTTTGTGTCATTTTGGTTGTTGGTGTGCCCCAGGATTTTGTAAATGTAAGAAATGTTCCGCGGCTCAAAAAAGGTTGGAAAACACTTGTCTAAACAAGCTTCCAAATAGCATCAATGAAAGAGAAAATAAAAGAACAAACTGATTTCGAGTAATCTGCATCAAATTCACGTTAAATTAAGTAAAATTAAGTAGCAGCCGTTACTGCGTTGATCGAGCTGGAACTGCGCCTACGGCTCAAAATACGAGGATGCTGCACAGGTGCCGTTTCGCGTCATATAGATGCTTCCTCAGGGTGTTCCAGATCCTCAGGATGCTCCTCCTTGGTATTATACTGCCATGAATAACATCACACTCCTTTTTGGAACTAGAAGACCATGAATTGGCAGAAAAACAGGAACATCACAAAAGGTAACCTCAAGGGCTGGGATCAGTAACGGCTGCTACTTTTGCTCCTCACCTGTTTACTATTGAAATACCGGGACTGTGAGTCTATCGGGTGTGTTCAATGAACTGCCTCACTGCCTACAGCTATTTAAGCCATGATTTGGCCTACTCCTTCAAACTTTTTAAATTGTGTTGAACTATGGAATTTTCTGCTGATATTTTGCTTATTGTGTTGAACTTTATATTGTGTAGAACGTTACCTAGTACATAACTTGTGTTGAACTCTATACCTTGCACTGTGGACTCTACTGTTGTCCTTGGAAATCCCTGTTATACCGGGTTATTCAGTCCACAATTGTGCTTCTATTTGCACACTTTGTCACATTGTATCAATCTATGCATTGGTGAATGAATAGAACTATATATTTTGTTTAACATTAGATTGGATGTGCTTTATTGATATAGAAGAGTAGTAACTACTTCCCTGGGATTTCCCATTATTTGTCAATATACCCATTCAGTTTAGACTTGCTTGGACAATACGCTTCCCCTTTGCTGTGCTTTTCATTGGACTATAGTCTGCCCCAATCTGGGTTTTTCAAATCTAGGTTGAAGCAGACTTTACCGCTGTCTGGAACTGCCCTGGGTTGTGTTGAAATGCTTGGCTTGAGAGGGGAAATGTAAAACCAACTGTGTGAGATGGAATTTCTCTAAGACAGGGGTGGGCAAACTGCGGCCCTGGGGCCGGATGCGGCCCTTTGGCCGATTCTATCCGGCCCTCCTAAGGGCCCCTGGCTTGCCTCCCCTGCCTGACTTCTGCATAAAACTCTCCAGAGAAGGGGACTACAAGGAAGCATTATTTTATTTTAGTGGTTTTTATTATTATTGTATAATAATTTTATAATAATAAAATAATATAATAAATAATATAATATAATGTTATATTATATATTATAATTTCAATATATTATAATGTCTATATATATATACTATATTATAATAATTATGATATTAATACTAATAATATATGAATATATCTTGATATATTAATATGTTAATTTTAATGATGTGTAATATATAGTAAATATAGTAAATGAATAAATAAAAAAAATATGTAGATTACCATGTAGTTCCGCCTTTAGGTGCGGCCCTCCATAATATTTTTTGGCTCTCGTGTGGCCCCTTGGAAAAAATAGTTGCCCACCCCTGCTCTAAGAGCATTACACAAAGCCTGAGATTATTGTTTGGTCTCAGTCACATCTGACCCCTGATAGTTTTTCTGTTTTTCCTGAAGGCATTTCTAACCCCCCCCCCCCCAAAACACACACACACACAATGACTTTCTGTGTGCAATTATTTTGCACATAGAAATTGCAACCCTGTCAATGAACAACGAGGATTCCATCTCGGAATCTCTCCTTCTGTTTGCCCTCCTGTAATACTGCGGCTTACGTGAATGGAAAGGGAAGTGTAAGTATTGATTGAAAGCTTGCTGCTGGTGGCCACAAGGATCTTTCCTGAATGTGCAAGACAACATTGCTTTTTATTTGTTGTTTGGAACTGAAATTTATGGCTCTTAAAATTTGGCTTGAAAGCTCTGCTCAGCCACAAATCTTACTGAGAAAAGGAAGACTGCCCCTCTATTTCAGCCTTATCTATCTCATTTTGAAATGTTTTAGAATTGGAAATTAACTAAGTGTGCATCACGTTTGCATTTACCAATGCAAGAAATCCCTCTCTATTATATTGCAGGGCAAGAAGTGCAAGAAGGTGGGTGTGTGGATGTACAATCATAGGAACATAGATTGGTGCATGGGTGAAGTTGCATGAATGAACTGAGGTGCAATATCAAAGGTACCCATCCCAGGATGTGTCTGCTCTCTATTAAAGTGCAACTGTCATAGAACAGCAGCTTCACGCAATAAAGCCCCAAATCATTTCATTATAAGAAACAACAGAACTAATGTAGGTGTGCTCAGTCTAAGTCATTCCATGCAGGATTTACTTTTCATAAAACCTCAATTACCGGCCAAGGACAGAGTTATACCTTACGTTTAAAAACTGTTTAAGAGCACTTTGGGACTTAACGATTTATTACCACCTGCTAAACATTCAGGGGCTTCCCAAACTCATTTCTGTACATTAGCAGAGTAAATGACAAGCTCTCCTGAGAAAAACTAGAAAGTCAAAAATTACATGACAGACAGATGGGAGCAATGAGGGGTGTGTTTTAAAACTGCTGAATGATAAGTCAATATATAGGTCAGGGGCTTCATGTATCCATGTATAATAAAATGTGCATTTTCTAGGTCCCCCAGGCTGACTGTGGTGTTCTTTCACCAGAAGAGTGTCATAGAGGACCTTCATTTCAATAGGGTTTGCTATGATCTATGGATTTTGAATATCCATGTGAAGTCCAGGAATGTTCCCTTCATGGATACTGGATTTGTAACATACAATTAACTAAATAGTTGATGTAAAATACATCAAACATTGTGTTTTTTTAATGCTGGGTTTTGCATAAAAGGAGCCCCCTGGTGGTGCAGTGAGTTAAACCACTGAACTGCTGAACCTGCTGACCAGAAGGTTGGCAGAATCCAGGGAGCAGGGTGAGCTCCCTCTGTTAGCACCAGCTTCTGCCAACCTAGCAGTTCAAAAACATGCAAATGTGAGTAGATCAATAGGTGCCACTCCAGCGGGAAGGTAATAGTGCTCCATGTAGTCATGCTGTCCATATGACCTTGAAAGTGTCTACAGAAATGGAGACATTAGAAATGGAGATAAGGACCCCACCCCCACCCCCCGAGTCAGATACGATTCGACTTAATGTCAGGGAAAATCTTTACTTTTACATAAAAATATTACATATAATTAAATATATAAATATGATTAAATATATTAAATATACTTCATGGCTTCCTTTCCCACCTGATGATCTTATCATTTGTAGAAAGGTCCTCTCCCGTGTAGCCGAAGTCAAATAAAGAAGCTGGTGGGGGAAGTTAAGTTTGTGGAAATAGTGTCATGTAAACATGATTAAGTGGAAGTCTTGAATATAGAATAGTTGCTCATTCTGTATTCATGATTGCTATTTAATCATCATGGTGATGCTATTCCCATGTACTTAACCAGTATCTCTAACTATGTAGCTGATGCAGAATACTGACCCGTGTCTTTTTTGCAAATTGCCTAGGGAGAAGGTCTTAGGTTATGTTACGGAAGACAATGCTGACTAAGAATTTATTCTGCAGCCTAGTTAGCATAATGGTTCATCTAGATCTTTTTAATGGCCATAAACACAGCTGGGATTTTCTGCCAGATCTTCACAGTGTCACCTTTCCCCCGGCCCAGACTGTGCAAGCGACTTTCTCTCTGGCTTCAAACTACTAAGCTTTCCAGCCAAGGCCTTTACTGAGCAATGGAAGGGTGGGAGCACATGTTTATCCAACATCATTCAAGATTTAATGCTGGGGATTAGAGCCTGCATAATCAATTATCTATGCTAGGTCAAGCTGCAAACGGTTGACACAAATCATGTTGCCCTTCTGACTATGTAAACTGATAAGTGTATGCATCTATTAAAAATAATTCTGGCACTCGAAAAAATCTTACCCTGGAAGTCATGTGTTCTGCTCAGTGACCTTTTGATGCTCTAGTTAACAAACTGCAATGAGAAATGCCCAAATATCTGTGACCATTGCTCATTTCCCTTTGTGATAACGGCACACTCTTTTGTAAGATCTTAGGAAAAGTTCCTATTTGAGACTGCAACCCCTAGACAGCTCCTTAAACAGAAGGAAGATTTGGGAGGTGTAATCTAAAAACAACATTTACAAGCTCTGGTCATTTTGCTTAGAAATAGATCCATTCATTTCACACCATTCATTACATTTCAGGCTTTCTTAAAATATAGCCTAGTTTGTAATATTAGAGTTGAAATTTGATATGCATACAAGAAGAGAGCCAACAGGATACTATTTATGCACTTTTGGATGGGGCTGCAAATGGTTTTTAATAAAGAAAAATATTTCCAAGGTTCTGCAAATGCCAAATATCTGTGTCTATTTATTTATTTATTTATTTATTTCGAGCATTTATATCCTGCCCTTCCCACCCCCAGAGGGGGACTCAGGGCAGCTTACAGAAGGCAACCATTAAATGCCAGCAATGTACAAGTAAAATATCACAATTAAAACAGCAATTAAAACACTTATGTACATACAATTTAATACAGTCTGCCAGTTCCAACTCATGGTGCAGGTCAGTCCATAGTCGGTCACTTAAAACAACCTCTTCCTAATTGCTACATCTACTGCTGAAATGCTTGATCCCACAGCCAGGTTTTGAGTTTTTTACGAAGGCCAAGAGGGAGAGGGGAAATATCTAATTTCATTGGGGAGGACATTCCACAGCCGAGGGGCCACTATGGAGAAGGTCCTGTCTCTCATCCCCACCATTTGCGCCTGTGAAAAGTGGGACCGAGAGCAGGGCCTCCCCAGATGATCTCAATGTCCTTGGTGGTTCATAGAAGGAGATATGTTCAGACAGGTAAACTGGGCCGGAACCGTTTAGGGCTTTATAGGCTAAAGCCAGCTTTAGTCCCTCCAATGGAAGGGAAAAGTACGGACAACATGAATAATTGAAGGTGAACCTTCTCAAGCTTGTTTCTTTCTTCTAAATAGGGACCCATTACCATCCCTTCTGGAAGTGGGTAGTTGTGCAGTAGTGTATGTGAGATACAGTTAGCCCTCCTTGTACCTTGTACCTTTAACCGAGGTAAGAGGTACAAGGCCCCTGCAAAAGTGTGGGAACCCCCAATGTTTTAACCTGAGAAAACACTTCTAGGATTCTCTAGGTCTCCAGCATGGCTGTCAGCTTCTGACGGAAGAGTCTAGAGCAGTGGTTCTCAACATGTTGGTCTCCAGGTGTTTTGGCCTACAACTCCCGGAAATCCCAACCAGTTTACCAGCTGTTAGGATTTCTGGAAGTTGAAGGCCAAAATATATGAGGACCCACAGGTTGAGATACACTGGACTAGAGATTCCTAGAGATGACATTGTACTCCAATTCACAAAAGTCAAACCTGCTAATGTGGAGAGCTGACTGCTTTGTCAGCTTTTTTGCACTACAAATAAGGTATGTGCCATGTGCATAGGAATTAACTCATATATATATATATATATATATATATATATATATATATATATATATATATATATATATCTGGCCCTCCAACAGTTTGAGGGACTGTGACCTGGCCCTGTGTTTAAAAAGTGTGAGGACCACCGCTTTAGAGTATGGAGGACTGGCTATGTGGAACATACTGTTCTTACTAAAATCTTAGGAGGGCTAGCCAGTAGGCTTGTTTAGGTTCAGTTCGGAAAAACCTTAAAGTTAGAAAAACCTACCGAATTTGGACTTTTGAATCAATTTCAAACCATGCAGGAAGGGGCACATCTGAATTTGAACCACTTATCCATTGTTCGGAATTATTCTGTAGTGTTTGGATGTCTCCCATGGTTATTTTGATTTTCAGAACCATTAAGCAATTTTGGTAAAGCCTAAACAAACAGTTTTTAAAATCTCGCAGTTTTCCTTCCCTGGCGTGAGGCGATGCAAAGAGGGATGAGGTGGGCTTGGCTAAGCACAGCCATTTCTAAAGGCCATGCCCCCAATGGTAGAGATTGAAAAAGGTCCTGACGTTAAACTACAGGAGTTTTTGCAATCTCTACCACTGGGGGCATGGCCTTCAAGAATGGCTGTGCTTAGCCACGTCTACCTCATCCCTCTTTGCATCGGCACTTGCCAGGGAAGGGAAACCGCGAGATTTAACTGCTGTTAAACTACGAGACCTTTTGCAATCTCTACCACTGGAGGCATGGCCTTCAAGAATAGCTGTGCTGCTTAACCACACCCACCTAACAGTAATCCATCTGTTCTACCACTGTAGCAAGTTTCATCATGATTGGTCTAAAAATGAGGGAGGGGCAATCTCCTGAAATTTCCCCAGTGCCAGTGCTGTTTCTTTCCTACTGCGCATGTGTGTCTGCTATTAACAAAGTGATTCAGAAAATAATTCAGAAATTTCGGATATTGCTGACTTTTTTTCTGGAAAATTTCAGAAATAATTTTTGATCCGAGTCGCCAGCGCCCCCTACATCCGAAAAGAGCTTTGAACCATTTTTTGGGATCAAACAAGCCTGCTAGCCAGGGAAGACCTGTGCTGTATAGAGTTGTGCGTGGATCCGTTTTCCATCATTACATCCATTCTTTCATTACTTTTGTTACCTTCAGGAGCACGCAACAGGAAAACCGCTCCCAGTACAAAAGTCAGCTTGACACGAAAGCGAGCAGGAGCCGATCCTGGCTCCCCTCGTGCTTTTTGTGAGCAGCCTCCTTGCCTTAGAAAGAGTTTGTGGAGTGCAGACCTGGTAAGCATGTGTGCCCGCCTGCACCTGAGTGCCTCCTCTGGAGTAAACTTGCCTCCTTGCCTTGGAAAGTGCGTATAGCGTGAAGGCACAGAAAGTGAGTGCTCCTGTCTGAAGCTGAGCATCTCCTCTGGAGTAAGAAATAGGTAAGAAGCCTCCTTAACGTGTGTGCTTGCCTGCAGATGAGTGCCTCTCCTCTAGAGTAGAGCCTAAATGTCTAAAATGATGAGAAGGGGAGCCTGGGGAACCATAATGGGCCAATAGAAAACGAATCTTTCAGCACCCCAGAGCAAAAACCGATATACCTCCGATTTCGGGAGCCTCCCAAAAAACAGATCAGAACCCTCACCAAAAGCTAGGACATGAAACAGGTCAAGGTTTATCCCGAATGCATAAGTCTAGTGCTGTATCCTAGAATTGGTTGCCTGAAATAGTATCCTCACATTGCCTTTTGGGAAATAATTGTCCCTGGGTCTACTGCAAACACCACACTAAATTTCTGAGAAATATGAGAGGTTCAGGGGTATTATTTTGGTCTGAAAATTGGATTTACAACATGGTTCAATGCATACATGTTCTACTAATACGGAGATCTTGAACTGATGCATGCATACATAAAATTGTGCCGTGGGAATGTCACCCAGAAACCATACACGTAAGTATTGTTCTCAAGGCTTCAGACTGTCGCATGAAAGATTTCCAAGTTTGGGTCTTTTCAAATTATAGAAACAAAAGAGCAAGAACATCTTTAAAACAAAGCTCCCTCATAAAGTAATACATCAGCAGGCATTTGGGGATTGGAGCTCCATCAGCAAGTCTTGATTGGTAGGATTTTTTTTGTATAATTATGTAATATGAATCCTACTCCAGATACTTTAATTGAAAATGAAGGATTATATCTAGTTAATTGCTTTATTTGTATTTCTAACAAAGATATCCTGACTCGGAGGGGAAAGAACAATTAACTTACCCTTTCCAATGTGATCTCTTCAAATTCATATTCAATCTCTGTTCCATTGACCTAGAAATGATATGACACAGAAATTCATTAATACCTGTGAGAGAAACAGAAGGAAAATCCTGTGTTTTGTTGAGAAAGTGAGTTCATTCACACTGTATTTCCAAATAGAAAGAAGGTCATTAGTACTACTTCAACTAGAACAGCGTTTCTCAACCAGGGGGTCAGGCCCCGGGGGTTTGCGAGAGGGTGTCAGAGGGACCATCTGACCATCAGTAAACACAGTATTTTATGTGGGTCATGGGTGTTCTGAATGGAAAGTATGGCACAATTCTATCATTGCTGGGGTTCAGAATGCTCTTTGATTGCAGGTGAACTATAAATCCCAGCAACTACAACTCCCGAATGTCAAGGTCTATTTTCCTTAAGCTCTACCAGTGTTCACATTTCAGCATATTGAGCATTCGTGACAAGTTTGGTCTAGATCTATCATTGTTTGAGTTCACAATGCTCTTTGGATATAGGTGAACTACAACTCCCAAACTCAAGGTCAATGCCAACCGACATCTTCCAGTATTATCTGTTGGTCAAGTGTGTGCCAAGTTTGGTTCAATTCCATTGTTAGTGGAGTTCAGAATGCTCTTTGATTGTAGATGAACTACAACTCCCAAATGACAAAAATCAACCCCCCTCCCAAACCCACCAATATTCAAATTTGGGCGTATTGGGTATTTCTGCCAAATTTGGTCCAGCGAATGAAAATGCATCCTGCATGTCAGATCTTTACATGATGATCCATAACAGTTGCAAAAGTAGTGAAGTAGAAACAAAAATAATGTTATGGTTGGGGTTCATCACAACATGAGGAACTGTATTAAGGGGTCACAGCATTGGGAAGGTTGAGAACCACTGAACTCAAACAAAGCTAGGGTTCTGTCGTGAGAAGACTGAATAGTATTGCGTTAATGGCAAAGGCACCCTATATGAGAGCTGATTGGATAAAGATTTACAATATATTGGATAAGAATCTATACTGAATTTGTGTAGTGCAAATCTATTCTCATATACCTGTACATGCTGGTTGTGTTACACCAGCTTTCTTCTGTATACTGATATTACACAAATGGTAGTCGTCCTGGCAATGTGCTTTCTTATTGTCTCATGAGGAATAGCATTTTCACAGTATCTGTTTCTGCAGCATCAGTGAAGAAAGTAATACTATGAATGGCTGAATGGTTATATACAATCCAGAAATGTGCAGCTGTCTAACTATGATTCCATTTGTGGTTACTCCTAATATATACCATATCTGTCAGTTGTTGAGTGGGCAGCCAACACATAGGTAGATCCAGCTGATTCAATCTCTCTGCTGTAGATTAAAGTAACAACAGGATTTAGGTTTCTGTGAAATGGCTTACATTTAGAACTCTGCTTAGTCAATCCTTAACTGAATACACCATTTACGTCGTCTGTGCACATTCAGAAGAAGACCTACAAGTCACCAGCCAATCCCTCTCCAATGCCAGAAATACAACTCAATGGTGTAACATTAGAAAATGTTGATTATTTCTGCTACCTTGGCAGCTTCCTCTCCACAAAAGTCAACATTGACACTGAAATTCAACATCGCCTGAGCTCTGCAAGTGCAGCATTTTTCTGAATGAAGCAGAGAGTGTTTGAGGACCAGGACATCCAAAGAATAGTTTATAAAGCTATTCTCCTCCCAACCCTGCTATACGCCTGCGAGATATGGACTGTCTACAGATGTCACATACAACTTCTAGAATGATTCCATCAGTGCTGCCTCTGGAAAATCCTGCAAATCTCTTGGGAAGACAAGCGGAAAATGTCAGCATGCTGGAAGAAGCAAAGACCACCAGCATTGTAGCGATGGTCCTCCGCCATTAACTCCGCTCAACTGGCCATATTGTCCGGATGCCTGACCACCGTCTCCCAAAGCAGTTGCTCTATTCTGAACTCAAGAATGGAAAACAGAATGTTGGTGGACAGGAAAAGAGATTTAAAGATGGGCTCAAAGCCAACCTTAAAAACTCTGGCATAGACACCGAGAACTGGGAAGCCCTGGCCCTTGAGCGCACAGTTGGAGGTCAGCTGTGACCAGCAGTGCTTTAGAATTTGAAGAGGCACAAATGGAGGATGAAAGAGAAATGTGTCAAGAGGAAGGCGCATCAAGCCAACCTTGACTGGGACCACCTTCTACCTGGAAACCAATGCCCTCACTGCAGGAGAAGATGCAGATCAAGAATAGGGCTCCACAGTCACCTACGGACCCACCGCCAGTACACTGATTTTGGAGGACCATCATCCTCGGACAACAAGGGATCAACTAAGTAAGAAAGAATATACCATTCCATAAGAAATACAACCTCTCAGAAGGAAGAAGCAATCAATATGTATGCCTCTTCCTACATGCTTCCAACTTGGTGGAATATACTTCTCTGGCGGTTTGTAAGCAGAGGCTGGATGGCCATCTGTCAAAGATCCTTTGATTCTGTGTCCATGTACAGCAAGAGGTTGGACTAGATAGTCTGTGTGGTCTCTTCCAGCTCTTTGATTATAGGCATGAGGGGGAAAGACACTCAAGTGTGACTATGGTGGAATGTCAAGGGGATGTCGACCTACTGCTAACTTCAGTCAAGCCTATAGCCCTTCCCCTATTCCACATTGGTTCCACCCAGGCATGTAGCCGGGGGGGGGGGGCTAAGGGTGCTTCAGCCCCCCCCGAAAGTCTCAGGGTGGTCCGCGAAAAGGCCTTACTGGTACATTATTTAAACTGTTATGTTTATTCATATCATGATCTGATGACCATGCTCATTATATCCCTCATTAATCGGGTTATTGGGATAACAATACAAAAGGTTTGCTAGGGTAGACCCTCTTCCACCCAGTCTCAGCCCCGAATCAAAATCCAGGCTACGGCCCTGGTTCCACCCCATGCCTGATTTAAGGAATGGAATATGTTGGTATTGCAAATTCCTAAGGTTGACTCTTTCATATGTGATGGAATTAAAAGTGAGTTTAAAAAATCTCAGTAGTGATGCATAATGTCCTTAAGGAAACATTCAACCTTACTTAAAATTTAGATTCTCCTTCCCCTTTTAAGTTAATTGCATGGTAATCTATTATTTGATTTGCATTGTTCTTTCTTTCCAGTAGGGGACTCAAAGCAGTGACCAACACAGAGCAAAACAAAGCTCAACTGAAATACTGTGATTTCAATAACATGTTTTAAGAGCAAATAAATAAACAACTCTAAAAAACCACTTGTTATTTTGTGCCTTCAAGTCCTCTCAGGCTTATGACTATGCTCTCCCAGGGTTTTCTTGGCAAGATTTATCCAGAAGACGTTTGCTGTTGCCTTCTTCAAAGGCTAAGAGTGTATGATTTGCTACAGTCATGCAGTGCATTTCCATCTTTATACGGAGATTCAGAATCTAGTTTTCTAGAGTCCAAGTCCAATATCCAACCACCAAACCATTCTGGCTCCCCAAATAATGTTTTAAAGAAAATTTAATTTGAAACAATGTAAATGCATTTACAATATAATAATGAAAATAAAAGTACAGCACCACCACTGTTAAACAACCTCTTTGCAATAAGGAGATAATAGTGAAAAGCCTATATAAAAACTTGTATAGGGCCATAGAATAGAATCAAAGAGTTGGAGGAGATGACAAGGGTCACCCGCTCCAACTCCCTGTCATGTAGGAATACACAGTCAAAGCACTCCTGACTAATGGTCACTGAGCCTCATTTAAAAACCTTTTAAAAAAGGAGACTTCATCATCCCCTGAGACATCTCTTACCCCATGAAGTTCTTCCTATTGTTTAAATGGAATCTCTTTCCCTATAGTTTGAATCCATGGTTCACTGTCATAATTTCCAGAGCAGCAATCTAGGAAAATGGGCACCTCCATACCTTCTTGAACTGTGCTGCCCAAAACTGGACAAAGTATTCCAGGTGGAGCAGAATAGAATCACAGAGTTGGAAGAGACCACATGGGCCATCTATTCCGACCCCCTGCCATGTAGGATAAACACAATCAAAGTACCCCTGACAGATAGCCATCTAGTCTCCGTTTAAAAGCTTCAAAGGAAGGAGCTTCCACAAAACTTTTACCAAAGTAACTATGCCAAAATCAAGGATAATCCAGAGAGAGTAGTCCAAAGTTCAAATGAACAAGCCAAGGCTGGAGCAGACAGGTCAACAATAATACAAACCAGAGGTCACGGTCTAGAAATTCTCAGCGAAATACAAACAGTAGGTACAACACAAATGCAATTTGCTCCTACAACTGGCTCATAGCTTTCACTGCTGCTTTATAGTAAGCCAGCAAGCTATGGGCTGGATCCTGACTGCACTTTAGTAGTTCCTTTCTTCTGCTCCCTTTCAGCTAAACAAGCACTTCTACATCTTTCCTTTAAGGCAATCCTTAGCCTCTCTCCGCTCTGCTCTTTTGGTAACTCAGGTGAGACAGTGGTCTGCTCAGGAGTAGCTGGTGGTTGATTACAGAGTGGAGGTAAACCCTAAGTTTGCTCCTGCTCTGCAGGCCGAGGTATTGTTACATCTCCATCCTCTTCAGATGCCTCTGGCTCTGAGGTGAAGTCTATATGCAGATTTGGGTCTGGACTTCCCTCCTGCTTATGGCTCTGAAAGGTCACCAGAGGCAACTTATCCCCTGACTCCTCACTAGAGGCTTGAGGCACAGGATGACCCAGTATACCTTATGACAACATTTCCAATTTGAAAATATTGCGATCCTGTCTCCTCTCAGCCTTCTCTTCTGCAGGCTAAACAATACATTAACACACTCTTCATAGGGCCTGGTCTCCAGACCTTTGATCATTTTAGTTGTCCTCTGGACACCTTCCAGTTTATCAATATCTCTTTTAAATTGTGGATCCCAGAACTGAATGCAGTATTCCAGGAGAGGTCTAACCAAAGCAAAATAGAGAGGTACCATGACTTCCCACGATGTGGACACTATACTTCTTTGGACACAGCCCAAAATTCCATTGGTTTTTTTTAGCTGCTGCATCACACTATTGGCTCATGTTCAACTTGTTGCCCATAAAAACTCCCAAGATCTTTTTCACATGTAGCCATCTTGTTATGTGAGAATTTCATTTTTTTCTGCCTAAGTGAAGTATCCTACATTTGTCCTTGTTTAAATTCATTTTGTTAGTTTTGATCCAGCTCTCTAATCTGTTTAGAGTAGTAGTCAGTAGGCCTGGATGATTAAAAAATGGTTCAAAACTCGATCCAGATGTAGGGGGCGCTGGCACTTCGAATCTGATTGACTTCCAAAATTTTCCAGAAAAAAATTGAAATTTATTCTGAAAAATTCTGAAATTTTGGAATGGCTTCGTTAATGGCAGACACACATGTTTAACCTAGTTTGGATGTGGATGCCTTCCCTCCGCATGAGAACTGGGGTGACAGCTGTGCTAAAGATCCACTTTTAGGAACCGATCTCCACCTTCTCTCCACTTTTTTCTTTCTCCCAAGTCAACGCGGGAGAAAGAAACTCCAGAGCTTTCCACGGCAGCCCCAACTTTCTTTCCCTGAGCCCACTGCTTCTTCCCAGTTCTCACCTTTCTTTTCCTCCAGAGCAAGTGGCTGGTGAAGCCGAAGACGATCTTGGAGTCCAAGCACAGCGTCCTGATCTCCAACAGAGTCGGGGTTTTCTTTGTGGTGTTGGCAGAAGGTTCGGGGGCTTGGGGAAAGCCATCCTGGGTCCTGTTGGCTCCCCCTTTGACAGGACAATGTTTTGTACAGCATAGGGAGTGAGTATCCAAGGGATAGAGGAAGTCCAGGTGGGTCTGCTTCTACTCCTCCATGGTGCTTTGGCCCCAGGTGCCCAAGACGCTTCTCAATGGCATCTGGGGCCATGTTTTCCATGGGGAAGGGTGGCAGAGTCTCCTTTCAGCACCCCCTCCTTGCAGCGCCCCCTTGGCCATCAGGGAAGGTGCACTTTGCCAAGGTCTGGCTTTCGCCCCAGTTCTCGCCTCAGTTCTCATGTGGAGGGAAGAAATCCACGTCCAAACTGGGTTAAATACGCTAGCGGTGGTGGCTTTGAAATGGCAAATTCACTTCCGGGTTGCTTACATCACTTCAAAACTGCTTCAAAAGTGAATTTAATCCGAATTGATTCTGATTTTAGAAGAATTCTGATGAACCTACCCAGGCCTTGTAGTCAGGTATTCATGGACTATTTCTTTACCTGTTTTGGGTTGTGTTTCCCCTACTACCTTGACTGCTCCATATTGCTCACTAATCTCCTTTCGGGAGATGACTGAGGCAAAGAAGGTGTTGAGCAGCTCTGCCTTTTCCTTATCCCATTAGCATTTCACCACCTTTTCATTGCAGAGGCCCTACCATTTCCTTGTTATTGTTTTTAATTTAGCAGGCAAGGTTGAGTTCATTTTGTGCTTTAGCCTTTTGGACCTTCTCCCAAATTGAATGGTACTGTTACATCCCTCGATCTAGACACTATATTCCCATTGAAGCAACCTAGAATAGCACTGGCTTTTTAAAAGCTGCTACATCAAAGTCTTTATCAGAAGGAGAGCAAAAAGAGGAACAACCTTCACATGTAGCCTCACTAAATGTTCTTGTGACTATGCTGGAATCAAGAAACCCTTTCTCAAGAATCTTAACATTAGGGTGAGTTCATTTGGACTCCCAGCTGACCATGGAGACTCAGGTCTCTGCGGTCAGCAAGTCTGCTTTTTTCCATCTCAGACAGGCAAGGCGGCTGGCCCCCTATCTATCCTGGAACGACCTGGCCACGGTGATCCAAGCCACGGTCATCTCGAGACTGTATTACTGTAACACACTTTATGTTGGCCTTCCTCTGTCGGTGACCCAGAAGCTCATTCTGGTGCAGAACACTGCCGCCCGACTCCTGTCTGGTCTAGACACTTGTGAGCCGCCCCGAGCCTCCCGGGAGTGGCGGCATAGAAGCCCAATAAATAAATAAATAAATATAGGGAGATATAAGGAGGGGGGGGGGAATTGCAGATGAATTGCTTTTCAATATGCTGATGACAATGTCATCTGTGCACATTCAGAAGGAGACCTACAAGCCTCTCTAAACATCTTTGCAGGAGCATACGAGAAGCTCGGCCCCCCATTGAACATCGAGAAAACCAAAGTGCTCTTCCAGCAGTCACCAGCCAATTCCTCTGCAATGCCAGAAATATAGCTTAATGGTGTAACATTAGAAAATGTTGACCACTTCTGCTATCTTGGCAGCCACCTCTCCACAAAAGTCAACATTGTCTGAAATACAACACCGCCTGAGCTCTGCAAGTACAGCATTTTTCCAAATGAAGCAGAGAGTGTTTGAGGACCGGGACATCTGTAGGGAGAACAAGGTGTTTGTTTATAAAGACACTGTCCTCCCAACCCTGGAATAAGCCTGTGAAACATGGATTGTCTACAGTCGTCACACTCAACTCCTGGAATGATTCCATCAGCACTGCATCTGAAAAATCCTGCAAATCTCTTGGGAAGACAGGTGGACAAATGTCAACAAGCTGGAAGAAGCAAAGACCACCACCATTGAAGTGATACTCCTCCGCCATCAAGTCTGCTGGACTGGCCACTAGTTCTGTTTTCGAAACTTTCGATACATCCAAAATTTGGATGTAAATTGGATGTTTTTGACTTTTGAAGCAATTCCTAAGAGAGTTAAGGAAACAGTAAGTGGATTCGCCATTTTGAAGTCTCCGTCACCATATTTGGAAAGGGCTCATATGTCATTTCTGACCTTCTCTATTTTTGTGCCATTATGTTTAAAATGTTTAAAATGTTTATTAATATTATTATTATTATAATATTTCGACTTCCTATACCGCTACTATCCAAAGGCTCAGAGCGGTTCACAGTCTAAACATAAAATACAGCAGTACACAAACAAAACAATGCAGCACAAAAGGAGGGTCCTACAACTAGGGAAGGGGAGGGGAGCCAAGGCTCAGGACCACAGGGTCCATGAGCTAACCAGGTCTAGCCAGCAGTGGCTCGACCATCGAACGAGGGGAGCCTAGGAGGGCCCCACATGTCCAATAATGTCCTAAGAGTTCCTAGGTCCGTTGGGAGACGGTCACCACAAACCTGTGGGTCCGATCTCCCAGTCACCCAGATGTCAGGTCTCCTAATTTGGGGATTCACCAGAAGGGGTACCCTGCGTCTAAAATTGGCATTCCAGAAGGTCCTGACAGGGAACCTCCTGGATGCCACAGAACCGGTCCTCGCGGATCTCTCCCTCCTGATCTCGGGAGCGCCAAGAGTCCCCTCCTGAGGGGAGGTCCGCAGAGTCCTGGGTCGAAATGTGTTCAATATTGTGTACCAGTGTAGCTAGTTTTGTCAGTAATAGCAGTCAAAAATGGAGGGAAAGGAAATCCCCCAAGTTTTGACTGTCCCTTCTGCAGGTTTCTGCGTATTGCGCAATCGCGGACGCCATTAACGAAGACTTCTGCATTTCGGAAATACATCCAAATCAATTTTGAAAAACTCATTCAAAACTTTGGAAGTCAGAACCGAAGCGCTACCACCACCTACATCCGAATCGACTTTTGAAGATGATTTTTTCATGATAAAACAGGCCTACTGGCCACATTGTCAGAATGCCCGATCACCATCTCCCAAAGCAGTTGTCTATTCCAAACTCAGGACTGGAAAAGCTAATGCTGCAACCAACTTTCTTGCAACAAAATTATCATAAAATGAGATGGCTTCAGAAAGTAAGGGACCCAATGCTTGCAGAAAACTAAAGTGACTGGGTCCCGTACGATATCATGCTCCCATCACATATTAATGTAAGTTCCAGTTCATATAAAATAGGGATAGGATATGAAACCTTTTGTGATGAAACAGTGTTTCTAAAGTAAGCTGGACTGGTTTAGGAAGTATTATTAACATGACGTCCAGTTATTATAAATTGAAAGGTAGGTTCTAATTTCTTTTATTTCGGAAAGGATTATTTGATGACATAGATCAGAGAAAAAGATTTGGCTCAAGTAACAATGACAGCCTTTTTCATATCCACTTGAGGCTTTGAGGTAGCACAAGAATCAAGAAACACCTCCAGGGTTTCCACGAATGGTCTCTGAGGAACACTCTTGGTAGTATCACCTGTGTTAACATGACAACCTCAGTTAACACACTCTGTAAGCCTAGACTGGTACTTTAAGTGCTTCTTCACTTACCACATTGTAAGTTTTGACCTTCCATACTTAACACTGCTATATTCATCAATGTCTCTATCACTTTGTGCCATTATGGCAAATAACAAATTTATCTGTGAGCAAGCTATTCATAAACTGAGCATGTGTGTACTGTGTATGTGCTTTTAAGCCACCTAGAAAATTAAAGAGATCTCATGAATGTCATAGGATTTTCTTAGACAAGGAATACACAGGAGTTAGCTTTGCCAGTTTTTTCCTCTGAAATATTCCTAGTATTTATTTATTGATCTCCCAAGTACTAACCAGGATTGACTTTGTTTAACCTCCAAGATCAGATTAAGCTGGTGCCTTTATAAACCCTCTATAATTGGGTGTCAAACTAATTTTCATTGAGGGTCACATCACCCTTATAACTACATTCAATGGGCCAATGAATGGAGAATCTGTGGATACAGAGGGATAACTATATTTTTCCATAGTGGTCGGTGCTTTTTATTTTTATCCATTTTGCATCTCCAGGTTTTATTGGATGACAACTCCCATCACCCGCCATCCAGACAGGGGATAATGGGAATTTATTTATTTATGTATTTATTTATTAAATTCAACTTACTATACCGCTCTCTCTGGTGCCCAGAGTGGTTTACAGTAAGTGAGTAAGCAATACACATAAAATACATTAAAAATACAATTAAAATGCATTAAAACAATTTAAAACAATTTAAAACCCCCAATAAAACATATAGCAGGCTGAACTGAAACACAGTGGCATGCTGAGACAGGACCATAGATACAGTATAGCGGCTAATTGGCTAGGGGCCAAATGCTTTTCTAAAGAGCCATGCTTTTAGTGCTCTGCGGAACGGCAGAAGGGCCCGGATGGCCCGGATCTCATTTGGGAATTGCATTTGGGAAATGGCTAAAGGACATATTAAAGTCAGACATCAACAAGCCTTGCATCTCAATTTAAACCTCACTATCCTGACTCAACAGAACAAATGGCAGCCTTCCAGATATCTATCTATCTATCTATCTATCTATCTATCTATCTATCTAATAAAAGTCAGTGTTTGCGGAGGTGCGAAGGGTGGGAGGTGCAGAGGAATATGTGGCAGCGTTTCAATTGGTTGCCACTGTGGGATTATTTACATAAAGGACTCTGATTGGGCAGCCTCAGAACTCCAACACTCTAAGGCACCCGATTATTTGCATAAAGGACTCTAATTGGCCAGCCTCAGAACTCCAACACTCTAAGGCACCAGACAGAGGTAACTGGTTGTCACTGAGACACTATTTGCATAAAGGACTCTGATTGGCCAGCAAAACAGAATGCAACTGAATGCTTGAGTTAGTCAATGGAAATGGAATGCTCATTTTCTGGGAGGTGCGGAGGTGCCAAGGAATATGTGACAGTGTTTCGATAGGTTGCCACTATGGGATTATTTGCATAAAGGACTCTGATTGGCCAGCCTCAGAATTCCAACATTCTACGGCCCCAGACAGAGGGGATTGGTTGCCACTGAAATGGTATTTGCATAAAGGAATCTGATTGGCCACCCACATTCCAACATTCTAAGGTGACACAGAGGGAAAAGGAAAGGCCTCAGGCAGTCAGACACTGCGGCCCACAGCAGTGATGGATCAGGACCAAACTTGACACACAGGGGCCCAATGGCCCACTTCACAACGCGACCCTCACCCAATGACCAATACAGACCAAAATTAGCACAAAGAGCCCACATGACCCACTCTACATCCTGGTGCTGTTTGGAGGGGGATGGACCATGGTCAATGGGACTTGCAGTACCTTCACTAAGTTCCTAAGACCACTGCAAGCCACATAAACATCTAATAGGAACCAACCTTGGCACAAATGCCTTCCTCAAATAACCCGGGCACCGCTGGGTCCCCAAGCTAGTTATATAATAATAATAATAATCTTTATTTGTACCCCGCCACCATCTCCCCAAAGGGGACTCGGGGCGGCTTACATGAGGCCAAGCCCAACAATGCAATACAATAAATGATATCAAAACACAAACAGCATAATAAATTACATAAAACAAAAACCATAAGAATGCAGCAAACAATATAAAATCACAATAAAATCATTCATAACACAGAACAGTGAGTGGGCCACATGTACAGAATAAAATACTAAGGCTAAAAACACGGGGTGAGACAGCAGTGGAGCATATTATTTGTGAGGGAGAAACTCTTCCGGGATAGGGTCGAAAAGGACCTTCGTACAGATGGGGAGGAGGTGTGAATTAAAGACAGATGTTGAGGGTTAATAGTAATATGAGATTATATGGTTAATCTCCAAAAGTGCAGCAAAAGAGCCAGGTTTTGAGATTCTTCTTAAAACTTTCTAAAGTATACCATTTCTCATCAGCTCTAGTCATGATGTCTAATGATGAGGAAAATGGGAGTTGTAGTCCAGCATCTGGAAGGCCACATAAACTGACATAGTGGGCTACAGTCAGCTCAAGGGCTCTGAGTTTGGGACATGTGCTTTATATGGAACCTACTCCTGGTGACAGACTCCATTACATGTCCCTATAGGTTATATCTAAGACTTAAAAACAACTGGAACAACTGTGTATTTCAGATACAGTATATTTTGCAAATTTTTTTAGAAGCCCTCAGTTTTCAAATAATTTGCTTTGCATTAGTCCAACTGAAGTCAGTAGGGACTACTTTGGGATAAGCAGCTTATGGAGGACAGCCTGCACTGAATAGATATGTGGGTGAAGGCTTCCTTATCATGGTACTGGAGCATGAAAGCTTGGAAGTTTATTTGCTTGGTTTGCACGCTCAGGAGATCTTGGTTCTCACGTACCTTGTGTTGCTCATTTTTGCGGATGGTGATAATACTCCTAGTGTGTCCTGAGAATACTTGCATGACTTAATTTTGAAATAATTACACCTCAGGAAGACAAGATGGTATCAGAAGGGAGTCTGTCCAAATAGATATCGACTGTATCATAATGGTCTGCTTCTTGCCAAATACTTTTTTACTGGTGGATGTTGCTTTCCATTTTGAATACCCAACAGGAGAAAAGCAACTGGAATTACCTTGCTTTGTGGAGGGCACACAAGTTTGAAATGGTTCTGGACCTCCTGTGGCCTATGCTTTAAACATGGGAAAGTTTCAGCCTGTCAGATGTGCGTTATGCTGGCTAAAGCTGCTGGCATTATTATGGGTGTGCGTAAGGTGAAGGCTGCACCAGGTAACCCCGTCCTCATCAGCAGGCCCGGATTAAGGTCTTTGGCCGCCCAAGGCCAAGATGCCCCGCAACGCCCCCCGGGCGTGGAAAGCCACGCCCCCAGGGCGATGCTGCGCATGTGCGGCAGCAGCTCCGGGCGTGTGGCTTCCGCGCCGCCTCCTCCCGTAACTGGAAGGAGGGCCCAAGGAGGTGAACAGAAGCCACGCGGCACCGGCCCCATGGCTTCCGTCCACCTCGCGCCTTCCTTTCGGTCGCGGGAGGAGCCAGGAGGAGGTGGACGGAAGGCGCGCGGCACCATGGGGCTTCCGTCCGCCGCCTCCTCCACCCCCCGCGACCAAAAGGAGGGCGCGAAGAGGAGGCGGGAATTTACTTCCTCCTCCTCGTGCCTTTCTTTCGGTCGCGGGAGGTGGAGGAGGCGCGGACGGAAGCCCCACGGTGCCGCGCGCCTTCCGTCCACCTCCTCCTGGCTCCTCCCGCGACTGAAAGGAAGGCGTGAGGAGGAGGAGGAGGAAGGGAAGTCCCGCCCTCCTCCTCGCTGCCTGGGCCGCCCCCTTGCAAAGGAAGGAGGCGGCCAGGAGGAGGAGGAGGAAAAGAAGCCCGTCGGCGGGCATGCGTGCGCATGCATGCATGCCCACCGGCGGGGCAGAGCTTCCCTTCCTCCTCCTCGTGCGACTGAAAGAAAGGCGTGCGGAGGAGGAAGGAAGTCCCGCCCTCCTCCTCGCTGCCCAGGCTGCCCCCTTGCAAAGGAAGGAGGCGGCCAGGAGGAGGAGGAGGAAGGGAAGCCCGTCGGCGGGGCAGAGCTTCCCTTCCTCCTCCTCGCTGCCTCCTTCCTTTGCAAGGGGGCGGCCCAGGCAAGGGGAGGGTGCCATTCCCTCCTCCCCGCCCCCTCACAGCGCTCTCCCCCCACCCTCTCCTGACTCTCTCAGGAGAGGGCAGGGGAAAAGCGCTGCGAGGGGGCGGTTTTTTAAAAAATTGGGGGGGCCGATTCCACTGCCCCACAAAACCCGCCACCCAAGGCCATGGCCTCGTCTGGCCTTGTGGGTAATCCGGGCCTGCTCATCAGAGGGCATGACACCAACTATGGACATTGGGAAAGAGGTGGGCAATGTAGGAGGGAAAGCAGCTTTTATTTCATGTGAACTGTGTATATTTTAAATTATCATGGCAGGTGGGAATTCCTTTGTAAGCCTCCAGCTTATGAACACTGCACCATAAGGTATTTCTTAGCTTCACTGCACACAGTCAAGTTTCCTTTACGTTACATTATTATTAATGCAGCAAAAATCAGAAAGAAGAATAGAAAATAATATGACAGGGTTTCCCATGTCAGTGGGGCAGTGAATCTGTTTGGGGTTTTTGTTTGTACTCCAAAGGAAATATCCAAGGTGTGTAACGGAGCCATTTCTGTCATCCACATAGTCTCCCTGCCATTCGTTTCAGAACTTTGAGGAAGAGGGATGCTAACTGGGGAGCAGGGAGGTCATGCGGCTGGCATGACTACATGGAGCACCATTACTTTCCTGCCAAAGTGGTACCTATTGATCTACTCACATTCACATGTTTTCAAACTGCTAGGTTGGCAGAATCTGGGGCTAACTAGGGGAGCTCACCCCATCTCTTGGTTTTGAACTGCTGACTTTCTGGTCAGCAAGTTCTGCAGCTTATTTAATATTATTTATTTACAACAATTTTACCCTGTCCTTCTCAACCCCCAAGGGGGAGGGGGACTCAGAGCAGTTTAATCCACTGCACCACCATGGCCCCTATACTAATAGATATAGGAGAGCTAATACTGACTTCCTGGTCACCTGTTTAGAAACATTAAGCTCTTGAAGAGCGTTAATAACTTCAATAAGTTTTTTTAAAGCCTATTGCAATAAACAAGTCTGTATCTTCTAAAAGAATGAGAGCAAAGGTGTAGTGATGAAGGAAGTTCTAGAACTCCAGAGCAACCACACAGAAGGCTCATTTTGAATATGCCTGTGAAGTTTTGGGATCAAGACAAGCACCTCTTTTGAGGATCTCACAACCTGGACACTCACACAATTGTAGAATCACTGAGTTGGAAAGAGCCCCTGGGACCCAATGGGCCATTAGGCGCAGCCTCCTGTTCAATGCGGGAGGTAAACTGATAGACCTGAATATCTGAATGTTATAGAAAGGAGGAGGAAGAGAAGAATTACTCAAGCAATAATTACTTTACATACTTGTAGTTTCTGGGACCAGGCTGCGGCACAGCTAGTTAGTAGCCAGCTGCATTAAATCACTACTGACTGAGAGGTCAAAGCAAGCACGGGTCTGGAGTAAGCTCCTGGCCATTAATAGTCTAGCTTGCTGTCAACCTATGCAACCCGAAAGACAGTTGCATCTGCCAATTAGGAAATTTAGGTACCGCTTTATGCGGGGAGGCTAATTTAACTAATTTATGATGCCATACAAATTTCTAGCAGCGTGCAGAAGAATGAGGAAGTACTCCATCAAAGGATTCGGTCTCACAAGTGGATGGTGAAGCGGCAGCTCTCCCTATGGCTGGAATTGAGCCCTCATGAAGCCGAAAAAGCTGGAATGTTAAATGCCTCTGTGTCTACGTATGTTGTATGTCTAAATGGTATTTAATGTTTGCCATGTATATGTGCATTGTAATCCGCCCTGCGTCCCCTGCGGAGTGAGAAGGGCAGAATATAAATACTGCAAATTAATGTATCATGCCAACATTTGTCGTATTCTCTAGGTAGGCCAATGTCACCTCCATACTACAAACAAAAAATGGAAAGTGTAGAAGTTTGTCATGATGAAATTTGAAGTAAGAACTTTCCAGGTATCAATCACACCAACAAAACTACAGTTGACTGCAAATTCCATAACTAGCATTGGTTTCAGTGTTGTTCAGTGACGCCAGTGTTGCTCTTGTATTTTATCTTCTAAAAACCTGACCAATACATTGATTTTCCTGGTCTCTTTTTCTCATTTTCAGTCAATCCTCATGCACAATAGTTTTCATATGAAGTATGAACCTCTTCAAATCATGTAAGCCTTTGAGGATACAAGAAAACCAGCACCGTCAGGTTGGCTTTGTGGGATTCAATAACGCCAGAATAACTTCTGTGCCACTTACATTATATAAAAGACATCTGGGTAAATGTTTGTCGTAGCTTATATTCCAGTCTGTTTCTGAACTTCGGACCTTGAGGAAGGCTGGCATCTATAGCATATTTTGCTGAACAAGTCTGGATCTTACATATGAACTCTTGGCAATTGCTGATAACATTATTTCCCAATCAAATTAATGCTCTGCCCACCTTCAGTTATTAGTCCCAACTAGAGTACAAGTAACTGTGAAAAGGAAATCAACATGTATGAACATTCCACTGATTCAGTAAGTCTGGGGTTAGCAATTCGATTGAGGCCTCTATGTCTCCCTATAAGTATTATTTTCAATATTACTAAACTCGTTCAGGCACAATGAGTCAGGCTGCATCTACACATTTGAATTAATGCATTTTGACACTACTTTATGACTCAATGCTAAGGGTTGATAGGAATTCTTTAGACTTATTTGCCAAAGCGTACTGGTTTATCACCAAACAACAGACCCCAGGATCCTGCAGCATTAAGCAATGGCATTTAAAGTGGAATGAAACTGCATCAATTGTAAAGTATAGATGCACCCTAAGTTATAGGCCCCTTGGTGGTGCAGCAGGTCCAACCACTAAGCTGCTGACTTTGCTGACTGAAAGGTCGGTGGTTTGAATGCAGGGAGCAGATTGAGCTCCCTCCATTAGGCACAGCTTCTGCCAACCTAGTAGTTCGAAAACATGCAAATGTGAGTAGATGAATAGATACCACTCTGGCGGGAAGGTAATGACACTCCATGCAATCATGCCGGCCTCTTGACCTTGGAGGTGTCTACGGACAACACCAGCTCTTCAGCATAGAAATAGTGATGAGCACCCCCCCCCCACCACACACAGAGTTGGCCATGACAAGATTTAATGTCAGGGGAAATCTTTAACTTTACCGTAAGTGATTTCTCCCCCCATGCTACACATCTTGAGCCTCAATAGAATTCATTTCCACAACTCCTCACAATGGAAATAACAGAAATGAAAGACAAAAAACACATTTCTGAAATATAGTAAACACACTTGTAATTAAAATAAGCATTATATCTTCTCTGACCCTATGACAATTTCCAAAACCCACAGCCTTTCATAAGGCTGGCCAAAAAGGCATGAAAAATGTGTCCGAGTTTTTGAAATCTCTTTATCAGGAAGGGAATTTTATGAAAAATCAACTTTCTGATGTATTGTCTGCTGTTTTCAGAGAAGAGTGGTATTTTGTTTCCTTTTCAACTCTAGAGTATTGTACACTGGTTAAGCAATGGCCAAAAAAAATATTTATTCTCCAAGCATGGAAGCAAGAAATTGTCAGAAGCCCACGGGGTGACTGTTTACTATTATTCCTGAAGGGAAGCTGCTACAAAATTACAGAGTTCAAAGCTTTGCTGTTGGGAAACATCCCGATTTAAAGCTGTTAATCCTCTGGTATCGGGGAGAGTGTATTAGTGAAGGCTACAAACCAAATAATTTACACTTCAGTCCTAGTTTCCCCTTCCGAGCTGTTTCCATAAAGCAGCAATATTACCTTACCGAGTCTGCCTGGGATCACGTTTTACTTTGCAATCAAGCCAATCTTCTGCAGAAAATTATCGGATCAAGTATTCATGAGACAAAGTTAATTTGTGCTGCCCCGGGAGAGACTCATTTCTCTAGCTGGATGTGATGAGGGACGTGCCTCGTTTGACTGAGAGCCAATTACAATTCAAATGGGATACCAGGTGTCTTTCATTACCCTCTTGCCCTATAACCAGCAAATCCCTCTGTTATGCCAAACATGGTTTAAAGATATATGACACTCCAAATTGTTGTCTAGATTTCTTCACTGGTACTGGTGGCATCTGGGTATGGAATAGAGTTTCACAAAGGGACAGAGAATTATCCATTCTTTCTTCCATATAGCACAGTTTTGGGGACTTTCATATATGTGAACGACTACTGCTTTCCCATTTTTCTAATGTGTAAGAAGCAAGTGTAAGAAGCATCAAACACAAGTTTAATCTTTGGATGTTTCAATTTTGCACTAGAAAGGCTACTCTTGGGGCTTAGAAAATTGCATATGGCCTTCCAAAGGATTTTAGAGGGACTCCTCATCACCAAATTTGACAGACCAGGTCATACTTTCCCCATCTTTCACTCAGTAGCCAAACTTCTTGCTTTGCCCACCACTGAAGGAATGATGTCCCCCTGTCCCCCGCCCCCCGAAACCATGCAATTTTCTCTACTTTGCAAAGTAAACAGCTATACAGTACTTCCTGTTTCCTTAGGAGATACATTCCAAGTCCTCATTACCTGAAACTATAGGTAATAATAAACTCCACATTTTTAGTGCACTTGGGCCAAAAGCACACTATATATTTATTTATTTATTTATTTATTCGATTTTATATTCCGCCCCTCCCCGCAGGCTCGGGGCGGATCACAAAAAGCGAGCATACAGTAAAATTTCCTGGAGGACCTAAAGAGGGTCCCAAATACTTCTAGGTAGGATTTTTTGGGCATGGTTAAATGGATATTGAATCTACATGATCATACTGTAAATTTAGCTGCTACAATATCAACTTTCGAAGAAAAGGCACTGGAGGACCTAGAGAGTTTCCTAAACACTTCTAGGTGGGATTTTTTTTTAGCATGGATAAATGAAACAGTGGATATTGAATATGTGGATAAGACAATCATGCTATACATTTAGGTGCTACAATACCATCCTTCAAAGAATGAGCTATGCTAATTTTAATTGTGCCGAAGAGCTGGTGCCCACTTACTAATAGATTATTCAGAGAAATGGATACAGAAATGTGTAATTTCTTAGTGGCACCATCAACAATCCTCAGAATCCCAAAATAATAGCACACATCATTCTCATTTCAAAACAATGGATTTAGTAACAACGGATTTCAGTAAGGCTGCTGGTTGACAAAAACAGTTAAACTATACATTTTTGGGAAAATGAATTGCTACTCAGATGTTTTAGACTCCAGCTTCCAGAAACCCCAGATAGCATGGCCAATGGTAAAGGCATATGGGGATTATGGTCCAAAAACCTTGGATGGTTACAATTTGCCTATTGCTATTACAGATCACTTTTGACAACAGAATGGGCAGGCATAATGTTACTTGTGGGCCACATGCACCCTCTGCCTGGGCTTCACTTTTGTGGCCCCAGTACCCACACCAGTGCCACAAGAGCCTCTCTTCTTATATTTTAAAAACATGATTTAAAGATACCTTTGGCCCTGAAATCACACAGACCCCCCCCCCCCATCAAAATGCAAAATCACCCCATCCCACCTCTACAAGCTCCTAGGAAACCACCCCAAATGCCTCCATTTTTCTCTGCTCCTCTCAAAATGGCACCAGAAAGTGTCTGCCGAATTTAGCAAGTGACTGAAACTTGTACAAAATATATTTAACAACGGATAACCAAATAATGTACAAAATAAATTTCAAGCAGCCATATGACCAAGGACAATACGATCATGAATTAAGACAAAAATTGTACAAGCTTCACAACTGCATTCAAGCCACCAGAGGACAATTCCTTTCTGTGCCATTCAACTTCCACATCAAATGAATTTTCACAACTTCAACTCTCCAAGTGAAAGCTACTCAGGTCACTGAACCCAGGAAAGAATCTAATTAACCAGTTCTTTTATGATTGGTGGCAGTCCTCCCTTATAAACTACTGCCAACCACATGAAAAGGGTTCTCTCTTTTTGCCTTTTCAAGGATGAACACAATCGGTAGGGAAGATGAGATGACACTATAGTAAAATGATGCATGGATGTGACTCAATGTCAAACAGCTGAGAGGAATGTTTCAAGGGAGGATTCCAAATATCCAAAGTGGCCAAGGTTAAGAACAGTAGCAAGAAATTTGAATCAGGGCTTAAACAGCGGAGTGAAGCATCAGAGCACGGCCCAAAGCCTGCTAAATTTATGGGAAGGAACATACTTTTGAGACATTAAAGCTAGAGGCCTAGATAGAGGAGGGCAGACAATGCCCTGTTTGGATGCCCTGTTTTCTGCTGTTCCCAAGGGCCCTCCTTTTAGAGATCTAGACATTTCACTCAGATGAATTGCTGAAAACATGCAACACAAAGAACACAATGAGGGGAGAAGAGGTGGAAATAACCTGCACAGAGAGGCACATCATAGAAACAGAGTTGTAGGAGACCACAAGAAGTATCCAATCCGGTCCTCCGATGTACAAAAATCAAGCACTCCTGACAATTACCCAATCCCATCCAGACTCGGTATAAAATCCAACAAGGATGGAGATTCCACCACACTCTGAAGGACAATTTTCCACTGTCAATCAGTTCTTACTACCAGAAAGTTCTTCCTAATGTTTTGGTGGCATCTCCTTTTTTGAAACTCTAATCCATTGCTCCATCTGGAACAGCACCAAAAAAGTTGGCTCCATGTTCAATAGGACATCCTTTCAAATATTGGTGAGCACCCTCTGGGTTCGTTCGTTTAACCAATTATAGATCCACCTAACTGTAGTTTTGCCTAGCCCATATTTGACTAGTTTGTTTGCCAGAAGGTCATGAGGGACCTTGTCAAAGGCCTTGCTGAAATCAAGATATGCTACACCCACAGCATTTTCTGCATCTACCCAACTTGTAACTCTATTGAAAAAACAAATCAGATATTAGAGGGAAAATATTTTGATCACCTAGTGAGAAGACAGGAACGCTTGAAGAAGATAATGATGCTGGGGGGAAAGGAAAAAAAGAAGAAGAGGGAACTCTGGCATGGGCTGGACCATGAGGGCACAAAGAGTCGGAAGTGACTGAACGAATAAACAACAACAAAAACTCCCAAATGGCTTCCACTTTATGTTTCTCCTCCTCGAAGGGCATCTCTTCATCAGCCTTCTATTCAAAGCTACCACACCACCCCAAGCAGTCATATTTCTCTTCTATACATCACATTTACATGGTAGTGATGGATTTGTGGCTTTGGTTTCCCATTTTTGTCTGTATGTGTAATGTTCTTTCTTGGTCATTTATTATTTATTTATATATTTATTTATTTATTTATTTATTTATTGCTTTTCTCAACCCCTGAGGGGACTCAGCAGTCCACAAGTAAATGGCAAAATCCGATGCCTCACAAAATATAAAACACAGCGCATAACTAAAATAGAATATAATAATAGGTTAAAACTAGTAAACTATAGAACATCAAACATAAACAACATAACATAAAACATTGGACACTGCACCAATTCTGAAGTTGTCTTGTCTCACTGTTGAAATGAGTTCACAAACTAGTTTCTAGAAGTTGGAACAAGACCTTTTAAAGCTCTGTTTGAGTCTGATCATCAGATGTGTAACTATGGAGAGCCAGCATGGTGCGGTGCTTTGAGCGATGTTGGGTTATGACTCTAGAGACCAGATTTTGAATCATCAGGCAGTCATGGCTACCTACTAGGTGACCTGGGGACAGTCATTCTCTCTCAGGGAAAGGCAAAGGTAACCCCTCTCTGAACAAACCTTGCCAAGAAAACCTTGCAAATTGATAAACAATAAGTCAGACACAAAGCAACTATGGATGGAGATAGGAGTGCATTGCCCCCTCAATAAACATTCTGTCATCAAGCTGAGCTTCCTTGGCCCCCGTCTTGGTAGAAAACTTTCCTTAACTTTCCAGAGTTCTAGCATTACAACAAGACTGAAAATAATTTCTATCTGCAACCTTTAGAGTTATAGGAGGTATTCTGAATAAGAATTCTTTCCCCTCCACGAAATGTTATTTCAATCCTCTTCTTCAATCCTTTTCAGAAATTGTGACTCACCCAAATGCTGTTCACATCTGTTATTTATTTATTTATTTATTTTATTTCTACCCTGCCCTTCTCCAACAATGGGACTCAGGGTGGCAGATTTTATTGTGCTGATATTGTATACATTTCCTTACACCTGACGTTGTACATTTTCAGCCATTGTACAATTGATTTATCCAGTTTGCTGTTGTCTAAAAAAAAAGTATTCTAATAATGATACCATTTCACATTTCAATTAATACTCTCAAGTAGAGTTTCTCAAACTGTGCTCCTCCAGATGTTTTAGACTTCAGCTCCCACAATTCTTTAATAGCTAGTAAGGTGGCTGGAGTTTCTGGGGGCTGAAGTCCAAAATATCTGGAGTTTGAGAAACACTGCTCTAAAGGCACCGGATCTTGTCTGATCTTGGAGTTTAAGCAGGATGAGCACCGGTTAGTATTTGGATGGGAGACACCCCATTGATACCACATTGAGAAAAAGAAACTGGCAAAACTACCACTGAGTATTCCTTGCCGAAGAAAACTATGAAATTCAAAACGCCAACAGGTGACTTGAAGACACAATAGTTATCATTAGACCAAACTATAGTACAACCATTGAATCAAATGGGTATTATTATTATTATTATTAGATACATAACAAGATACACAGCAAACAAGATCACTATGTTGACTTTTGTATTTGATCACACATCGGACACTTCTTAAGTATCTAGGACTGTGTGCTGTATCAGCGAATAATGCAGATCTGAGTAGAATGACAGATGGTAATTTTGTCAGTGCCAATGGTTTTTAAGTGCAGGCCAAGGTCTTTAGGCACTGCAGCCAGTGTGCCAATCACCACTAGGACCACCTTTACTGGCTTGTGCCAGAGGTTTTGCTCTACTACTACTACTACTACTACTACTACTACTTTTCAATCTCACAATGTCAGTATTCAGTAGAAAGGTGTTGTACTGTGACCATATTCTAATTACACTATACAAACATGTTCACTATAGAACTAATGCAGTTTGACACCACTTTAACTGAATCCTCTCTCCTTTGGCAGAGGAGACTAAAGGCTGTGTAAAATCACAACTCTCATTGTTCCATATCATTGATTCATAACAGTTATGGTGGTGTCGAACTGCAATAAATCTACACTGCGGACACACGAAAGCATATGAGAAAGGTCCTTCTCAGCAAGTGCTCATCAGCTTTGAAGGAGCCTTTCCAGATGAAATGACCTGATAAAATTTTCTCTTTTTTTCCAATTCAAACTCCTAGGCAAAATTTTCCTAAGGAATCTGAACACAGACAGTTCTGGGGAAAAAACATTATTTTTAATGCTGCATAATTAGTCTCAAATGAATAGCTATTTAAAACACACTGAAGCTAGGAATCAAACTAGCCATGCAAATGAGCAACAAAAAAAATCCCACTTATAATAATAATAATAATAATACCCCCACTTTATCTCCTCAAAGAATCAGTTTTTCTATTAGTGTCAGTGATTAGGGAAAATGAAATTAAATATTTCCAACTTACATAGGGAATAGTGTCCAAGGTATCAGTGTTGACGATTATAGGAGCAGGGCTGGCCTAGAGAGAGAGAAAGGAGTGAGAAAATCAGATTAGAATACTGGATAATTTGTGTAATACTTGAAATGTCTCTTTCCAAGCTCTACTGTGATGATACAGTATTAGAGTTAAAACATATTACAGGGCCAACATATAACTGTGAAAACTGGTCACCCCATTAACAGCAAATCCACTGTTACATTAAGCTGATACCGTTTTAACTGTCGAGGCTCTATCCTATGGAAACCTGTGTTTTGTAGTTTAATGAGGTATTTAGAATTCCAAATCACTGTACCAAGATGCAAATCCCAGGATTTGGTAGGAGCAATTACATTTTGAATGCTATGAATGGCTATCATCATCATATTTATTCATTTCGTCTATATTTCACTGTCTCCTAATAATGGGTCTCATGTCTGATTGCAACGTATTTAACAACAATATAGATTAGCTATATTCAAAACATCACTGAAAGAATAAATAGAAGTTATTTTAAAGACAATGAAACCATTTCTGAAGTTAAGTACATTAAAAATATTTTAGTTTCATATCATAATACAACACAGAATATCCACTAAAACAAATTAAATTACAAACCAGTGATGACTGGCAACTTTTATATCTATAGAGCATTGAATCTATCTGAGGTTTTGGATAGCTTTCAAGATGCTTTCTGATTTGCTGAACCTATCTTGGAGATGGGGTTCAGCACCTTGCACATCCTCCCCCAAAATTTGGGGTAAAACCTGTATTGAATTCACCATCCCACTGACATGTATATCCCAGGACTATTTCAAGACATTTCCCTGTCCAAAGATAGTGGCTCAGAGAAAACCAATGGTGGTGAATATACTCAGTTTCTAGTCCAATCTTTGGCAAAGCGATCCAAGGTGCTGATTTGGGGGATAGGGTTTGCCATCTTGGATCAGACATTTAAAGTCCATACTAAAATTCAAAGTGGATAAATAGTTCAAGTAACATTGGAACCTCCAACTTCCAGGGTTTATGGCAAAGTATAAGATTTTACGCAGAGTCACACAGACAAGAGGAAAAATGAACAGAGAAATCTTTACTCTTAATAGCAGAGGTGAAACATAAACTTGCAGTGTTATTGTTATTTATTATTATTTACATCATTTATATTCCACCCTTCTCATCCTGCAGGGATCTCAGGGCCGATCACAATGCACATATACAGGCAAACATTCAATGCCATAGACATACAACATACAGTATATAGACAGACACTCAGAGGCAATTTAACATTCCAGCTTCTGGCCACCAGGGGGAGCTGTCGCATTCCTTCATTCTTTTTCATAATTCCAGGAGATTTTATGGCCTCATAAATCAGTTAAATTTGCCTCCCCACAAAGTGGTACCTAAATTTCCCACTTGACAGATGCAACTGTCTTTCGGGTAGCAAAGGTTGACAACGAGCTACACAATTTGGTCGAGAGTTCACCCCGACCTGGGCAGGACTTGAACTCATGACCTCCTGGTCAGTAGAGCTCTTATGCAGCTGACTCCCAGCTAGCTGCGCCACAGTGCATACAAAAATCAAACAGTGCAACAAACTTATATAGTCCTTGTAAGAAACACAGAATAAGGCATCTTCATCTTCAAACACATGAGAGAGCAAAACATAAACCTTGAGTAAATAGCTATTCCGTCATATCCTCCTTCAGAGTAGCTTCTTCAAACTGCTCCCCAGAGAAAAGCCTTTGGGCATAGAGCTCCTCAGAGAAAAAGCTGAACAGTATTCTAAAACCCATACAGTTATACCCCACTGGGTGTGGCCCAAACATGCTGGCTGACCTACATTACCAGCTGCACATGATAATTAACATCATAAGGTTTTTCTTCAACATACACACACTTGGTCCTGCTATGACTTACTGTAACATAAGATTGTGCCTCCGTTTTGATGAAGCCAACTGTGGTGGAGGCTCCTTCTTTGGAAGCTTTTAAACAGAGGCTGGATGGCCATCTGTCAGGGGTGCTTTGAATGCAATTTTCCTTCTTCTTGGCAGGGGGTTGGACTGGATGGCCCATGAGGTCTCTTCCAACTCTATGGTTCTATGACGGCCAAAATGAATACTGCTTTCATTTTAGCAATAGTACATTTGGTCAACCCATGGTTTTGGGGGGCTTAATCTTAGCAACAGGCAGCAGAGCACAGTTTGTGGCCTGTTCTACTAGGCATCCCTTCCTTGTTACCATACACTAGCTACTGATTGTTCAAATCACTTGACATGCAAAAATGGATTTCTTTCTTTTGTTTGTTGCTGTGTGATTTTAAGTCCATTTCTGAGTTATGGTGAATTTCCCTGCCCAGTCATGGAAGCTACTTAGGTTACCCTGGGGAAGTCACACTCTCTCAACCTCAAAGCAAAGGCAACCTCCCTAGACTATTTTGCTAAGAAAAAAATGTGATAGGTTCTCCTTAGGATCACCATAAAGCAAAAAGTAGTTGAAGTTACACAACACCAAAAGGGGGAACTATAACATGTTCTTCCCTTGCAAAATTTGTTCAGAGTGACTTTCTATTGACAGCGTGATTTGCAACTGGTCCCACAAAACTCTCTTATAGTGTTGGGGCTTATTAGATACAGTTTTCTGTGGGTGAGCATATAGCAAATACTGGATGGCCTATGTTCTGTATCAGAAACTAGAGCTGGTGTGGTCTATCTAATGCAATTTTCTGAATCAGCACTCAAATAATCAAACCGAATCTAAAACTGACCAAAAACTGATTCATAACTCTTTTGGTACTAATCTTGGATAGTGGTCCCTGGTCAAAGTGGTCCCTGGTCAAAAAAGGTTGGGAACCACTGATCTACGTAGAGAATATTAAAACGTGGACACAGCCTCCCAAAATAAGATTTCTGCCCCACAATGAAATATTTAAATAATTCTCCAAATATCTAGCACCACAGCAATTTAAAATGCCATTTAAGCATTTAGAGAAGAGCTTTCCAAACATTTAGTGTTGGCGACACACTCTTTAGACATGCAACATTTTGTGACACAGTTATTCAATTTTAGTATCAAACCAGAAGTTGAATCAATCCCTTATAAGAGATACACACATGTATTGTATTAACTACAATTATGTGGACACAACATGTCTCATGAAAACCTTTCATTAAAATATTGTTAAAATATATGATTTATTTTTCACACAGACTCACGGCTTTCTCATTACATTTGTGCAACATATCTACTCACTGTAGCTGACGCACCAATGTTTCACAACACACAGTTTGGGAAGCCCTGATTTAATAAACTAATAATAATAAACTTTACTTATATCCCACCCCATCTCCCAAAAGACTCAGGGTAGTTTACAACAAATACAAAGAAATGCAATTTTTTTCGTTATTAATTTCAACTTATGGCAATTCCACAAATGATACTACATCACATAGTCAGTGTATACTCGTATAAATGCAGTTTAACTGCATTTAACTGCATTATATCAGTCAACATTGACCGTATAATGCAGTTTCAAACTGCATTATATGGAAATGGAAATGGGGGACAAGTCACCCTACTTTCAACAGCCTTGCTCATGTCTTGCAGACTCAGGGCCATGATTTCCTTGGTTGAGTTTATCCATCTTGAATCTAATCTATTCTGCCAAACATTATCTTTTTTAGTGCATCCAATCTTCTCATGATATGACTAAAGTTCATTTTTAAATACCAAGCAAACAGGATTCCTTCTACTTTCCTCCTTAAGCATTCAACACATACTCTCTCATTTGTCACATTAAACCAAGTGAACCTAATTTTGTAGAATGACCTACAATAAAAAAAAGGGGACTGGTGCATTTTTCCCTGTTGTATCTTTCACCAAGTGATCACATACCTTTCCCCCCTTGTCCCTTTTGCTTTTAAATTAGGCATTGGCCTGTTATTGAACCCAAACTCCACGTCTCTGATCATTTGCAGCAACGTTACACAAGTTGACATATCTGGGGGCTACACACTGTTTTGTGCTTGGGGACTGATATCATCATTCGGAACACACACACAAACACAGTGTGACTATTTCGAATGCCACAGTGCATGCAGATATGCATTACATGTATTTTTATTTCCTTTTCTTAAATATGCAAAAGTCCATCCCTCCCACTTACTCATTAAAGGATTTCTTTTAAGAAAATTAAAGTGATTGATGGGTGTGTGGGCTATTGATAGCTGGCAAGGGGAAACAGTAGTGCCTATATTTCTTTTTTAAAAATGCCCATAGCTTTATTTGATTGTTGATCACAAGTCCTTCCCAAAAGCCAAAAGCTATTAGTATCCCACTTTTTAAAAAAGACTGCCTGGGAGAGTTTTTTTTCTCAGGGATGGGATTCCAATCTGTCACTCCAACTGTCAGCTGCCTTATCTGCAAGGCAGTCCAAAATCCCAGCTGGAAGCTTTTGCGTCCTATTAAACCTGCAGATTGAAAGAAAGATGCACCAGAAGGAAAAGAGCCTTTAGTCAGGTTACAGAGGTGATGGGAAGGACACCTCTGGGGTGTAGCTGCATATAAGAGAGCAAAATGAGAACATTGCTTTCCCATAAGAATTCTGCCACCAATGATGTTTTCCTTCATTCACCAAATTTCTAGCATTTGTGAAGAACAACACCTCAAAAACCAATCACACTTTGCCTGGATTTTGTCTGGATTCTGGATTCTCTTGGTTACATTGTTTCCCACTCCCTTTTAATGAATGCCAAAACTATGTATCTAAGTCAATTGGGCCTTAAGGTCCTCCAGGGAGGCCCTTCTCATGGTCCCACCACCCTCATAAGGACAGCTGGTGGCAATGCAAGAAAGGGCCTTCTCGGTGGTGGTGCCCCAGCTCTGGAATGCCAAGGAATTGAAAACATGGATGTGGAACCAGGCGTTCAGAAATGATTAACTATAACTTATTATGATGGTGGCTTTTATAGTTGTACAAACTCCAACTAGTTTGAACTGGTTTGAACTGGTGCACAATATGTTCTCAATCTGGACAAATTTAATCTGTGTATTTTATTATGATATTATTAGTTAGTTGCAATGTTTTTTTGTTGTTGCTGTTATTATGTTATTTCTGGCATATAAGACTACTTTTCAACCTAAGAAAATCTTCTCAAAAGTCAGGGGTCATCTTATATGCGGGAGTAGCCATATACAGGGGAGTTGTCTTATATGCTGGGAGTCCTTTTCTAGAGCGGGTGCTGAAACTTCCAATCCGGATTGGAGAATCTGTGGTTGCTGCATACGGTGGAGGGAGCTCAAAATGGCAGTGGCCGCATCCTTTCGGTCAGTAGTGATCTTAATGCAGCTGACACCCAGCCAGCTGCATCACAGTCCTGGTGCATGGAAGATTTGTTGTTGCTGTCCTTGTTGTTATGCCTTCAAATTAAGTCTGACTTACGTCTGACTTAAATCATAGGATTTCTTTAAATCATAGGATTTCATTTCTTCAGGTTTGACATGGTCTTCTTCTAATTTCAGCTCTCCGCTGAAATTCCGCCCCCACTCTTGATACAGTTAGTGAACTCGAGACTCCGTGGCCTCTTGCTGGGCCCACCTTCAACCGGTTTCGGCCACTGGACACAGAAGCCGTCGATAGGGTAGTGACTGCAACTAGGTCGATCCGTGCCCCTCCTGGCTTGTGAAAGCTTGCCTGGAGGGGTTACGAGACCCTCTGTTAAGATTAATTAACAGCTCCCTTGAGCAAGGAGTGTTTCCAGAGGGTTTGAAAGAGGCTGTGGTCGCTCCATTGCTGAAAAAGCCGGGTTTAGACCTTACGGTTCCCTACAATTACCGCCCAGTTTTGAATCTTTCGTTTCTGGGCAAAGTAATTGAGAGGGCAGCAATGGAGCAGTTGCAGTCCTTCCTAGAGGACGCTACTTGGTTAGACCCCTTCCAGTCTGGCTTCCGTTCAGGGCATGGGACGGAGACGGTCCTGGTCTCCATCATAGACAAGTTGCGGTGCCAGCTTGATCAGGGCGGATCGGCACTGCTCGTGTTATTGGACCTCACGGCAGCGTTCGATACTGTCGATTACGATCTTTTGACCCACCACCTTGCTGGAGCCGGGGTGAGGGGGACAGCCTTGAGTTGGCTGTCCTCCTTCCTCCAGAACCGCTCGCAGCGAGTGAGGAGGGGCGGGGATGACTCCGGGGGTTCCTCACTTTGCTGTGGGGTGCCCCAGGGGGCAATCCTGTCCCCTCTATTATTTAACATCTATGTCCGACCACTTGCTCAGCTGGTCCGCAGCTTTGGGCTGGTGTGCCATCAGTACGCTGATGACACCCAGCTCGTTCTGGGGCTGGAGGGCAGGCCCGGAACCGTACCCGATAATTTCCATCTGTGCCTCGAAGCCGTTACTGGATGGCTGCGAGCCAGTAAGTTGAAGGTGAATCCAGCTAAGATGGAGATCCTGTGGTTGGGTTGTCCGGGCGGGGTGGAGATCCAGCTTCCTCCCCTGGATGGCGCGACACTATGTCCGTCACCCATAGTTAAAAGTCTTGGTGTCACCTTGGACTCTTGACTGACGATGGAGACCCAAATCTCCGCCGTTAGTAGAGTTGCCTTCTTCCATCTTCGTCAGGCGAAGAAGCTGGCTCCCTACCTCTCCCGTCGCGACCTAGCCACAGTGGTCCAAGCCACGGTCATCTCGAGACTGGACTACTGTAATGCTCTTTACGTTGGCCTTCCTCTGTCGGTGATCCGGAAACTGAAGCTGGTCCAGAATGCAGCAGCTAGACTCCTGGCTAGCGTTCCGGCGACCACCCATATAACACCTGTTCTGCAGGAACTGCACTGGTTACCAGTGGAACACCGGATCACCTTCAAAGTGTTGGTTCTAACCTTTAAGGCCATAAACGGTCTGGGGCCAGCGTACCTTAGGGACCACCTTATCCCATACTGTCCCGCTAGGTCACTACGCTCTGAGGTGGGTCAACTATTGGAGGTGCCCGGCGTCAAAATGTATCATCTGACGGCTACAAGGCGAAGGGCCTTTTCGGTGATCGCCCCGATACTATGGAACGTGCTACCTTCCAGAGTCCGTGTACTCACGGACTTAGTCACGTTCCGGAAGGCGTGTAAAACCCTCCTGTTCCGGCAGGCCTTCGGGTATTGATGACAAAGATGGGTAGGCACTTGCCTCCTGTACTGTGCACATTACACTGATGTTTTATTGTGTTTTATTATATTGAATGTTGTGATGTTTTGTGGTGTTTTATCTTGTTTTTAATCTTGAATTTGGTGTAAGTCGCCCCGAGCCTTCCGGAAGTGGCAACTCACAAGTTTAAATAATAATAATAATAATAATAATAAGGCTGAGGGAATGTGATTTTCTATGCCTGAGTATGGACTCGAACCCTGAACTTTAAGAACCTTAGGGCCTATTGACACTGCCATATTGTGCAGTTTCATAATGCAGTTAAACTGCATTATGAAACAGCATTATATGGAAGTGTAGACTCATATAATGCAGTTCAGTGCAGTTAAACTGCTCTATGAAACTGCATTATATGGCAGTGCAGATGAGAACCTTGTCCAACCCTTAAATGCACTACATAGAAATACAGTAGAGCCTTGCTTATCCAACATAAATGGGCTGGCAGTACGTTGGATAAGCAAAAATGTTGGATAATAAGAAGGGATTAAGGAAAAGTCTATTAAATGTCAAATTATGTTATAATTTTACAAATTAACCGCAAAACACAACGAGGCTTTAGAGAGTCAAAGAACAACAAAAGGGAACCTATATACCTTGATTATACATTTATCTATCCATAATATTGTGTTGTGTGCTAATTCTGGGAGGTAATTCTCCTAGGTTCCCCTTTGTTGTTGTTCTTTGTTGTTCTTTACAAATTAAGCACCAGAACATCATGTTTTACAACAAATCGACAGAGAAAGCCGTGCAATACATGGTAACATTATGTAGTAATTGCTATATTTATGAATTTAGTACCAAAACACCACAAAATACCACAACAGCTGTAGATCCGGGCAGGAGGCAGACTGCATTGGATAATGCACAATGTTGAATGAGCGAAGGTTGGATAAGCAAGACTCTACTGTAGCAGGAATCTTTGCTATAGCAGGAATCATGGGAGTTATATTTGGTAGTGCTGCAGGTTTATTTGCAGAGAAAGCAAAAGATCTTGTAAAAACCATAACTCCTATTATCCCATAGCATTGAACCATGACAGTTAAAGTGGTGATACAGTAAAATATCATTAATTCTACAGTGAATGATGCCAAAGTCAGATTGCAGCTCAATGTGCTTTGCAACTCGTAGTACCATTGGCTTTCTCATTTTTTCCATTTTACATCGCTTCCTTTTTGCATTCCCCCCTTTCCCTTTGTGACATACCTTCCTTTCTGCATTTTTTTTATTTAAAAAGCTCAGCCGATATCTGTGGGGTGCTCTATTACCCAGCAATAAAGATAAACATGAATCTAGACAGGAAGAGACATTTTCAATGGCATCTGCGTGATGCCCCAGGGAGCAGTTCTCCTCCAAAGATAACATACAATTACCAACCAGATTTCTCCCTTTCCTGACATTTCTTGGTAGCAGCTTGAAATTAGAAATGATTCATATACATGTTAGAGGCAAGCCTGCATCGGATCCACCAAAGGACAGCATAAATGTCAAACATGAGCCTCTGCAGATTGTGAACAAATGTGTTGTGTGCCTCAGATTTCAATTTGGGGAAGATATCTTCTGCATATGTTTTACTTGGGTTAAATGTTATTGTTAAGCACTAAGAGAACATTAATGTCTAAGCAAGATGCAAACAATGCTGAAGAAATAAAATAAGTATGCTTTCTGTTGAGGTAAAAAAAACCTCTCCATTGTTGGGGTTTAGGTATTTCCTCCTCACTGACTCTAAAACACTGTAGACAATTGCAGTAGGAATATGTTAACACCATGGGGCCACAACTGGTTTGAAACAGCCATAATTATTTGAGGTTAAACACTGTACAAAGACATATATAAATGGTGAATTTTGATATTTAGGACTATTCTGAAAGCCCATTCACCTTTTTTTGGGCAAGAAAAAAATTGTGGTAGGGGAGTTCAAAGGGATGGAAAAGTGCCCTTGAAAACTATATGCAGTCCTATGGTCATGATTCATCGACTCCTAATACACAAATAATTCATAGCTCAATATAAGCTGGTAAGGGCCTATGCAGATAACTGTTGAAATAAGTACAGTCAGCCCTATGCTGGCATAGATTCTGCATGCAGAGATCCAACCAACTATGGCTTGAAAATATGTTAAAAGTTCAAAAAGGCAAACCTTGGCCGTGTGATTTTATATAAGGGATGCCATTTTACCAAACCATTATATATGGGGACGTGAGCAGCCACACTACTGGATACTGGATTGATCATTCAAGATTTCCAACTGGGGTCAGATAGATAGGGTATGTATATTTCCAGAATAATATCCCTTCTTATCCAAGGTTCAAAAGCCAAGAAAAAAATCATGAAAAAGGCGAAGGAGAAGCAAGAGAAACTTTTTCAAGATGGGGGAAACCCAAGGCTACATGATAAATTAGTGAAAAGGGGGATACCGTTGGCTTGCAAAGCGTCTGGTTTGCTTACATCAGTGGTTCTTAACCTGTGGGTCATGGAACACCAGTGGGCCACGAGGACGAAAATCTGTCTGCGAACCTCCTTCCTCTTTATTTATCTTTTTCTGGTTCTTTTGTGCTGCCTGCCATTCATTCCCGGTCACTGGCCAGCCCCAGCCTCTTGGATGGACCACATAAGCTTTAGATTATTAAGTATGGTTTTCTGTGGGCAAGCAGATGGTGACTACTGGATGATATATGTTCTGTATCAGAAACTAGAGCTGTTGTGATCTATCCAATACAATTTTATGAATCGGCACCCCAAATAACCAAACCAAATCTAAAGTTGACCAAAATTGATTCATAACTCTTTTGGAATGCCCTTCCTAGTGACATCAGATCGGCCCCCTCCCTCCTGACATTTCGTAAAAAAGTCAAGACTTGGCTGTTCGAGCAGGCATTCACAGACAAACTTTAATTAATTGAGACTAATGGATTACGACGATGCAATGGAAACCGATTTTAAGAATAATGTGCTGAGTTTGTATTTTTTAGTTTTTAATTGTCAATTTATATGGTTTTTATATGACTGTTTTTATCATATTATAGTGTGTTTGTATATGGGCACTTGCTGCCACTTGTTCACTGCCTCGAGTCACCTTCGGGCTGAGAGAGGCAGTATAGAAGAGCAGTAAATAAATAAATAAATAAATAAATTTTGGTACTAATGTTGGAGAGTGATCCCTGGTCAAAGTGGTCCCTGGTCAAAAAAAGATTGCTTACACTGGCTTACATTGAATGGCAGCAAGTCATTAACCTGGCAAGACTAATACCTATAGATAACTGAAAAGGTTACAAGCTAAGACTTGAGACCTTCTCAGACATCTTTAGGTAGATAGTGTGCCAGGCTAAAGAGAGTAACTGGATGTGTTTGAATACTGTGTAGAAAGTGATGAATTGAATAATCTGTATAGGATATTGCTCATCCTATATAGCTTGAATGTGGGTGCCCTATGTTGTTGAACTATGATGCCCATCATTGCAGTCTAGGTCAGCAAAGAACCTAGAATGAGAAATGCAGTCCAATAATGTCCAGTCCAAGAACCAACAGTCCTGAGGTACACATTCCTCCCTGTGCAAGTTTGACAGAAGTGCAACCTCTGGTGAATTAAAGACATATGAATGTACATCTTATTTACTGTTGGGGATTTCTTCTGAGATATTTCTTCAGCAAAGAAACACAGAACAAAGCCAAGCTAACTAGTGGAGTCAAACTTAAACATTTTAGCCCCCCTGCACACAGCTGAATAAAATCCCACATTTTTTGCTTTGAACTGGAATATATGGCAGTGTGGACTCAGATAATTCAGCTCACAGCAGATATTGTGGGATTTTCTGCCTTGATATTCTGGGTTATAGGGCTGTATGGAAGGGCCCTTGGTTATTCATTTTGAATGCTATACAGCTGGTTTGTGGTGTACAAAGAAGCTTGGCATGACAATGCCCCAGCATCCTTAATCAAGATCAGAAGTGTTAATTAAATATGGATTTCTCCCCACAAACAGCCCATTAAATGTCCCAACATTAATGTGATGCTCCAGTATAAGAATCTCAAGTTATCATTGGTTCTGCATCTGATAGATGTCCAAACATCTATCACACAAACGCACAAACACTATATTTGTTTGTAATGCGCAAACACTATATTCAGCATTTGTTTTATTCCTCATCAAACCTTTTACGGTGGTGTTCTGGCAATAAAATGGTGCATTGCACAGAATGATCCTTCTGATTAATGTGCAGCAACCCAGAATTGCTTAAATCTTATTAAGGCATCAGCATTTCTGCCTCTTATTTATTTAAGAATAACAGCAATTTACTTGTCAATATTTTGAAAGAAAGTGTTTTAAAATAGCTATAAATGTAGTGACATTCTTGACTAATGGAAGCTAATATATGTGTAAGCACAATTCACTCCTTGCCATGCATAGATCACATAGAGCTGAATGCGCAGATGAAACTCTCCGGGCAAGTGCCAGATTCTCTTGCTAACCCTTTGCAAGCTTTTATCTGATCACTTCTTAGTTTTCATGGAAGTTTTCTCTATTATAAGATCAGGCCATCATGGTGTATGGCATGGAAGTACTGCATAGACAGAGCTCTGGCCTGGCTGGAATCGTTCCTGCGAGGCCGCTCGCAGCGGGTCGAGTGGCAGGGTCAAGTCTCTTTGAAAAACGAATTGGAATGTGGAGTCCCTCAGGGTGCCATTCTATCTCCCACCCTCTTTAATATCTACATCCAGCCCCTGGCTAATATTGCTAGGAGCCATGGGTTCTCCTGCTACCAATACGCAGACGACACGCAGCTGCTCTTGAAGCTTGACCCAGGGTCATCATCAGTACCGGACAGTTTCAGCCTAGGATTGAGGGCGGTGACGAGCTGGCTCAGGGCATATAGACTCAAGATCAACCCGGCTAAAACGGAGATCCTCTGGCGGGTCGTCCCGACCCCCGCCCACCACTTCCACTCTTCGAGGGCGAGTCCCTGGCTCCAGCCCCGGCGGTGAAAAGCCTGGGAGTGATCCTAGACGAAAATCTCACGATGGAGGCCCAGATCCAGGCTGCAGCTAAGGGCGCCTTTTTCCATCTCCGTAGGGCCCGTCGGCTGGCTCCCTACCTTCCACCAGAGGCCTTGAGAACAGTGGTCCATGCCACTGTCGTCTCACGCCTCGACTACTGCAACGCCCTATATGTGGGCCCCCCCAGACAACAACTAAGAGGCTGAAACGTATCCATAACGCCGCAGCCAGACTCATTACTGGGTCATCAGTGAGGGATCACATTTCCCCCATTCTTAAAGAACTTCACTGGCTGCCCCTAGAGTTCAGAGCCCTTTACAAACTCCTGGTGCTCACCTTTAAAGCCCGGCACAACATTGGGCCTTCCTATCTGAGTGACCGGCTGACGGCCCAATGCAGCGAGAGGCCAGCACGCTCCATCAACGGTGACCGCCTGACTACCCCTGGAGTGCGGGAGGCTAGACTGGCGGAAACTCGGCGGAGAGCCTTCTCCGTCGCGGCCCCTTCGACTTGGAACTCACTGCCGCCCACCCTCAGAGCCTCTCCGACTCTATCTGGATTCCGGCCAGCCTTGAAGACCTGGCTCTTCCGCCTAGCGTTCGGGACTGGCTCGGTACCCTGGACTACCTGAGCCACCCCTCCTGTTCATATTCCATGTTTTTAAACTGTTGTACATTGTTCACCCTAGGGTTTTAACTGTTGTAAGTCGCCCGGAGCACCGCCGGTGGAGGGCGACTCACAAATATTAAAGTATTATTATTATTATTATATATAAGTTGGCCCAAATGCACTAAAGCAGTGGTTTCTAAACCTGGATCCTCCAAGTGTTTTGGACTTCAGCTCCCAGAATTCCTGACCATTGGGCAAGCTGGCTGGGTCTTTGAAGTTGAAGTCCAAAACAACATACCTTGGAAATTAAACCGGGTCAGCCTTGATTATTATGACTTGGATCGGAGAGTACCAATGAATCCCAGAGGAAGGAACTGGTAAACCCGCCTTCGAATATCTTTCCTAAGAAAACCTTAAGGATTCAATAGGGAACCATAAGTCATCAGGCAACTTGACATCACTGGGAAGGTCTTTAGACAATCAGGTGTTTTCCCAGAAACCTCAGTGCCTGGAAAAACCCCAAAACCGACAATCCTAGTGAGAATTCCATGGCCTTCCAAATACTGTTGAACTGCAACACCTATCATTGGGTTAATGTGAGTTTTCCAGACTGTATGGCCATGTTCCAGAAACATTTTCTTCTGATGTTGCTCCCACATCTATGACAGGCATCCTCAAAGGTTGTGAGGCCCATTGGAAACTAGGCAACTGAAGTTTATATATCTGTAGAATAATGTCCAGGGTGGGAGAAAGAACTCTTGTCTGTTTGAGGCAAGTGTGAATGTTGCAATTGGCCACCTTGGTTAGCATTGAATGGCCTAGCAACTTCAATAAGGGCCAGGTAACACCTCCCAACAAAGGATTCCCCAGATCACAAGAAGCCAGACTTTGAAGCTGCAAGGCCATTCAATTCTAATCAAGGTGGCCAATTCACATTGCTTCTTTCTTCCCCCCTGGACATTCCATAGATATATAAACCGAACTTGCCTAGTTTCCAACAGATTTCACAACCTCTGAGGATGCCTGCCATAGATGTGGGTGAAACGTCAGGAGAGAATGCTTCTGGAACATGGCCATACAGCCCAGAAAACTCTCAGTAACCCAGTGATTCCAGCCATGAAAACCTTTGACAAAACAACACCTATCATTCTCCACAGCTGTCTATGCTCTCTTGGGCAGATGGGAATTATTGTCCAAAATCATCTGGAAGACCTCACAATTCTCTCCTCTGATATAGGCCACTGTCTTTTATTACCGTGTTTTTAAAACTCATTTATTTGTGCCATGATTTAATTAAGGTCTAGTTTTGAATAAGCATTTGATTATTAGCTGCCTTCAGTGTGTGCTTTTTTGTGGCTGAAATGTACAGTTTGATGAATTGCAATAGTGATTTACTTGGCCTAAAGTACTCACGTTTATTGCGCACATTTAGCTTGGCATACCTAGTGCTCTCGCACGTTTTCAGGAGGCCTGCTGCCTGAACTAAACACAGTGTAAATGTGCTGAGAATCTTTTCTCAAAGGACATCAGATTGAAGGAGGGAGATGGGAGAAGGCGGCCCACTCCCTTCCCCTTCTCCCTCCTCAAAGCTAATTATCCCTTCATACATCTGTGCTGTTTTTTGTGCGGCTGAAGCAAACGGAGATGAAATGTTCAAAGATACCCATTAAAACTGGGGAGGGGCTTGCGAGAACCAGGATAAAATTATAAGTGGATAAAAAACAAGATTTTTTTTAAAAAGTCTAATATATTAGTAGTGGAGCATTGGAGAGTTGGGCTAGGATTCCATGAGGCTAAGTTTCGAATCCATGCTTAGTCTTGGAAACACTCTGGATGACCTTGGACAAGGCACACACTTTCAGACTCAATGGAAAGCAAGGACAGTCCCTTCTCTAAGGAATTCTAAAAAAAAAACCCTCTACAATAGAATCATAGAATCCTTGAGTTAGAAGAGACCTCATGGGCCATCTAGTCCAACCCCCTGCCAAGAAGCAGGAGAATCTCATTCAAAGCAGCCCCGACAGATGGCCATCTAGCCTCTGTTTAAAAGCCTCCAAAGAAGGAGCTTCTACCACACTCTGGGGCAGAGGGTTCCACTGCTGAACTGCTCACACAATCAGGAAGTTCTTCCTAATGTTCCAGTGGAATTTTCTTTTCTGTGGTTTGAAGCCATTGTTCCACATCCTATTATCTAGGGCAGCAAAAAAGCAAGCTCCCTCCTTCTGCCTTATGACTTCCCCTCCCATATTTATACATGGCTATCATGTCTCTTCTCAGCCTTCTCTTCTGCAGGCTCAACATGCCCAGATCTTTAAGCCGCTCCTCATAGGGCTTGAACCCTGTATACTCCAAGGGGAAACAACCTAAAATGGGCTCTACAGGCCAATGTATACTTCACCACAGACATCAGAAGAGCTGCAAGACTGAGAACAAGCCATTAGAGTAAAGACAAAGATCCACCCAGGGTTAAAGTGTTCTTACCATACGTCAAGCTGATGAGGAAACACAACCTACAAACTGTCTACAGACCCACTAAGAAAATCCAACAAATGCTCCATTCAGCAAAGGGATCCTCTCACCTCTGAAGGAGTCTACCATATAACATGCAGCTGTGGAGAAGTCTACATAGGGACCACCAAATGCAACATTGTCCAAACATGAATCAAGGAACATGACAGGCACTGCAGACTACTTCAACCAGAGAAATCAGCCATAGCAGAACACCTGATGAACCAACCTGGACACAGCATATTATTTGAGAACCCAGAAATGCTGGATCATTCTAACAACCACTATGTCAGACTATGCAGAGAAGCCATTGAAACCCACAAGCATATGGACAATTTCAACAGAAAGGAGAAAACCATGAAAATGAACAAAATCTGGATACCAGTATTATTATTATTTTTTAAAAACCCTCTAAAATCAGGACAGTAAATAAAGATCAAAACTCAAAAAACAGGGCAATTCCAGACAAGAATCAATCAGGGCCAGCTAAGACCTCCTAACAAAGGATTCCCCCAGAAAGGAAGCAGCAAGGCTTTGAAGTTGCAAGGCTATTCAATGCTAATCAAGGTGGCCAATTGCAACATCCACACCTGCCTCAAACAGACAAGAGTTCTTTCTCCCACTCTGGACATTCCACAGATATATAAACCCCACTTGCCTAGTTTCCAACAGACCTCAAAATCTCTGAGGATGCCTGCCATAGCTGTGGATGAAGCATCAAGAGAGAATTATTCTGGGACATGGCCATACAGCCCAGAAAAGTCACAGCAACCCAGTGATTCAGGCCATGAAAGTCTTTGACTATTCAGCATTGCTGCTACTGAATCTGTCCTCAACCACGGCATTGGGAGAGATAATGCAAAATTCCAGTCATTTCCCCAGGGCTTATCAACAAGCAATGAAAGTATTTATAGTGCATATATACTGTACATATAAACATATTTTATTTACTCTGATGCAATAGAACTGTGGGTTTTATGAAGCACGGACATTATAGTAAAGCAAACAGAGATTTCAGTCATCTGAAATAAAAGGCAACAGAACTTGAAAGTTTGAGAGCTTTGGAAGATTTTCAGTGCTTTTAGTTCTATATCTTTAAGAAGGAAAGACATTGCATTTTCATATCTGTATCTGTATACCTTTATAAAATGGAATGTGTGTATGTGTGTATGTGTGTATGCGGAGGGCGGAAGGGCGGATATGTGGCAGCTATTTGCATAAAGTCCTTTGATTGGACAGCCTCGCCACTCCAAAATTCTAAGGCACCAGAGGGCATTGATAGCCACTGATAAGCCAGCATCCCAGAATCCAGGCCTCTACATTCAAACAACAGGATTTCTTCCCACTGAGGGGAAAAAAGCCAGCAACCCAGAATCCAGGCCTCTACATTCAAACAACAGGATTTCTTCCCACTGAGGGGAAAAAGGCCAGCAACCCAGAATCCAGGCCTCTACATTCAAACAACAGGCTTTATTCCCACTGAGGGGAAAAAAGCCAGCAACCCAGAATCCAGGCCTCTACATTCAAACAACAGGATTTCTTCCCACTGAGGGGAAAAAAACCAGCAACCCAGAATCCAGGCCTCTACATTCAAACAACAGGATTTCTTCCCACTGAGGGGGAAAAGCCAGCAACCCAGAATCCAGGCCTCTACATTCAAACAACAGGATTTCTTCCCACTGAGGGGGAAAATGCACCATCAACATTCCCTCCCCACTTGGCTCTGTGAAAACAAAATGGATTCCTGTATTCTCCTCTCCCTCAGCTTTTAGAAAACGGCTGCCTGCCATGCACCCTTTTAAAGTTACCAATAGCAGGCCATAACATTACAGGCCCCAAAATAGAGTTTAGGGCAGGATGGCCGACGAATGATGGGATTTGTATCCCAATTCACTTCCCAGAAAACATTGTAGCCCCTACAAATTCCCTTCTCCCAGATAGGCCCAAAAGAGGCATCCATCTTCCCTCTTCAACACAGTGTCAGAGAAAGGTAGCTTCTGACAGGATCTTTACAACAGGCACTGTCACTCTACAAGGTAAGGCCCTACTTCACTCAAAAGACACAAGAGAAAACAATAAATACCTTTCTCTAATGCCTTTTAATGCTTATATAAATAATTCTGGCCCAAAGCCCTCACCCAGCCTCATTGGACCTTACTGCTAATTCCATGCAGGCCTTTTCCATTTTTTTACTCCTTTCTGTTTTACACCGGTATACTTTCACAGGCCAGGGCAGATATGTGGCAGCCACTTTCACAGGCCAGGGCGGATATGTGGCAACCACTTTCACAGGCCACAGCAACCAGCGCGGGTGATGGACCTGCACCAAACTTGGTACACATAACCCCCCTATGACATGACCCACGTATTATGGGATTTGTAGTACTTTCCAAGACTTTGGTTCCCACAGACCACTGAGGCCACCAAAAAGGACCAATACAGACCACACTCAGCACACTCTACGTCCTGGTGCAGTTCGGAGGAGGGTGGGCCATGGATGATGGGACTTGAAGTGCCTCTACTCACTTCCCAAGTCCGCTGCAACCCTCATCCAATCACTGATCGAGACCAAACTTGCCATACATAACCCCCATGACTGCCTTCACGTCCCGGTGAGGTTTGGGGAGGACTGACAATGGATGATGGGATTTGTAGTACTTTTACACCCCTCTGTTCCCACAGACCACTGTGGCCCCCAACAAACACCGAGAAAGTCCACACTTGGCACACAGAGCCCCAGTGACCCACTCTACATCCTACTGAAGTTTGGAGGGGGACAGAACATGGATGATGGGACTTGCAGTACCTTCCCTCACTTCCCAATCCTGCTACAAACCTAATCCAATGACTGATCAACACCAAATCTGGCACACAGAGCCCTCATGACCCACTCTACAGCCTGGTGCAGTTTACTGTGAGACGGACCACGGATGATGGGACTTGAAGTACCTTCACTCACTTCCGAAAAACAATGCATCCCTCATCCATTCACCAATACAGACCAAACTTAGCACACAGAGCCCCCATGACCCAATCTACATCCTACTACACTTTGGGGGGGACGGGACATACAGAGATGATGGGACTTGCACTACCTTCAGTAATTTCATGATACCACTGCAACTCCCAATAATGATGGATCTGTCAGGACTACAATAAAATCGTGTTGGACCGTGCTTCAATCTACGCGTGATCCTTACTGAGCGTTGGAGAGTCGTTACAGAAGCAAAAGCCCCTTTTCAACTATCCCAGCAATGGAGAGGTTGGCTTGGAAAGAAGAAGAATATATTGATAGATGGGATTCGGCACCTGAGGAAGTCCGGCAAACTATGGAGTGGGATTGGACCACCCTTGACCAAGTGGGGTGCCCGGATGAGCACCGAGAGATGATGGAAGGTGCGGTTGCCCAGGAGGATGAGCTTGAGAAGCGGAGCGACTGTGGGAAGCTCAGGTGAGCTTGGAAGTGGCCCGTCGAAGGAGAGAGCGATGTGACTCCAGACAGGCGGAGGTCTGGAGGGCTGGAGGGATCGGAGGAGCTGTTCCGAAGGACTGGTCAGCTCAGGCAGATCCAGAAGTGTGTGGGACCAGGGAGACTGTGCCGAAGGACAGGCCAGTTCAGATGGAGGTCCGGAGGGCCGGGAGGGATCGGAGAAGCTGTTCCGAAGGACTGGTCAGCTCAGGCGGATCCAGAAGTGCGTGGGCCCAGGGAGACTGTGCCGAAGGACAGGCCAGTTCGGATGAACCTGATGGAGTGTGGTAGTGAGACGGAACCTGCATCACTTTTCGATTGGAAGTGATGAAATGTAAGTTGGAGGCTATGGAACAGACCATGAGGAGGATGTCTCGAGCCATGTCCCGAAGAGAGCCGATAGAGTCAGTTTGGAGTGGGAGGAGGAGACTTCACTTATTATTCATGGATGGATGGCGGAATATCAGCTGAGCGTCCTAGATCTCCTTTTGGGAGTGAGGACCGTTGGTGGCCATCCAGGAGGAAGTCCGGCTCAGATGAGGCGCCCTGTGCAACAGGCTGGAATGGGAAGAGGTGTTACAAGGCTCGAGGTCCTCAAGGGAGGGAAGTGCTGTCCCAGGAGTTTTGGGGCCCGTATGAAGAAGGAACCATTACGGGTTGAGTTTGAAGGGAAGCCTGCAAAGTAGCCTTTTTGCCGCTGCGGTGCAAGACCATATGGAGGACTACGGTCACCTTTTTCCCAGCGACAACAGCCGAGTGCGGGCCATCGGAGCAGTGTTCAAAGGAAGGGCAGTTGAATGGTATGTCCAATGCCATGACCGCCGAGACCCGTGTTTGAGATCCGTGAGAGATTTTCTGCAGGCGATCCGAATCGGTTTCGGGATCCGCTGGAGAGAACTAAGGCGAAGGGCGCTGCGCTGCCTGACCCAGGGATCCCGGTCCGTCACCCAGTATGCAGAAGAGTTTATGGGATTGGCTGGAAAAGTTGCCGAATGGTCCCCAGCTACCCTACCGAGTTGTTTAAGGACGGGCTGCGGAAGGAGATCCTCGAGTGGTGTCTGCATCGAGAGATGATCCTGGCGATGTCGATGGTTGATCCAGTTGGCCGGCAGCGTAGAAGGGATCCTCGCCCAGGTGCAGCGGCGCCGTTTCCAGCCTGCGAAGTCCAGGGGATCCAGTCGTGGTGCAGTTGAGGGCGATTCCGAGGAGGAGAGCCTAGACGTGGCGGTGACAACCGATCCAGTGTTACAAGAAGACCAACGATGGGACGAGGCCTTTGTTTTATTTGTTCCCAACCCGGTCATTTTGCGTCCCAGTGCCGGCAGAGGCAGGTGCTGGAGCCAGTGAAGGTGGCCTCTGCTAAAGCAGCAAGTGGGGACAATGATGATAAAAAAAGTGTTGGGGTGAGCTCCAATGTACCTTGGGATTGTTTTAAAGGGGATGAGATTGTGGAAAGGAAAAGCCTCTGCAAGGTAAAGCATTGCAGAAAGGTTATGTAGGTGATGTGTGGTTACAATGATGCCATTAAAAAAAGGTGTGCAGAGTATGAGAGAGAAAGTGCTGAGGTTGAATCACGATCATAGATCTGCTGGTCATTGGGGAGTCACTGAAGACTCTTTTGGCCCTAAAGAAGAGGTATTGGTGGCCGGCCATGAGGGCTGAGGTGAAGATATGTAGAATGTTGTGAGGCGTGTGCTAGAAATAAGGTTCCCTCTGCTAAGCCGCAGGGGTTGATTCAAGTGGTGGTTACTCCTGTGAGGCCGTGGACGCATGTCAGCACTGATTTTGTGGGGAGCTGCCCTCGAGTCGGGGTTATAGGTATATTTGGACCGTGCTAGATATGTTTTCTAAGCAGGCCCATTTTATTCCGTTAAAGGATTGCCTTCTGCAGAGAGATTGGCTGAGTTGTATGTGCGGCATGTGTACCGTTTGCATGGGTGCCCGGAGCAGGTTTTAAGTGATCGTGGAGTTCAATTTACTGCTCAATTTTGGGAGCGATTTTTGGAGATGTTGGGGGCTCAGAAGCGTCTTACGACCTCTTATCATCCTTGCTGCAATGGGGCGTGGAGAGAGCGCAAAAATCGTTAGGGTCTTATCTACGTATTTTCAGCAACAAGGAGCAAAATAATTGGTCTGATCTATTGCCTTATGCTGAGATGGCTTACAACAGCTCGGTGCATTCTTCCACTGGGAAGTCTCCTTTGAGGTAGTCTATGGTCAGGAGGTGGCTCCTTTGCCCCAGCTATTGGAGTTGGGAGGGGAGGAGAGGGTGGAATGGAGGATCTGAGCCCGGGAGGACTGGAAGGAAGTGGCGGAGGCTTTGGGAAGGCACAACGTTCTTACAAGTTGTTTGGAGACCGGAAGAGGCAAGAAGGGAGGAGTACAGTGAGGGGGATTTGGTGTGGCTATCCACGCAGAATTTGAAATTGGGGTATCCATCAAAAAGTTAAGTCCGAAATATATTGGGCCTTTGAGACTTGAGAAAGCGGTGAATACGGTCTCCTATACCCTTCTGTTGCCCAAGAGTTTAGGGTAGGTTCATCCCGTTTCACTGTAGTCTTTTGAAGAAGTATGTGGGGCCCTTTCCTCCTCCGGATTGAATGATGTTTTGTTTTCTAGGGGAGGACGTGGTGGAGGAGACCGTTATGTCAGGACTGGGAGACCTGAGCTTAGGAGAAGTTCAGGCTCCCAACCTGCCATGAGATTGCACCGACCTTTGCCCCAGTTCTTTGGTGACCTTGGCTCCAGTTGCATAGAGACTGTGCTGAGTCAAGTGGGAGTGACGTAACTTCCAGATGTGTGTGGGGCTGCGGAGGGAAGTGAGGCAAACTCCTCCGAGCCTGGACATTGGGCAATTGGACTCATAACGCTGATTCATGGACCCATGAGGTCACATCCCTTCGGACTATGGGATATGCTGAATCACCCGGATATGGTGCAACCCTGCTTGGACATTGCATGGGCAATGGGAAGGGCTCAGGGTATATAAGGTGTGTTTGGGTGGCGGGCGGTGCTTTTGCTTCACATGTGTCGTACCTACAATAAAATCGTGTTGGACCGTGCTTCAATCTACGCGTGATCCTTACCGAGCGTTGGAGAGTCGTTACAGGATCAAGACTAAACTTGGCACACAGAGCCCTATGACCCACTCTACATCCTGCTGCACTTCTCAAATGACCGGGCAGGGCCGGGTCCCCAAGCTAGTTATATATAAAAAGAAATTACTTCATTATTTCAAGTATGGGATATTTAATCTAGAGGGAGTTATCATTTATAACTGCAAATGCATGAAAAAATTGAATTCTAAGACTATGAAGAGTATCGCGTCATCAATATATGACAGGAAAAAACTGCATCAATTCTCAAATAATTTCCTGAAACTGAAAAAGGAAAAAAAGAAAAAGAGAGGTTTTGGGAACCCCCCTTTCTGGTCTTAAATATCTTAACAATTTTTCCTTAACATCCATTTTAAACCTGCTGAGATGTGGTAGAGAATACAGAATACAAATGAATACAACATCAGCTTGCTGTGAGTTTTCTGGGCTGTATGGCCATGTTCCAGAATAATTCTCTCCTGACATTTCACCGAGATATATGGCAGGCATCCTGAAAGGTTGTGAGGATGCCTGCCATAGATGTTGGTGAAACGTCAGGGGAGAATGCTTCTGAACATGGCTATACAGCCCGGAAAACTCACAGCAATCCAGTCAGTACAACATCATTTTGAAATGAAAAGCTGAGCAAGTCTGGGTAGATTCAGCTGATCCAAGCTCATGGAAGAGACTATAGGAACAAATACAAAGACTTTGGGCTTGTCTATATAGGAGATGGTTAGAAATAGAGTTAGGACCAGTTCAAACACACTTGAGCCAGTTAGAAATGCTACTGAGAAACAGAGTGAGGGCCAATTATCCTATTGTTGGGGTGTATCTACATTATAGAATTAATATAGTTTGATTCCACTTTACCTGACATAGCTCAATGTTATGGAATTACGAGAACTATAGTTTCAAAGATCTTTAACTTTCTCTGTCAAAGAATGCTGGTGCCTCACCAAACTACAGCTCCTGTGATTCCATTGCATGTAGCCAAGACACTGCATTTACAATGTAGATCCATTGAATCAATAACACCTACTTATGGATTGACACAACACTCAACAATTGTCTCAATGAACCTACTCTCTGAAAGAAAGAATAGCACTAACAAACATTATTTGATGATTAGGATTTAATCATCTGATGTTCACAGATAAGCAGGGAAGAGGATTTTGTAGCACCTTTAAGACTCATTTATTTTATCCTCAGTTTTCATAGATCACAATCATGCCTCAGAGTTCTCGATGGAGCTAAATATTCAACCCTCAGGTCTACAAACACAGTTACATAGTTCTGGGAATACAATCTGAATGAAACAGAATACAGAAAAAGACTATTATATTACTGGCTATGAATCCTCAAAGGGCTGGTTAAGCAAACCATTCTGCCAAAAGAGATGCTGGTAACACCTCTAATCGTTTGATTTACTTTCAATGATGGATTTATGAGACTGTTGGCACATTGCAAATCTTCGACATGTGGATCATCAAGTTATCATAGTTTTGATGTTATAAGTGTCTCTCTTAGACCTAGGAAACACTCAAAACAGTTTAGCAAGCCAAACGTAGATGAAAAATATAAATTCAAATATTGTTTTCTCCTGGTTTCTAAGCTGCAAGGAAAAGGCACCAGATAGATATGAGGAGGCAAATCTAAGTGGATCAGATTTGGTCAGTTTGGTCACTGTGTGTCAGGTCAAATAAAATACATCACAAATATATATGTGGTCAAATATAAGATCGCTTAGGCCATAGCAAGTCAAGTTTGATTAGGACTAAGTCAGCCAGATCACTGTTAATCAGGTTAATGTCAATCAGAAGTTTAAAAGAAGCCAACTCACTGGTGTAAGTGAAGTCCTAAGTCCCAGATGTGTTCGCTGAAATTGGGGGGGGGGGGGGTTGGTTAAGCCTTTGAAACCCACATCTTCTGCTGGGTTATCTCAAAGATCTGCAAACAGAGGGATATATTGGCAGAACTGGTATGTTGGCGAAGATCTACCAGCAGAAGAGCTGCAAGAGATATGGGGAAAGGGGTGTGAGTTATGCCTAATACAAATTTCTTCCAGACTAGAAACACAATGGCACCACAAAGTTAGATTAGGATGTGGATCGAAAGCAACCTCAATTGGTCTATCGGGCGGCAGACAAATGCGAAATAATAAATAAATAAAAAATAAATAAATCCCTTTTGCTGCATCGAGGTTTCAAAATGGCACATGAATCACTGAAGCAACGGATGAGGGACATTGCCCTGGGAGAGCTCAGAGCCCGCTCAAATTCATCATGTTCCTCTAGATCAGACCTGGGCAATTGCCGGCCCTCCAGGTGTTTTGGACTTCAACTCCCAGAAATCCTAGCCAGTTTACCAGCTGTTCGGATTTCTGGGATTTGAAGTCCAAAACACCTGGAGGGCCGGCAATTGCCCAGGTCTGCTCTAGATCCTTGAACCTACCATACACTGAGCCATTCAAGTCATGAAAATATTTCAACAACCTCACAGTGTTTAATTACTGCAGAGTCTTCACAAAAGTGAGACTAAATGCATTTCCATTGAGCTGCAAAATACCAGAGTTTCTGGTATCTCCTACCCCCAAAGATTATGCCCATGTGGTGGTAATGAAATAGAATCATTAGAACACATCTTGTTGCAGTGTTGCTATTACTCAGCTCAACCAGGCCAAGTCCTACACCCAATCCTGATCAAATTGTCTAACCATTCTCTGCAAGGGAAGGTCAGATATCTTTAGGAGGACAAGTACCATGGGGTGACCCTCATGGTGGCAAAGTTCCTCACAAGGCTGAGAAAGTTATTATAGGATGGGCCAAATCAGAAGGACCTGGGAGGCAAAAAGGAAGGGTCTCATTTCCAGAATAAAGGGGAAAGATAGATATAAGGAGTTAAATAAGACTATCCTCACGATCAAACAATTGTTGTAAGTATAACAAAAGTAGTGAACTGTTCCTAGGCGAGCGGGGGGGATGGGGATGTGGTGATGGTGGGATTGGGGAAATACTTGTATTTTGACTGCTAAATTTTGAAGATTGTATGTTTCTATGTATACACACACAAAATATTTTTTAAAGGCTGAGACAGAGCCTATTCTCTGACCAGCGTATTACCTGACACTGTTTAGTATGTGCCTGTATAGTATATTTCCCCAGATACGAGTGATCTGTTAACTCCAATATGTTATCTATTTAACAGATGCAGGTCCATGGACTGTAATAAAGTTTGTTGTTGTGGATGTGGATGGTCCTAAGCCATTTCCGACACTGAGAATGATTTGTAGTCAGTGCAACTTCAACAGTTCAAGAATTGGTCAATAGATTGGTTCATACTGAACTCTTAGCTCAAAGTCTTTAAATGTAGTATAACATATGTCAGCAAAGTTTTTCTGCATTCTATAATTACACAAACAATTCTGAAACAGGCAGCATGAACTTGTTTATTGGACAATAGGAAATAAGCTTGCTCAGTGCACAACATGCAGTGCACTTGTTTGGTGTACCATGGCCACCTGGCAAGCCAAAGCAGGGGAAAGTGTGTGATTGTAGAAAAATTAGTTGTGCTAGAAACCACACGTCCACAACCTCTAACAGTGCATCTAGAGCAGGCATGGACAAACTTCAGCCCTCCTCCAGTTATTTTAGATTTCAACTTCCACAATTTCTAACAGCTAGTAAATTGACTGGGATTTCTGGGAGTTGAAGTCTAAAACACCTGGAAAATTGATAATTGCCTATGCATGGTCTAGATTGTAACATTAATGCTATTTCGTGTTGCTTTTACTGTAATGGGTCAATGCTATGGGAACCATTGTATGTAGTTTAAAGAGACCCCCGCACCCTTTGTCAGAGAAGGCTAAAGACTATAAAATTACAAGCCTAAAAATTCCATTGCATCAAGACATGGCATTTAAAGTGGTGCCAACCTGCATTAATTCTACTGCTCCTAGATGCATTCTAAGAAAATTCTCATTTGCAACTCTTTTTATGCTACTACTAGCTGTACCCGGCCACGCGTTGCTGTGGCGTAGTCTGGTGCTCTAAGAATGTCTGCCTAGTTTAAATAGTATTGTTAGTAGCATAAAAATAAGTATTTCTTCTATGTTTAGTACTTATATTAGTGAAATAACTCACTGCTATCAGTTTGGAAGTATGGAAATATAAGTAGAGTAATAGGTACAGCTGTGTTGGGTAGGTAACGGTGGTCCATGCAGGCAGTCATGGCGGCTAGAGGAACTTGGAGGCATGTATGAGGAATGCCTGGTGGTAGGGTTAGAAATGAGCCCCCCCTCATTTCTAATGGAATCCAGGAAGTGGGGTGAGTTCCCAGCATTAGCCCCAGCTTCTGCCAACCTATCAGTTTGGAAGTATGGGAATATAAGTAGAGTAATAGATACAGCTGTGTTGGGTAGGTAACGGTGGTCCATGCAGGCAGTCATGGCGGCTAGAGGAACTTGGAGGCATGTATGAGGAATGCCTGGTGGTAGGGTTAGAAATGAGCCCCCCCTCATTTCTAATGGAATCCAGGAAGTGGGGTGAGGTCCCAGCATTAGCCTCAGCTTCTGCCAACCTATCAGTTTGGAAGTATGGGAATGTAAGTAGAGTAATAGGTACAGCTGTGTTGGGTAGGTAACGGTGGTCCATGCAGGCAGTCATGGCGGCTAGAGGAACTTGGAGGCATGTATGAGGAATGCCTGGTGGTAGGGTAAGAAATGAGCCCCCTCATTTCTAATGGAATCAGGAAGTGGGGTGAGTTCCCAGCATTAGCCCCAGCTTCTGCCAACCTATCAGTTTGGAAGTATTGGAATATAAGTAGAGTAATAGGTACAGCTGTGTTGGGTAGGTAACGGTGGTCCATGCAGGCAGTCATGGCGGCTAGAGGAACTTGGAGGCATGTATGAGGAATGCCTGGTGGTAGGGTTAGAAATGAGCCCCCCCCCTCATTTCTAATGGAATCCAGGAAGTGGGGTGAGGTCCCAGCATTAGCCTCAGCTTCTGCCAACCTATCAGTTTGGAAGTATGGGAATGTAAGTAGAGTAATAGGTACAGCTGTGTTGGGTAGGTAACGGTGGTCCATGCAGGCAGTCATGGCGGCTAGAGGAACTTGGAGGCATGTATGAGGAATGCCTGGTGGTAGGGTAAGAAATGAGCCCCCCTCATTTCTAATGGAATCCAGGAAGTGGGGTGAGGTCCCAGCATTAGCCCCAGCTTCTGCCAACCTATCAGTTTGGAAGTATGGGAATATAAGTAGAGTAATAGGTACAGCTGTGTTGGGTAGGTAACAGTGGTCCATGCAGGCAGTCATGGCGGCTAAAGGAACTTGGAGGCATGTATGAGGAATGCCTGGTGGTAGGGTTAGAAATGCCCCCCCCTCATTTCTAATGGAATCCAGGAAGTGGGGTGAGGTCCCAGCATTAGCCCCAGCTTCTGCCAACCTATCAGTTTGGAAGTATGGGGAATATAAGTAGAGGCAAGGTAACAGTGGTCCATGCAGGCAGTCAGCTAAAGGAAGCATGTATGAGGAATGCCTGGTCCTGGGAACCCCTCATTTATGGAATTTTGCATTGCAGGCCAACCTATCACTTTGGAAGTAGTAGGATGTATAGGAGGAAGGAGAAATGGTCCTGGGAACTGTAGTTTTGCATTGAGGGATGATAGGAGGGAAGATTGAGTGTGTTTGGTGTCTTTGGTGTGCAAGGTAAGGCAATGTTTTGTGTTTGGGGATTTTGTGTAGGTGTTGGAATGCTTGTTAGTGGGTTTTGTGTGTGTATGTGTAGGAGGCAGGGTTTTTGTAGCTGGGAAGGGGTCAGGCGGTTTCGCGGGTGTATTTTTTAAATGTATGGATGTGCGCATGCGTGGTGGTCGTCTGTAGTTGCAAAGTGTTCTGGGAAATGTAGTTTTTGCGGGTGATTGGGTTTTTTTAAAGAGGGCGCATGCGCGGTGTCTGTGTTTTGGTGAAATGGGTCATGGGAAGTGTAGTAGGATGGTTGGTGGCAAGATGGTGCCGGCTGAACGTGTTGAGGGAAGTTTGGAGTGGAAGGTAAGTGAAGTTTGTGAGTGTCTGGTGTTGCGAGGGGCGTGTGTGTGGATTGTATAGTGTGGAAAGGAGGTGAGGAGAAGTGTGTAGTGGATATGGAAGTGTGGGTGGAATGTGGTAAGAATGCTATTGGTAGGGAGGGGGCCTGGTGTGTTTGGGGGTGTTTTTGCAGCACGTGTGTGTGTGTGTTGGATGGTGGGGGGGGGGGTTGGCGGCGTGTGTGTGTGCTTGAAGGTTGGGGGGTTGCGGCGCACGTGTGTGTGTTGGATGGGGGTTGCGGCGCGCGCGTGTGTGCGCTTGAAGGTTGGGGGGGTTGCGGCGCACATCTGTTTTGGATGGCGGGGGGTTTGCATCGCGTGTGTGTGTGCGCTTGAAGGTTGGGGTTGCGGCGCATCTGTTTTGGTTGGTGGGGGTTTGCAGCGCGTGTGTGTGCGCTTGAAGGTTGGGGGGTTTGCGGCGCACGTGAGTTTTTGGATGGTGGGGGTTTGCGGCGCGCGCGTGTGTGTGCTTGAAGGTTGGGGGTGTTTTAGCGGCGCACTTGTGTGTGTTGGATGGGGGGTTGCGGCACGTGTGTGTGTGGGGTTTGGGGGGGTTGCGGCGCGCGTGTGTTGGAAGGTGGGGGGGGTTGTGGCGCACGTGTGTGTTGGATGGGGTTTGCGGCGCGTGTGTGTGTGCGCTTGAAGGTTGGGGGGTTGCGGCGCACATCTGTTTTGGATGGTGGGGGTTTGCAGCGCGTGTGTGTGTGCGCTTGAAGGTTGGGGGGGTTTGCGGCGCACGTGAGTTTTGGATGGGGGGGGGTTTGCGGCGCGCGTGTGTGTGCTGGAAGGTTGGGTGGGTTTTTTGCGGCGCGTGTGTGTGTTGGAGGGGGTTGCGGCGCGTGTGTGTGGGGGGTTTGGGGGTTGCGCGCGGCGTGTGTTTTGGAAGGTGGGGGGTTTTTGTGGCGCACGTGTGTGTGCTGGAAGGTGGGGGGTTGCGGCGCGCGTGTGTGCTGGAAGTTTGGGTTTGTTTTTTTTGCGGCGCGTGTGTGTTGGAAAGTTGTGGGTGTGCATAGGAGCGGCTTTTTGGGAGGGGATCTAGGTCCGGTTTTTTGCGCCACGAATGTTCCTGCAGGTATTTTTGTGACTGTTGTCAAGTTTCGTGTTTCTGAGACGTGTAGTTTCTTTGTCTATGAGCGTCAAAAACGGATGCTCTCTTTTTATATATATAGATAGTCCCCAACAAAATTCTGACCAAGATCAGGACCATGGATAGTTCTCAGCTCAGCCTGGAAAAAAGACACTTTCTCAAGAGAAGACTGAAAAACATTTGCATTTCCAGTTTCAGAGTACAGAGAGTTCAGACTGCTAGAGAATGAAGTCATGGCTAACGTGATATGAGAGTTTTTAGATGTCCTTGGACCTCCTCATACATTGGTGTACAATCGGAAAATTTCATAGGAATGAGTAATTTCACTGGGCATTCAGATGAATTATACATGAATCCAGACAATCCTTACAAACAAAGAACTGTTTGTAGAGAGCAAGATACAGTCTCCAAGTTACAAACATCAGATTGACAAATGACTCAGATAAGAACAGGGGTGAGACAACAGGAAGGGAGAGAAATCTACCCCTTGGAAGAGATGTCCATTTCTGAAAGAGTTATCATGAGGAAAAGGTGTCTCCAGTGAAGCTTTATCACCAATCCTTGTTTCCACAACAAGTGAAATTTTTCAAATTCCACCCTATCTCCCCAAAGGGACTCTGGGCAGATCACAGTTCACATACATGGCAAACATTCAATACCATTTTGGACAGATCAGACGGAGGCAGACAGAAACAGAAAGGAGGTATGTTGTGTCAATGTCCAGCTTTTGGGCACATTTGAGGTTGTGTCCAAATCCAGCCACAGGGGGTGCTCTTGCTCCATTCTCTATGATGAAGAGCCATCAGGACTTCCTCCTTCCCTTGGTCTCTGGGCATTTTCTGAACTTTTTCTTTATGGTGTCATAACATACCTCCCCCACTTGTTTAGCGGTACCTAATTTCTCAATTTACAGCTCTAAGCTGTTTTCGAACTGCTTAGGTAAACAGTGAGCTTGGGCTGACAGTTGGGTATATATACAGTATGGCTGGAATTGCACTTAAAAATTACACCTACATACAAATTCAACTTAAAAACAACCCTACAGAAGCTATCTAGTTCATAACTTAGGGACTGTGTGTATATCAACATAGCAAGAGGTAACATGGTGTAGTGGTTTGAGTATCACATTATGACTCTGGAGATGAAAGTTTGAGTCCCTACTTGGTCATTGAAGCAATTGGGTGTCCTTGAGTGAGTCACATACTCCCAGCCAGAGAAAACCGCATGCTAGCAAGGGTTGGCATAAGACAGAAATGACTAGAAGGCACACAATAACAACTCAAACTATCTCAGGTGGATTGTAATGTTTCCCCCCCGCATAATTCCATATTTACTCCACTATGGATGGCAACTCTGAAGCATCAAAGCATCAGATATGACACCCTAGAGATCCAAGAGAATTACAACAAAATATTTTCTTTTGACTTCCAAAGCCTTCTACTACTCTACAATCAATAAAATTGTTTTTCCTTGCAAGCATTTCAAAAACCTCCTTTTGCAAACTCCCAGGTTATGCAAAAATATGCCTGCAATAGGATCACAGCCACTTTAATCTCATACAGCCTCCTCTGCTTTACAGAAACAGCTCCTACCACTATCTCTAAAAGTAACAGCATTACACATACCCAGAATTAACAGTAACATCTTTGACTTAATCAACATTTGCTTTGAAATGTTCTGGATTTTGAAAAATAAATAAAGGTCTTGCGGCAACGAAGATTTTGAAGTAGGTGCACGGTTGCTATGCTTCCTTGGGAAGACGGTTTCATATCCTTTGGAAGCTCCACAAGTTTAATAGTGATTGCAACTGAAAGTTTGTTTACCAGTTTCTGAGCCTTAATCAGAAGTGCTGGCAATAGTCCACTCAATGGAATGAATTACAAACTGTGCTGATCCAGATTAAAGCATCAAATTGATTTTGAGTCACCCCAGCCTAACACTTCTCAATTAGTCAAAGTCACTCTCACATTATGCCAAAAAAAAGTGGGGAATCAAGAGAAGGAGAGGTGAACTGGCTAAAACAGGAGAATTCTGTAGCAATCAAGCCTGTCAATAGAGGACAAATGAATGGTGGGGTCACCATCTTATCCGCAAATTAAAAACTGTTCTAGTGGTCTGGATTTCCAGTGATGGCAACAATGAATTTAAAATCTGATCTCACTCACTGTTTTGCATTCGAACCTGGTTCTGGCCCTCAAACATTTATTCCTAGAGTCGATCAGTTTGTCTGTGGTTTCTATTTTGTTGAGTACAAAGCCTCTGTAAGATATTGCCAACGTGAACGACCTGGTAAAAAGGGGGTTATTCATTTAAATTTATTTTCAGACGATAGAAAAGAAGTTTGCACTTTGCCATAAAAGGTAAAAGTAAAGGTTTCCCCTTTACATTAAGTCTAGTCATGTCTGACTCTGGGGTGGTGGTGCTCATCTCCATTTCTAAGCTGAAGAGCCAGCATTGTCCATAGACACCTCCAAGGTCATGTGGCCAGCATGACTGCATGGAGCACCGTTACCTTCTTGCCAAAGTGGTACCTATTGATCTACTAACATTTGCATGTTTTCGACCTCCTAGGTTGGCAGGTGCTGGGTCTAACAGCGGGAGCTCACCTTGTTGCCTGGATTCAAACCACCAACCATTTGGTCAGCAAGTTGAGCAACTCAACAGTTTAACACTGTGCCACCAAGGGACCTGCGCTTTGCCATACAATCACACCATGTTCAAAATGAGTATCAGTTTGAAGTCACAGAGTTAAGCCAATTTTATTTTACAAACTCATCTCAATGTTTTTGATAGCAACAGTTGAAGATTGTTTTCTCATGCATGCATTTATAGAGCATTGTAATTATTATGGTGAACATGAAGAGCAAGACAATACTGAAAATGTGCAGTGCTCATGTTCAGGATGCTAGTCAATCAGCCATGGTCTTTTTGAGATTATTCCATTCCATCTCTTCCATCCTTTAGCCTTCCACTCCGCTTTCTCAATAATGAATCAGCATTCCTTGCACAATGAGCTTGCTCATCCTTCAGTAGTCTAACTCAAGGATGGATGGGATTTTGCTGTTTTTATACTGTGAGACTATAAATATATAATTACTAGTGCTCCCCCCCCCCCCCCACATACACATGCCACATGTCTGTTTGAACTTGACTAATATGATCAGAATCTAAGGGATTTGTCCACTGGTGGAACTGTTTTCATTAGCAGAACTGGGAAGAAACAATTCACAGAGCCCAGATGTCATGTTTTCTAGGACTTCCAGTTAAAAGTGGTAATCCAAAATGACTAACTTTTGAAAGTTTGGTGAATATTTTTCCTCTTTCAATCCCCTATGTGCCCTCATGGCTTGTTTCAGAGGAGTAGGAAAACTCTTTTGCAGATGTATTTTTTTTATAGCAGGGTAAAAGAGCAGAATAAAGTTCATCACATGCTTGGATTTAGACTTATCTTCTCCGAAGTCTTGCACATGCTTCTGTATCATAGATTTGCATTTGTGCAGTTATAAGGTATGAGTTTCACTGTATTGCCTTTCTGCTGAATGACAATCTTGGGGGACCAATCTGGGAATCCTGTTGGTAAGTCCCAACTTGAGTAGACTTATTAAATATAAGTGTTAGGTCTAACTTTCAAGGCCTTGCATGGTCTGGGGCCAGTGTACCTAAGGGATTGCCCCACTCCCCATCAATCCCAGAGATTGGTACACTCCGATGATCAACACCTCCTGGAAATCCCTAGTGTGAAGAGCTACCGCTGATTCCTACTCCATCTAAAAAGCAGACATGTGATTTTCACCTTAAGAATAGACAAACATCTTGAGCTCTGAGAATTACCTGGGAAGGAATCCCACTGGAGCATTGCAGCACATCAAAATACCTGAAGTCACCCTGGACTATGCTCTGACACTGCTTGACTATCAAGCAAAATGTTGGTGCTAGAAATAATATCATATGAAAACTGACTGTTACAACCTGGGGATCACAACCAGATACAGTGAAGACATCTGCTCTTGCGCTTTGCTATTCTGCTGCTGAATATGCATGCCCAATGTGGAATACATCTCACCATGTTAAAACAGTGGATGTGGCTCTTAATGAGACATACCACATTATCAGAGGATGTCTACGCCAAATACTGCTGGAGAAATTATACTGTTTAGCCGGTATTGCACCACCTGAAATCTGTCAGGAAGTAACGGCCAAAAATAAAAGGACCAAGGCATTGACATCTCCAGCTCATCCCCTGTTTGGATATCAGCCAGTAAGCCAACACCTTAAATCAAGAAATAGCTTTCTAATATCTACAGAGATACTCATAGGATCACCTCAACAAGCGAGAGCCCAAAAGTGGTAGGCTAAAACTGGGAAGCTCAATCCATGGCTGATACCGAATGAGAAATTCCCTCCTGGGCACACATAAGGCTGTGCAACTTGGAAAGCACTGAACAGACTGAGCTCTGGGACCATGAGATGCACAATCTATCAGAAGAAATGGGGCTACAAAGTTGAGTCCAAGACATGCAAATGTGAAGAAGAGCAAACCACAGACCACTTACTACAAGGCAACCTTCTTATAGCAACACCAAAGGCACTCCAAATGGCCAACTTCTGGTCAAAGGGCATTTACGTATAATGCCAAATTTTTAGCTTTGTTTGTATTATTAAATACATTACAACTTTACCCTCAATTCAGTTCCGACACGATAAACTAACTAACTAACTAAATATACTAAATGATAACATCTATGCAATTCTGCTTATACAACAATGAGCTGAATATATAAATGGTCAAATAAGTGCAACTCCAGATACAAGGGAGCAAGAGTAAGACACAACAGCATTTAGTTTCCTTTATCTGTCACTTATTTATTTATTTATTTTTTATTTATTTACTCGGCTTCTATGCCGCCACTCCCTATAGGCTCGGGGCGGTTCACAGCCAGAAGGCAAAACAACATACAATATACAAAGACAGTTTAAAATGCAATATAAAATACAAAATAAAACTACACAATAAAACATCATTAAAACACAGTTGGGGTAGTTACAGTGGTCGAGCAATATTAGCATGGCTTGGGGGGCCCAGTGGGCCTATACCTGAAAAGCCAGCCGGAAGAGGTGGGTCTTACATGCCCGCCTAAACGGGAGTAAGTCTGGGATTGCTCGTGTAGCAGCCGGAAGGGCATTCCACATATCGGCGCTATGACCGAGAAGGCCCTTCGGCGGGTGCAAGTTCTTTTGGCCGCTTTAGCAGAGGGAACGGCCAGCAGGTTGGAATCCTCTGAGCGAAGTGATCTCGTAGGGTGGTATGGGGTGAGACGGTCCCTCAGATACGCTGGCCCCAGGCCGTATAAGGCATTAAAGGTAAGAACCAGCACTTTGAAGGTGATCCGGTGCTCAATAGGCAGCCAGTGCAGATCCTGCAAAATAGGTGTTATGTGGCATCCTGCTGGGGAACCAGACAGGAGCCGGGCGGCAGTGTTCTGCACCAGCTTGAGCTTCCGAATCACCGACAAAGGAAGGCCAACGTAAAGAGCGTTACAGTAATCTAGCCTCGAGATGACCGTGGCTTGGATCACCGTGGCCAGGTCGGACCGGGACAGGTAGGGGGCCAGCCTCCTTGCCTGTCGGAGATGAAAGAAGGCGATCTTGCTGACCAGAGAGACCTGAGTCTCCATGGCCAGCTGGGAGTCCAAGTGGACCCCCAAGCTCTTCATGGAAAATGATGGGCATAATGCCGCACCGTCCAGGGTCGGAAGCTGGACATCCCCACCGCCCGGGCGACTCGGCCACAAGATCTCCATCTTCGCCGGATTCACCCTCAACCTACTGGCTCGCAGCCATCCAGTAACGGCTTTGAGGCAGCGCTGGAAATTATCGGGGACGGGTCCAGACCTGTCCTCCATCCTCAGAATGAGCTGGGTGTCATCAGCGTACTGATGACACTCAAGCCCATAACTCCGCACCAGCTGTGCAAGCGGCTGCATGTAGATGTTAAATAATAGAGGGGAAAGAATGCCCCCCTGCGGAACTCCACAAACTAATGTGGAGCCCTCGGAGACCACTCCACCCCTCCTCACACGCTGAGACCGCTGGTGGAGAAAGGAGGTCAGCCATTTAAGAACTGTCCCCCTCACTCCAGCCATGGCCAGGCGGTGGATCAAAAGATTGTGGTCGACCGTGTCAAACGCTGCCCGGAGGTCCAATAACACGAGCAGCTTACTGCCTTGTAGTGTTTGATCTCATCTCTTCACATCCACATCCACACCCCATTTCCCTCTTCTCTGAAATGACACCCAATTTGGACACAGGACCCCAAATTTGGATGATCAACCTAAGTTTCATTTTTGATATTCTGTCACTCAAACGGCCCAAAAATAAAAATAAAATGTCTCTACACCTGTACAGAACAATGGTAAACATATAATGGATTGAGATGAACAAGACTGACTTGGCTCTGTCTTTGAATTGGATCCATGTAACGATTCATCAACGCCAATTATGTAAAAACCATCCACCAATTCAGCTTCACATTTGTCTTGCAAGCACATTTTTGTATCCTTAACAAGCTGAAGTGGGGGGGGGGGGGAGAGAGAAGCTCTCTGAAAGCATTTTCAAATAAAATGAGTCTGAACACCACTCATTATGTAGCGAAGGAATTCTTTTTCTACCCTTTCTTTAAAGGAAGGTTTCACTTTGTTCACTCAAGCAATAAAACATGCCATGGACAAACTGAAAAGATGGATTGCCAGTAAAAAATGTAATCAAAAGTGACAGCTTATCTTCATTTCTTCACAAATTCATCAGCTCAGAAATATTAAAAAAATTCACCAGCTTATCTCCTCGGGTAACTTGACAAGAGTGCCTTTGGAATGTCATTTGGATGGCTTGGCTGAAAGGGGTATAGTATTTCTGATGCCACTACAAATGGAAAGGACTGTCAGTGCAACCAATCATATTAGATATAATTCAGAAGGGAGATTTTGGGTCACAAAAGCCAACATTCTCTATAGCACAGACCGGGGCTATATGTGGCCTACCCAAATATGTTTTTGTGTCTTCTGACACCTACCAAATCCACAAACTGATTTTTTTTCTGATCAAAAATGGAAATTAGAGATCTTAGAAATCTCAACTTGCAACAATTAACCTTTTAATTAAGTTGTATGGACTCCCTGTTTGACATTAAACAAAAATCCAGTTGAGTGAATCAGAAGTAGACTCCCTCCAACTAATCTTTTTATGCATTTATTTTTGGAAGCCCATGTGTCTCAATTGGAGGGTTCTCAGGTTTTGTATAGTATAGTCTGATTAATTTTTGTAATTGCTTATTGTTAGTTGTGTATTTAATTTGAAATAACTAGTTGTTTTATTATGCATTCTGTGATTTTATATTTTGTGAGCCACTCCAAGTCCCTGCAGGGAGAGGGAGTGGGATATAAAGGTATTATTATTATTATTATTATTATTATTCTGACACAAAAACACTGTATGCCACAACAAACAAGATATATATGCTGGATTTCGTATCACAGAATCACAAGTCGAACACTTCCCAAGCTCCTAGGTATGTGTGATGCATTTTCAAATGATGTGTGCAGATCCAAGTAAGGTGGCCTTTTGCAGTTGACAGATTGTGATTTCCCATCCCTTCTATTGGTATATGTGCATATACTTTTATGTTATCCTTTGTTTTATATCAACAACAATGTATAAGGTTTTCTTATGCAGGGAATACTAAGAGGTGGGTTTTTCCCCATAGTTCCTTCCTCTGAAGGTATTATTCCTTAATAGTCTTCTATCCGAGTTCAGGACTGACCCTGCTTAGATCAGATGGGATCTGGTGGCTTTAGAGTATTTAGGTTCTTTGTTTGTGGGGGGGGGGGGGTGTTTTCAATTTTTAATTGGTTATTTTCCCTGGTAGAGTTCCAAGAGGTCCAGGAGCATATATGTAAGGTCATATGTTCAGCTACTGAAATATACTTGGATATTTTTCAGTCATTCCCACTCTTTTCCAGCTGCAATGTAATTGGGAGTGAGGGAGGGGGCTACAAGAAACACTGAATCCCAAGGGGGACAGGATTTGGTTGTTGCACAATAGGATTGTGAACTCCTATTGATGTAACAACCTCAAAAAGGAAATATACATGGGCATGTTACCAGAATGATGCCTGCCCTCTCAATGATGGTACTATTAGTACCCTCCCCCTGGTAACCCAATTGGTACCAACATTGCTTTTGTTCAAGAGTCAAGTGAAACCACAATTTTTCACCAAAGCTTTGGGAGCCTAATCAATTTTACATAAACTTGTTCATGCGTTTAACTCATTCTAAACTATTTTAACTCTATAAACCTGTATGTTAATTTGTTCGTTGTTTACCACAGCTTTACCCTGTTCAAACCATTTGAATTATTCAGAGTGTTTTTAATATGTTGGAAAGGGAAACAAGGTGGGACATGAATATTTTAATAAATACCTAAAATAAATAAAGCACAGTGTGCTGATCAACTGAAACACAACACTAAATGAAGATTTAAAACTTGTTTATCAGCATGGCTTAATTGGTGTGTTAAGTACAGGTGGTGCTTGTTAATTGCTTTCCTTCCTGTGGTTTATGATCCCAGCACTTGAACACTCATCAGCTGGATGCACAACATGATAATCATGGGGGGGGGGGGTGGCTTTTGTTGAAAGTACTGGAACAATGGAAGACTCCAAATGAGCCAGTTTTCCTTCACAAATGATTGAGGAAGTCAGAACTTTATAATTTGGGGATAAAATTGGATGAGAAATGCTGTGGAAGAATCCCTTCATGCAGTGTTTGTTCTTCAGTCTTGGTTGGCCACGCATTTAATGGCCAGGGCACCAAGAACTAGCATCTTTGGAGGCAACTGAAACCATGAGAAGATGGCCAGTCTTCTGAAGATAAAACAGGAAGGGGCCTCTTTTCTGCGTCTCATTGCTAATTAGATGCCCTTCTATTATAGGCCGTCTTGTTTTCTATTTATATTACTGTGGTTGTACTATAGATGGTTGTGTGAGAATGACTGCTAGAGAATATTAATACAGTATTTCATCTCATGCATGGTCCCACACATCAACTCCTATAAGGCACGGATGAGCAAAGTGTGATCAATGGACCATCTTGAAATCCCCTTAGTGATCCTCATTTTGCGGGGTGGGGATTACTAAGATGTAGGGGACAGTATCTCTCTGTTCCAAGGTGCACAAACTCTTTTAGGTTAAAGGGATGCCCTTTTTTGAATTAGTAAGTAATCACAAAGTCAAGTCAATATTACTTTGGAAGGGGGGACATAGGGATTTATGTGATCCTCTCGGGTAGCTTAAATCAGTGTTTCTCAACCAGTGTGCCGTGGCACACTAGTGTGCCGTGAGCGATCATCAGGTGTACCGCGAGAAAAGCTCTCTGCCCCCCTTCCTTCCCCCCTCCTCCTGCCGAACTCCTGCTGCTTGGGGGAGGAGGAGGAAGGGCCAGGCGGCTGCAAAGAAAAAGAAGAAGGGGCCGGGGTGCTGCCTCCTTCGGCCATTTCCCCAGCCAGCCTCCAATCCGCCATGACTCCCGCCAGGACTCTCACCCCTCACTCGCTGAAGCCGCATGGAGGAGGAGCCCCGCCTACTGAAGCCCGTCCACCGCTCATGCTTCTCCTCTGTGGGAGAACTGAAGCCGCGGGGAGGGGGCGGGGCATGGCGCGGCCTGGCTCCGCCCCCTCCCCCGGCTTCAGCGCTCCCACAGCTTCGCCAGCCTTGAGGGGGCAGTGCCAAGCCAGCATTGTGCTGGCTCTGCCACCGCTGGCTTGGCACTGCCCTCTCAAGGCTGGCAAAGCTGTGGGAGAACTGAAGCCGCGTGGAGGGGGCGGGGCATGGCGCGGCCTGGTTCCTCCCTCTCCCCCGGCTTCGGCACTCCCAGCATCTGCTCCCAGCAGGCCACCATCCCCCAGCCGTTCTTTACTGTGTTAGAGTGTCATTTTAGTTGGTGGTGTGCCCACAGATTTTTTTAATGTTAAAAGTGTGCCGCGGCTCAAAAAAGGTTGGGAAACACTGGCTTAAATTATAGTTGAGAAGGCTACTTCACACAAATAAATCAATTGTGAAGTATCTACCAAAACCCACGTGAGAGATATCTTCTGCATGAATCCAAAATGCAATCTCTTCCCATTCTTTTTACCACATAGAATGTAAAAAGATGGGTACAACTTATCTAGTTTCTGTTCAACCTATGTCCAGAATATGGGAAGGAGCTATAGCATGGTGACAGAGCAAAGGGGTTATACTGTATTACTACAGTTTTTGAGAAGGACAGATCACCATACAAAGAAATGAGTACTTGTGAATTTCTATTACAGTGTCTGCATCTATGGCAAGCATCCTCATAACCTCTGAGGATGCTTGCCATAGATGCAGGTGAAACGTCAGGAGAGAATGCCTCTAGAACATGGCCATATAGCCCCAAAAAACCTACAACAACACAACGATAAGATATTATGTATGGGGAAGCAATGTTTTGTTTTTGGCATTAGTGTTAAGCCATTCAAGATTTACATGCCTAATGTATACATGGATAGCTTTCCATCAGGGTCAATGATCAGAGTCTCTTTTCCAATCACAAAGAGATGGATCCATTGCAAGCTATTTCTATTGTTGTTGCTTACTCTTTGTGCAGGGTATGTTCACTGGGTCACAGGAACAGTGCTAGAAAACCTGCTGCTAGATCAGTTATCTTCTTGTTAGTACATATCTGGTTAGTACATATCTCTTTTAACAGAAATGAGAAACGATGTTGAATCAAGGGACAAACTCACAATGTGAGAGCTTAGATTTCCTTAGAGCAGTGTTTCTCAAAGTGGGAGTCAGTACTCCTGGGGAGAGTCATGAGGGGGTGTCAGAGCGGTTGCCAAAAACCATCAGAAAACACAGTATATTCTGTTGGTCATGAGAGTTCTTTGTGCCAGGTTTGGTTCAATTACATTGTTGGTGGAGTTCAGAATGCTTTTTGATTGAAAGTGAACTATAAATTCCAACAACTACAACTCCCAACTGACAAAATCAATTCCTCTCCCCAACGCCACCAGTATTCAAATTTGGGTGTATCAGGTATTTATGCCAAATTAGGTCCAATGAATGAAAATGCATCCTGCATATCAGGTATTTGCATTACAATTCATAAAGTAGCAGTTATGAAGTAGCAACAAAAATAATTTTATGGTTGGGAGTCACCACAACATGGGGAACTGTATTAAAGGGTTGCAACATTAGGAAGTTTGAGAACCACTGACTTAGAGAGCATTTGAACTTAAATATTTTGGTATCCTTTGTAACTTATGAATAGCTTGTGGCTTCCATGGCTCAAATGCTATGGAATCATGGGAGTTGTAGTTTTGCAAAGAGTTCTGCTGGTTTCCAAAACTACAGATCCCTGGATTGCATAATATTAATTTGAACTCATATTCACAAATTTACATAGGAAGAAGCCTAATGGGCCTCCCCCCCCTCTTTTTTTGTTGCAAATATTGAACCTCAATTTTATCCATGATTCTTGCATCTGCTTTTGCTTAATGAATAATCAGGGTACTTGAATATCCAGCCAACCTTCATGCCTTCCAGGCAAAGATACCATTTTACTTCTTTCATTGTTACCTGAACCAGCATGGCAAGACAGATCTATTGACTGAACAACCGGATAAACTAATTTAACTTCTGAATATGGGAAGTGTGCTTTGTTTTATTACTTCCCTTCCTAGAACAAGCATGAGAGATAAGAGAATTGCAGTAATAATGGCAGTTGGCAAGACATACGGCAATGAGAAATTTGATTTGGAAAAGATATACAGAGAATATAACCATGTAAATCAGTGAGTGCTCATTCCTTGGTTAGATGCAGATGATAAGCTTATTATTTTCTAATAGCAAGTATTGTTTACTATAAACGATGCTACATATTTCATCCAAATATAACCTAGTTTTTTCCCCTGCTCGGGTATCTAAGAACACAATTATAATGTAATGCAAGGTAACAACACTACATGTAGTCATGCCAGCCACATGACCTTGGAGGTGTCTACAGACAATGCTGGCTCTTTGACTTAGAAATGGAGATGAGCACCAACCCCCAGAGTCGGACACAACTGGTCAGGGGAAAACCTTTAATAATATAATAATAAACGTTATTTGTACCCCGCAGCCATCTCCCTAATGGGGACTCGGGGAAACTCACAGCAAACAACAAATTACAACAAAATAAAATCAAGAACATCAACAATAAACACAATAAAAATACATACATATAAATAAAAAACAGTATATAACTAGCTGCTATCTAAAATCACAGGCACCAATATAAAGTGTTAAAAACTCAGGGTGAGATAAGTGAAATAGGTACATTAGGTATCCTTTACCTAATGCAATGAAACCTGTTCGGTCTCAATTAAAAACTAACAATATCTTGGAGGTGAAGATTAACATCTCCAGAAATAAAACTCGTAATAACATGTCATATAAGTGAAGAAGGCACCATAGGCTATTAAAATTCAGGCAGTATCAGCAAGCATGATTAGGAGGCCCAGAAAGATTGATGTAGTAGAAGCAGAATGAGAGAACTGTCAATAAAGCTTGACTAAATGGCAGCTGCAGAGCTAGAGTAACCAGAATAAGAGCCCCATCAACATGGATGTGAAGGAAACGAATATATGTAATGCATGGAAATTACTACCTTCCATATAGTGAACATAATTGCAGTACAAAAACTATAAAAGGAGGTTTAGGAGGTATGCAAAAAAGGAAGCGGTGTATAATATCATCTAATGTAACTTTGGATGCATTGAATCATACAACTGGAAGAGACCCTAAGGTTCATTCAGTTTAACCCCATTCTACCATGTAGGAAGCCACTCCCAATAGATGACCATCAGCCTTGGTTTAAAACCCCCCAAAAAGGAGACTCCACTACACTCCAAGGCAGTCTATTAGTCTGTTAAATAGAATCAGGAAATTCAGGTGGAATTCCTTTTCCAGAAATTTGAATCTATTGCTCCACGGTATCTAGAGCAGTGCTTCTCAACCTGTGGGTCCCCAGATGTTTTGGTCTACAACTCCCAGAAATCCTAACAGCTGGTAAGCTGGCTGGGATTTCTGGGAGCTTTAGGCCAAAACATCTGAGTTTAGAGCCACTGCTCTTCAGCTTAAAACCAGGGTGGTCCCTCTTCAATATGGCATACTTTCAAATACTTAAACATGACTATAATATCCCCTTTTTACCTTCTCAAGGCTAAACATACAGCTCCCTAAGCTGCCCCTCATAGGGCACGGCTTCCAGATCTTTGTTCATTTTGATCTCCTTTCAGAATCATCCTTGTATCTCTTTATGGGCACAGGAACAATATGACCACAGACCCATCAAGCCTCCTATCCTAGAACAAAATCTACTGCTAAAGCCCAGGGCATCCTGCATTGCTGTTTCTCCTCCTGAAGATGCTGGCAGTTCGCCTACCCTTTCTGAGCATGTGAGTAGTGACAGCAATGAACAGACGGAGAATCCTTCTCCAAGCGGTTGACTTATGCTCTTCCCTCTGGGAGTTTCTGTGAACTGAGTGCAGAAGGTGAAGGCACACAATTGGATTTGTGGCAAAATGAAAGTGGAAAAGAGACAAGGAATCTTTATTGCCACAAAACTTGACCCAAAACCATTAGAGTTTCTGTGATTGATCTGAGAAATACATATCAAGATCATTCTAGAAACCAAGGTAGAATATCTTGCGGCAGTCAGATTACTAACTAAAGCGACACACAGGGAACATCCCATCCCTCTGTTATTTCAGCTCCACTGGCTGCCGGTCCACTTCCGAGCACAATTCAAAGTGCTGGTCTTGGCCTATAAAGCTCTATATAGTTCCGGCCCAGCTTACCTGTCCAAACATATCTCCCTCTATGTCCTGCCTCTGAATTTAAGATCATCCAGGGAGGCCCTTCTTTCGGCCCCGCCATCTTCACAAGTGCGTTTGGCAGGGACAAGAGACAGGGCCTTCTCGGTGGTGGTCCCCCACCTGTGGAATATTCTTCCTAGTGAAATTAGGTTGGCTTCATCCCTCCTCTTTTAGAAAGAGATTGAAAACATGGTTTTGGGACAAGCCATTCGGACAGTAGGCTTGGCAGTGTTCACAATGTTTGAACTTTGACATAGGAGAGGCTTACTCCTCAGTGCGTTTAAGCAGTGATTCATTGTTTTTTACAGCCCAATCCAAAAATTAACTCAATGGGTTATTCAAGGTGTTCCTCACTTTTCATAGGGGAGATGCCAGAGAAATTTATCATTTGACAACATGTAAATTTCTACCCATATATAATGTCTGCACCATGGCCTAATAAACCAAGAGGAACAGAATGGAGAGAAGCATTAAACCTCTAAAACCTTTAAAATGCCTTAAAATGCAACTTCAGTTCATGCAACAATAAAGTAACAAGATATCCACTCAGAATACTGCCCTACCCTAATTATTACCCCCAAATCCTCACTACAACTGTGCAGTATTGAATTCTGTTACTGCTAATAAATAACTTACTTATCTCCAATATCACACTCTTTCCTTGCTTGAAATTATTTGAAATTGTTGCATATCAATTGCTTTGCCAAATATTTACATGTATTACTGCATTTTTGAAATATATATTTGATAACAACATTAGGTACTATTATAACACTTACGTTTAGAGCTCCAATCACTTGGTTATACAATATATTTTGAGATATTTTGAGCTTTGCCTGATGCCATTCTTTGTGCTTTTGCTTACTTGTAGCTTTGACTACCCTAATTACCCCCAAATCCTTCCACTACAACTGTGTAGTGTTGAATTCTGTTACTGCTAATAAGTAACTTACTTATTTTATTTATTTATTTGTTAGATTTATTGGCCGCCACTCCCAGCCAGCTTGGGGCGGCTTACATCAAGCACCACAATAAAACAACCAATCTACAACAGTAATAAAACCACAAGGATAAAACAATTCCTAAGAAATAACACAAGTCCTGGGGGATAGCACATTACAACTCAAAGGCCTGCCGGAATAGGGCCGACTTGCAGGCCTTCTGAAAAGCCAACAGATTACTCAAGGCTCAAACCTCCAGGGGTAGTGCGTTCCAGAGAACTGGGGCGATGATGGAGAATGCCCTTCTCCATGTGGTATTGGTGGTATTAGGTGGTATTGTTTGACATTGGGCACGGCTAGAAGATTCCAGTCTTCAGATCTAAGTGTTCTCATGGGACAGTATGGGGTTAGGCGGTCCCTTAGGTACACTGGCCCCAGACCATACAAGGCCTTAAAAGTCAAGACTAAAACTTTGAAGGTGATCCGGTACTCAATAGGAAGCCAGTGCAGTTACCACAGAATTGGTGTAATGTGGCAGCTCGCAGGAGCTCCTGCAAGCAACCGAGCTGCAGCGTTCTGCACCAGCTTAAGTTTCCAGGTCACCGACAGAGGCAGGCCAATGTAGAGAGCGTTACAGTTGTCTAACCTTGAGATGACAGTGGCTTGGATCACAGTAGCCAAGTCGTGCTGAGACAGGTAAGGGACCAGCCTCCTAGCCTGGCGAAGATGGAAAAACGCCATTCTGCTGACAGCGGAGATTTGCGCCTCCATTGACAGCAGAGGGTCTAAAAGAACTCCAAGGCTCTTTACTGAAGACAACAGGCATAATGCCACGCCGTCCAGGGTTGGAAGCTGGGCATCCCTACCGCCCAGACGACCCAGCCGGAGGATCTCTGTCTTTGCTGGATTCACCTTCAGCCTACTGGCTCGCAGCCATCCAGTATTATCTCCAATATCACACTCTTTCCTTGCTTCTCTACTCAGCTCAGTGCTAAAAATGCCAAATTGTAAGGAAACAGAGCAGTGGTTTTCAACAAGTGGGTCCACAGGTGTTTTGGCCTACAACTCCAAGCAATCCCAGCCAGTTTACCAGATGTTAGGATTTCTGGGAGTTGAAGGCCAAAACATCTGGGGACCCACAGGTTGAGAGCCACTGAAATAGAGATTCCCCAGTACTCATTTCCTTGTATGGTGATCTATCCTTCTGAACAACTGTAGTAATACAGTACAACCCCTGTGCTCTGTCGGCATGCTATAGCACCTTCTTATGTTCTGGAAATAGGTTGAACAAACTAAATAAGTTGTACCCATCGTTTTACATTCTAAACACCGATCAAAAGAGAAATAGCTGTGCCATTGGGTAACGATGGGATGAGAAAACTAATTTTTCACTGCAAGGAAACCTTGACATTTTCAATGCTGAGGAGATGCAATATCTTCAGAATAGATGAAGGGCCACCTGGTAGGATGAGAGGGATCTTATGTTGTCAATGAGAAAAATGCAGCCAGTTTCAGATTTATACAGAAAGATCAGAATTTTGGGAATAGTGCAGATTTCATCTCCAGTGGGACAGCCAGAGATAAGTGAGTCTCTGGTTAAAACTGAATTACTCCAGCGAGATGGAGCAAAATCCATTTAACAGGGAGTGCAGAATGCATTATTTAGCAGATAACTCTATAAAATATTTACTAACAAGGTGCAAACAAATCTGAAAGAAAATAAATGCATATGAGTAGGGAAACTTTGAAGGATGACTGTTTTAAAATACCTCTCTAGAATGATGTAATAAGAGCTTTTGGTGGGGAAGAAGGCACCACATGGGAATAGGAATGCAAAGTATACGTGCAAAAGTTCTCATCCTCCGAATGAAAGAGATTTTCAACACACTGAGATACAACGTCAACAGCTGTGAATATTTTCCCTCCAGGTTTTGGGAGCCCCTCTCCCCCCAAATCCGATTGCAGAAAACCACAGTTGATGGTGTATCTCAGTGTGTTTCATAAAAACACAGCTGACAGTATATATTAGTGTGTTTTCAGATTTTCTCAAAGTACTCCAAAATCTGAAAACAATTTTCCAAAACATTTCTGTTTCCAAGCATTTTGTATAAAGAATTCCCAAGTCTGCTTGATATTTGGTACCTTAGGCCCCACCTACACTGCCATATAATCCAGTTTCTGAATGCAGATTGTCTTCTTTAAACTGGATTATCTGCTTTAATCCAGTTTAAAGCAGACTATTGGTATTCAGAAACTAGATTATATGGCAATGTTGATGGGGCCTCTGATACACTTTGTGAGGATCTCGGGGTACTTCAGCACCATGTTTCTGATTTACAGAAGATTTCTTGCTTTGCTGGCAGTCCCATAAGTCTCTACCAAGGCCATTATCGCAGTGTCTCCTTGGTTTAGCAATATGGTGTCATTCATCCAAAGACAATGAGATCCATTCCCTCACTCAAGATAATGAGAATGTCTCTGGTGTCAAGGCTTCACAGTCACAGAGAGGGCTATTGTTCTTGCAACCCTATGGAGCTCCAAGAGAACATCCTTCCTTTTCCTTCTCCCATCAGTAATTTATTTACTGTCCCACAATTTTAGCTGTGTGGAGGAAATGGTTTCACAATACCACAGAAGCTTGGGCATTGCTGCTTCAAAGTGTGGATCATTCCCAAAAAGAAACATTAATTACAATCTAACCAGGCATCCCAGAGGGACAACAGAACTCTATGGACACAGAGTCCAGCATCACACAGTCAAATTGTCTCTGTCATTAGCTTTCATAGAGCTAATAGCTGTGCCAAGCAGCATAGTCTTACTACCAAAAACTGGTTCCCTTAGGGCTTCCTTTGGGGGGTTTGCCTCTCTCCTATGGGGATTTATGGTCCGGGGGGTGGGGGGAGGTTCCCAGGAGTGGCCTTCTAGCAATGACTGGCCATGAAGACAAACCATCAATCTGGAGTGCCCCGGGGTCATGTGTTTCCCCCAGTGGTTGGCTTGTCAGGTGGTCCCACAAGATACCAGGCCTCACACCATTACCCATGTGACAGTGCTCCCCCCACAATTAATCAATTGGCTCAATTAACATCTTCTAATTAGGTCAATAAATGGCCTGTTTATTTCTTCATATCTTTTGTCTGGTCTCTTTAGTTTGTGGTGGGGATTCAAAAAGTATTTAGTTTGGGGGTTTGCCTCTCTCCTATGGGGCTTTATGGTCGGGGGGGGGGGGGTTTCCCAGGGACAGCCATCTAGTAATGACCAACTGTGAAGGCAAACCATCAATCTGGAGTGCCCCCGGGGTCATGTACCCAAGCTACTGAATGTATTTGGGAAATGGGTGCCATCACCTTGAATAGCTCCATTAAAACTCAGAGCAGATTTGCTATGAACCTTTATTGCTTCTTCTGCAACATCCAACACTTTTCTTGTTTATATCCCTGTTCCTGATTCACTCTACATTCATTGTTCTTCCTCCCCATTATGGAAAACACTTAGCATCTCAACCCATGCACCTACCAATTTCATCAAAGACGTGGAAGACCTTTGACTCGAGAACTGGTTCAGTATATATACACACAAATGGCTATGTAAATCTGAAGGTACAGTTTCCTTTTGTCTGCTCTCATCTTGCTGCCATGATCAAGTTTACTGAGCGACTGAGTGCTAGCACTGGGAGAGAAGATGTAGAAAAATACTGATCTTTGTATTCTTCCCAGCACTTGGGTTTTGCAATATTAATATCTATTTACTAAGATAAGGGTAAAGCACATCCAAAGTCCTGGGATCCCACATCAATCTCCAGCTAAGATACTAGGGAGATCCCACACAAAGTAGTTTGTGTGCCTCTTTTTCATCTCTGGTTTAAATTACAGTTTCCTTTCACGCATTTTCCATTTTGCTAAAGCAGATGTGATCTATTTTCTTCTCAGATATTTTTAATTATTTTGGTGGACAGCTATTGAAAGTCTTCAGTAAGCAGAGCCAAGAAGATGTAGGATGCACATCAAGCATATTTTTCTCATTTTCCGTTCATCTCCAAATCTGAGATTGCTTAAGGAAGAAAAATTGTATGCACTCCAATGTGCATTTCTCCTAATACTATCCATCAATAGCTATTAATAACTATTATAAAAGGAATTCATTAATCAATTCTATGTCCTGCAGGACTGATAAAAAGATGCATCTTGAGTGAATGTGTTTTCTCTAATATAATAGTTTTTGTGTTGATCAAATCCCCACTTACTGATGGAAACCTAATGGGTTACATTGGGTAAGTCACATTCTCTTCCAAGTTTCTACCTGAACATTAGGAAGAGCTTCTTTACTGTAAGAGCTGTTTAACAGTGGAACTCATTGACTTGGAGTGTGGTGGAAGCTCCTTCTTTGCAGGCTTTCAAACAATTTTTGATGCAGACTTTATTGTGCTTTCCTGAACTTTATCTTCAGTAAATACATGGATTTTTGTGTAATTTTTCTTCCAATATACACTATCTCCAAATGAAAGACACATGGAAAGTTTCATCATTTCCATAATGAAAGGCGCATGGAAAGAACAAATTTTACTGGATTCTAGTGGTATTCGTCAGATAAAAGACTTAATCAGCCTTCAAACCTGCAAAAATCTAATCTTCCTGCATTAGTTTAATGAACTTCATATAAACTAGCCTTCTTTTGATCCCTTAACATGGGAGGAAAAGTGGAAGAAAAGGTCACTGTCCCCTTCTTCTATCTCTTCCCCAATTTTGAAATATTCTCATCTAAATGGCAGCCAGTTCCAAACCTCCATCATTCATAACCACCAAGAGCCCACCATCCTTTACCTGTTCTGTGAGGTGATAAGTTTCCTTTTCGTGCTTTTTAAGAGATGAGAGCGTCCTCAGCAGAAAAAGACAGCCCGAACCATCAGAATCTCCTGACTTTGGCATTCCGAAAGATATACTTCAGAGGAAGCAGTGCCACAGATGTGTTAGCAAAGGGAATGTATATGTGTTATGTAAATTTCCTAATTAGACCAGTGCTATCAGATTGTGATCTCACAAATAAAATGTTAATCAGAACCCTTCTTTTCAGATGGATAAGAAGAGTTGGAACAGAGACAGATGTTTCTTTGCGGGATAATCTCCCTGCCACTCAACAGGAGTTTTTTTGTTTTTTGTTTTGGTGAAGAGAAAGAGTAAAATAGAGAGTTGAATTACCAACTTCTCACCCTTTTCTTCTAGCATTTGCTTTTGTCAGTGGTTAAGAGACACTCCTGTTTTAAGCTGGGGTGGGAAGTCATTAGAAGAAAGTCTCTCAAAAATATTCAACTTCTGTAGCACTGAAAAAATTGATGAAAATATGGTGGGATCTCTGTAACCACAAGGTGCCATCCATCTTGCCCTTGGTCGGCCCCTCTTCCCCTTTCTTTTCATTTTCCCAAGCATCATTGTATTCTCCAAGCTTTCCTGTCTTCTCATGATGTGGCCAAAGTACTTCATCTTTGCCTCTAATATCCTTCCCTCTAATGAGCAGTCGGGCTTTATTTCCTGATGTACGGACTGGTTGGATCTTCTTGCGGTCCAAGGCACTCTCAGAATTTTCCTCCAACACCATAGTTCAAAAGCATCTATCTCCCTTCGCTCAGTCTTCCTTATAGTCCAGCTCTCACATTCATAGGTCACTATGGGGAATACCATTGTTTTAACTATGGATGCTCCTTCTTTGGAGGCTTTTAAACAGAGGCTGGATGGCCATCTGTCAGGGGTGCTTTGAATGCAATTTTCCTGCTTCTTGGCAGGGGGTTGGACTGGATGGCCCAATGAGTTCTCTGACAGGGGACAAAGAGTAGGCAAAATAGTAAATATAGTGAAACCAGAAATCTGTACAATCACAAACGTTAATGTATCAATATAGTAAATTTGAAACACACGGAGTACAGTTTGGCACCCTAATACATGATGTTACTAGTCCTCCAGAAAAAGGAAAATTCTTCCCTTACCGCGTTTGTATTTAGGCTCTGTAATGGATAATCCGCAATATATAGAAATTCAACTAGAGGTCCCAAACAACAATATACACACAGTGTCCAATCAAGAATCAATGATAAACGTTATCGACAAACAGATGGCAGCCTACAGAGCAGGAAAAGAGTTCAAGTGGGCGGTTCCAAAATGACACGGCAGGAGGATGCAACCTGGATAATCCGGGATATACGGGAATAGGAAGCATCCAAATGGAAATAGCCACTCTATGATTCTATGTCTCTATGCCTCTACTCTTCACTATCGAAGAGTTGCTCTCCTCCCAAGAAGTAAACATCTTCTGATTTCCTGGCTGCAGTCTGTATCTGCAGTAATCTTTGCACCTAGAAATACAAAGTCTGCCACTGCCTCCATGTTTTCTCCAGTTGTCAATCAGAAGGTTCCTCAGTTCCTCCTTGCTCTTGGCCATCAAAGTGGCATCATCTGCATATCTAAGGTTGTTAATGTTTCTTCCAGCAATTTTAACTCCAGCCTTGGATACATCAAGTCTCACACATCGCATGATGTGTTCTGCATACAAGTTGTATAGATTGCGTAAGAGTATACAACCCTACCGTACACATTTCCCAATCCTGAACCAGTCTGTTTTTCCATGGTCAGTTTTTACTGTTGCTACGTGGTCATTATACAGATTTCTCAGGAGGCAGACAAGGTGATTTGGTATCCCCATGCCACCAAGAACCTGCCACAATTTATTATGATCCACACAGTCAAAAGCTTTAGAATAGTTAATAAAACAGAAATAAATGTTTTTCTGAAACCTCCTGCCTTTCTCCATTATTCCACAGATATTGGTAATTTGGTCTCTTGTTCCTCTGCCTTTTCTAAATCCAGCTTGTACATCTGGCAACTCCTCTCTCTCTCTCTCTCTCTCTCTCTCTCTCTCTCTCTCTCTCTCTCCCTCTCCATGTATTGTTGTAGTCTTCCTTGCTGGATCTTGAGCATTACCTTATTGGCATGTGAAATAAGTGCCACTGTACAAAGATTTGAGCCTCCAAATTAGGTAAGGATTATCTCAGTTTCCCTGCATAGTTACTCCGATTGTGGCAAATCTCTCTGGTTTGGGAGAGGTTTAGCTGAGACATAGCTATACTCCTCCTTTTCCCCCATTGCTTCTCTAACTCCTTTTCAGCTTTTCTACAAGCAGGGCCTGGGGTCAGCTCCCTGGACATGCTTTCTGCCAGTAGAAGAGAGTTCTGTCAGCAGAAAGGGGAAGAAGAGACATTTACTTTCACTGAACTTGCACTAGGAAAGGAAATGCATCATCAAAGAGACAAATGCTTCCTCCCAATCTTCTCCAACCAATGCATCATTAAACTTGTCTTGCCCTGTTAGGAGGCTTTAAAATGTGGATTAATTAGACTCCCAGAGAATAAGACTATCAGTCATAAAGGCTATAAACCAAAGGTGTTGGAATTGAAATACATTTTCTAAAATTATCTAGCACAACAGTTCCAAGTACCTCACCAAAGTATAACTCCCAGGATTCCAGGGTGTAAAGGTATAGCAGTTAAAGTGGCACAAAAGACTAAAGACTGCACCGGGACTGTGGTGCAGCTGGCTGGGAGTCACTACTGACCAAAACATTATGAGTTCGAAGCCAGCCGGGTCGGAGTGAGCTCCCGACCAAAATGGGGAAGCTTGTTATTGACCTTTGCAGCCCGAAAGACAGTTGCATCTGTCAGGTAGAAAATTTAAGTACCACTTTGTGGGGAGGCTAATTTAACTGATTTACGAGGCCATAAAAATCTCCAAGAAGTATGCAAAGAATGAGAAAGCGACAGCTCCCCTGGTGGCCAGAAGCTGGAATGTTAAATAGCCTCTGAGTGTCTGTCTATAGATGTTGTGTGTCTATGGCATTGAATGTTTGCCATGTATATGTACATTGTAATCCACCCTGAGTCCCCTGCGGGGCTGAGAAGGGTGGAATATAAATACTATGAATAAAATTAAAATAAAATAAAAGACTATAGTTGTGTAGTGTGGACACACCAATCAATGCAACAAAGCAGCTGATGAAAAATGTTGGCCTGCACCATGGTCCCAATCCATGGTGCAGGCCAAATGGCAGATGCTTCAAGGAAGCATGAGAAGCAAATCCCAGTGTGGGTAATTAAAGCACAGCTTGCATATAAAAGTTTATTCTCAACTTAAGTCACGTCAGGGTTATGTTATGCCTGCAGGCATGAACAAAATTAAATTCTTTACAGGGAGCCATAGCTAAAGCAACCATATGCCATGACTATAACATATAGATCAATTAAAACCTTCCACGCAATGCTAGGAGCTTCATTAGTTGAAATTTATTTGTTCCACCATCATAAATGGAAATTTAATACGTCAAATAAGTGGTTGAGAAAAAGAAGCAATGCCTTATAGATTTGACTGTTCCTAATGACAGTAAAATAAAACGTCATGGGACTGAGACCAATAAAAACATAGAATCGCACAATTGTAGAGTTGGATGGAACCACAAGGGACATCTAGTCCAACTGCATACTAAAGCAGCTCTGAAAATTGCCCATTTGACTTCTGTTAAAAGATCTCCAAAAAAGGAAAATCCACCATTCTAAAAAGCAGTCCATTCCACTGTTTAGTTATTTGAATACAGAAACAAATCTCTTAATGGAGATTTAAGACCTCTGAATGAAAAATGCACTGTAGTGATAGTTGCTTTAGGAGCAATTCCAAATGAACATCCAAATATACTCACAAAACATTATAATAGAATCATCACAGAAAGGATCATAACAGCACAATGTTTAAAAGTGATTCTACCAAGAACATTTCACATTGTCCTTTGATACTTCCCTAGATTTTGGAACAGAATCCAAATCATTGTTTGACCAAAATTCCCATTAATAATAATTGATAGATTGGACAATTTAGAATGACTACTACTGCTACTACTACAAGACTTGAAGACTGTGGAATGACCTGCTGGAAGAAATCCAACAAATAAATGAACTATCAAAATTTAAAACACATCTGGAGACCTATTTCTTCCAGCAGCCAGTTTTAATCATGAATTTCAAAAACTCACATCTTGTGTTCACTATATTTTAAGCTTTGTTTTGTGTATTTTAATCTATGTGTTTTGTAGAGATATGGTTTAATATGTGTATTTTATATAATGTTTATGATGATCATATATTTTAGCTATGCTGTAACCTGCCTTGAGCCACAAGGAGAGGCGAGTAAGAAATACATTTATTTATTTATTTTGGGACATTTATATCCCGTCCTTCCCGCCTTCCGAAGAGGGACTCAGGACAGTTACCAACAGGCATGATTCAGTACCAAGACAAAATAAAACATAGCAAAAAATACAGTTAAAATAAATTAAGACAATGATAAATATACATGAAAACAGTTCACCAGTTCAAATCGTCATCCTAAAACAGTCCATTGTCATCTATTAAAAACATTGTCTTCCCTGCATGTCAGTCTATTCTGCAAATGCTTGATTCCACATCCAGGATTTGACTTTCTTCTAGAAGGTCAGGAGGGAGGGGGCAGAGCAGACCTCATTAGGGAAGGTGTTCTACAGCCAAGGGGTCACCACAGAGAAGGCCCTGTCTCTCATCCCCACCAAATGTGATTGTGATGGCAGTGGGACCGAGAGCAGGGTCTCTCTGGATGATCTTGGAGTCCTTGATGGTTCATAGAGGGAGATATGTTCAGACAGGTAAACTGGGCTGGAATCATTTAGGGCTTTATAGACTAAAGACAGCACTTTGAATTGTGCTCGGAAGCTAATTGTCAGCCAGTGGAGCTGGAGTAACAGAGGAGTAACAGAGGAGTTGTACGCCCCCTGTACCCTGCTCCAGTGAGCAACCTGGCTGCCGATCACTGGACTCCAAGTCATTTTCAGAGTCAATCCCACATAGACTGTGTTGCAGCAATCTATTACTGTAACCAGAACGTGGACCACTGTGGCCAAGTCTGACCTCCCAAGATATGGGCACAGCTGGTGCACAAGTTTTAAGTGTGTGAAAGCTCCCCTAGCCGCCAACGAGACCTGGGTTTCCAGGCTCAGCGATGAGTCCAGGATCACTCCCAAGCTGAAAACCTGCGCCTTCAGTGGGAGTGTAACCCCATCAAGTACAGGCTGTAACCCTATGCCCTGTTCGGTATTATATTATTATTATTATTGAAGGTTTGACACCATTGGTTTGCTGGACAAGGAAAGCAACTGAAGTGAGCAGTTCAGATCACAGGTGACATCATGGAAGGTTTAGAAGATGTACCATATATTCTGAAAGAGGTAAAACAAATGAGTCAATATAAAAGATGAATGGTGTGACTTGCAGGGCCATCCAGTCCAACTGTAATCAAAGCCCTCCTGACAAAGAGCCATCCAGCCATAGATATAGATATATATTACTATTAACTAATTCATAAATAAAAGGGGTTTTTTTTTACATGAAACATTTCAAGATTGGGGAGAAGGGTTGAACCCTTAAACCCCTTGCTATACTCTGGTTTCTCTTCAGATCGTATAAATCTTTCGCCTTTTTTCCTTAAACCACTTGCTCTCCTCTGGCTCCAGGCCTGGGAGGGAGGGGGGAATGAGTGCGAGGCAAGAGGGAGGGGGGGGGAGAATGCGAGGCAGAAGGGAGGGGGAAAGCGTGGTGTGAGGGGGAGAGAGTGAGCGCAGGGAAGATGGGAGGGGAGACAGCAAGCATGGCAAGGCAGAAGAGAAGAGAGAGGGGAAAGAGCACGAGGGAGGGTGAGCATGCGAGGCAGAAGGGAAGGGAGGGGAAGGAGAGCAAAGGCATGCTTGGCGACGGTGCTTGCTCCCTCCCTCCCTGGCCTCCTCCTCTTCTCCCCGCTCCCTTCTCCTCCATTAGCAGCTCTGCCAATGGCGCGGCATGATCTTGGCGGCCACAGCGGGATGCGCCCTTGGCTACGTGGCACCCCGAGGTGGCGACACACCTGATGATCGCTCACGGCACACCGGTTGGGAAACACTGCTATAAGGAATAAAAAACTCAAGAATATTTTCTTTAAAACTTGCAACCCTGTTGCTCACAGATGTATTATAATGCACGGTCATCAAAAAACTATATAACTATGCAACCATGCTCTCTGTGACCACAGCTAACTGCTAACTCAGCTAAGAAGCATTTAGAGCATATTTTAAAAAGCCATAAGTAGAGGAGAGGAATGTAATTTTACACATAAGATCAGAAGCTCATCTTGCTGTGTGTGTATACACACACACATACAAGCACACACACAACATTGACTGGTATAGTGGGCTCTTGATATCCACTGGGGTTTGGTTTCAGAGTGCACATTTATTTATTTATTTATTTCAAATATTTATACATCACCCTTCTCTACCCCCAGAGCGGGACTCAGGGCAGCTTCCATGGATACTCAAATCCCAGTACATACAATGATATAGTAAAATATTGACTCTTATATAAAATGGCAAAACTTTCTTTTAGGAATTTATTTGCAAAATGTTTAAGTCATGGAGTGTTGAATCTTTAGATGCAAAGTCAGTGGATCTGACTTTGCATCTGTCTGTGCAGAATTGTAGTGCTATTATTGTAGTCCTATTATTTCACTTGACATGCTTATGGAATTTTAGGATTTTCAGTTTCAGGAGGGGCATTTCAGATTCCCAGCCTGAGGGGTCTAGTGCCTCACCAAACTATCAACTTAGCAGCAGAAAATATTTTGTACAAATCACACTGATGCTTCGTCTTTCTGAGAAATGAATCTCAACTTATCCAGGGGTCACATCAAAAGCCATAATTTTGGCCCCAAGGCCTACCCTTGATTTATGCATAAGGTTGACTTATACATGAGTATATATGGTACATACAAACAGAAGAGACCTTAAGAGCCATAATAGCATTGCTTGCTAGGCATCTGAGAGTCATGCAACAATATCTTGATATTCCTACAAGTAAAGAGATGTCAGGTAAACACTAGGAACTTATTGATGGTAAGAGCTGTTTGACAATGGAAAATACTGCCTTGGAGTGTGGTGACGTTTCCTTCTCTGGAAGTTTTTAAACAAAGGCTGGATGGCCATCTGCTAGAAATGCTTTGATTGTGCATTCCTGCATGGATGGCTCTTGTGGTCACTTTCAATTCTATGATTTTTCAAGCCTATGAATTCAGAAACATGAAGCTCAATGAGACCACAATTTTCTGTCCTCAACAAGACAAAGAGCATTCTTGGTGGTGGCACCAACCTTATGGAATGCCCTACCTGAGGAAGTCAGAGGTATCAGGGAACTGTCCTCTTTTCGCCTAGCCTGCAAGACGGCTCTTTTTCGCCTGGCCTTTCCAGTTGAGTAACTGTTATGTTTTCTATGTAGTTTAGCTTACTTTTAGAATTATTTTAGCGCTAGTAATGTTTTAGATTAAATCATTGCTTATCTGCTTTTACACCGTTGTTCTATAATGTCAATTCAACGCATATCCTTTACCTGTTGTAAACCGCTCCGAGCTTCTAGAGGGAGTGGTCTAGAAGCCGAAAGAATAAATAAATAAATAATACTAGTGAGATTTCCAATCCCATGTTTCTTTCCTTACAACAAAGTGGAATCCCACGAATGAGCTCATGCTTAGAGAGCTCTTTGAAAATCTAAAGTATGCTATTGAGTCAAAAGAAGCAAAGTCTAAGAAGAAAGCTTACATTCTCCTGACAAATTCATCCCACTTCAAAGCCAACTTCACTTTAACAACTCCCACAAGCACTTCAATAGTGAAAGGTCAGTTGTCTTCTCTGTTAAAAAATACATTTTTCATGGCCTCCTCTCATCACCAGCTACAGTTTAAGATGCTGCCGCTTGCAGATTTGGAGGCAGCAGATCGATTTTTCCCTCCCAATTGGTGCCCCAAGTTGAGGAAGGTCAAATGCAAAACACAAGTTTGCACTCAACAGGAACTGCAGCCTGCCTTCTATTGACTGAATGTATTTATTTTATTTATTTACAGTATTTATATACCACCTTTCTCATCCCTGGGGGGACTCAAAAACTATGAACTGAGTTTCCAATGTCCCTCTGCTAAGTTGCCAACAAGAGGTGCTCATAACTGAAAGATGCAATGAGCATATAGCAGACTTCTAGGGGAAAGGGGTGGGTGGGATAGAACCGAGGCAGGTTCCTGGAACCAATCCCTAGAGCAGTGTTTCCCAACCAGTGTGCTAGGGCACACTAGTGTGCCGTGAGTGATCATCAGGTGTGCTGTGGGAAATTGGAACCTCCAATACCCTTACTTATTAAAGGAGCGCCGCTGCGTCACAGTACAAAATGCACAATTAATCATACATAATCATACGCAAAAAAACACATTCAAAGTACCCAATCCTGCTGGAGAAAATCAAAAGTCTTATATAAGGTAGTTCGGCGTGGTCGCCACAGAGAGCAGTGGAGTTGCGAGCCAGGAAGTAGCGAGCTCCTCCTCTATATTTGATGAAATCACGGAAGTGAGTGCCAAAAACAAAGTGTACCCTCACGATGTTATCCAATGTCAGTTCCGGGATCCGCACAATAACACAGTCAGTTTGTGGACAATTTAAAGAAGCAGCATCATAATCGTAGCGACAAGGTAGAACATCAGATAGATAATCACATATATTCAAACCGCCAGAGGCTGAAGATAGCTGTGGTGATGGAATCGAAAGCTGGCATGGGCAAACTTTGACCTTCCAGGTGTTTTGGACTCCAACTCCCACCATTCCTAGCAGCCTCAGGCCCTTTTCCTTTTCCCACCTCAGCCACTTAAGCAGGAAAGGGCCTCAGGCTGTTAGGAATGGTGGGAGTTCAAGTCCAAAGCACCCAGAGGGGCGAAGTTTTTCCATGACTGACAGCTGTTGAGCAAGACCTTCGTGTGTGTCTTTCTGCCATTCCTGCCAGGATATCTATGTTGTGTTCATCGAAACAGGCCCAGGTTTCACACTGAGTGTATATCAACTATATGTATTACTGTGTTAGAGTGTCATTTTGTGTCATTTTGGTTGGTGGTGTTCCCCAGGATTTTGTAAATGTAAAAAAATGTGCCGTGGCTCAAAAAAGGTTGAAAAACACTTCCCTAGAGGATCTGAGCAGTCCACTGTATGGTGAGTCATATATTCTTTATATCTACATTCTATAATTTTTACTAACTATAGCAGCGTCATGTAGGTTTGGATTCCAATTCAGGCATGGAATCCCACTGGGTAACTTTAGGCATGCCACACTCTCTCAGCCTCAGGTAAGAACTTAGGCAGTGGGTTGCTGTAGGTTTTTCGGGCTATGTTCTAGGAGTATTCCCTCCTGACATTTCGCCTGTATCTATGGCAGGCATCCTCAGAGGTTGTGAGGTCTGTTGGAAACTAGGAAAATAGGGTTTATACATCTGTAGAATGCCCAGGGTGGGAGAAAGAACTCTTGTCTTTTTGAGGTATGTGTGAATGTTTCAATTGGCCACCTTGACTTGCATTTAATGGCCTAGCAGTTTTCAAGGTGTGGCTTTATACTGCCTGGGGGAATCCTTTGTTGAGAGGTGATTAGCTGTCCCTGATTGTTGCTTGTCTGGAGGTCCCCTGTTTTGAAATTTATTCTTTATTTACTGTTATGGTAGCCAGATTTTATTCATTTTCATGGTTTCCTCCTTGTGGATGTCAATGACTTCTCTGTGTAGTCTTACATGGTGGTTGTTAGAGTGGTCCAGCATTTCTGTGTTATGTGATAACCTGAGATTTCCAGTTTAGAGGTGGATATCTATAATTTTCAGCCTGGAGATTTGTAGTGTTCCCACAAACTACAAACACCAGGATTGATGTAGCCATGGCTACATATACACTGGAGAATTAATGCCGTGTGACACCACTGTCATTGTAATAATAATACTAACAGATAATTTTATTTCATACCCACCTTTCCTCGTGGCTCAAGGCAGGTTAAATATTGCTAAAAGCACATAATCATAGAATCATTGAGTTGGAAGAGACATCGTAGATAATCCTGTCCAAATCCTAAGCAAAGAACAGGAAAATCACATTCAAAGCACCCCTGAGAGATGGCCATCAAGCCTCTGCTTAAAAGCCCCCAAAGAAGGAGCCTCCACCACACTCCAGGGCAGAGAGTCCCACTGCTGAACAGCTCTCACAGGAAGTTTATTATTTATTTATGGTATTTGTACCCCGCAGCTTCTCACTCCTCATGATATAATCAACATCATTAAAAAGCATTAAAACATTACATTAAAAACCACTACATACAACAATAATTAATTAAAGCCATGAAGCTTTAATTGTCATTGTCAGTCCAGTCAAGCCCAAAGTGTCAATCCAGTCAAATCCAAAGGTACAATTTACATCTGCTGCCCAAAGGCCTGGTCCCAGAACCACAACTTTAGCTTTTTTTCTAAAAGCGGGAAGAGATGGAGTTGATCTTATTTCGTTTGGGAGTGCATTCCATAGGCGAGGGGCCACTGCCTATCTCTCATCCCCACCAGTCGCATTTGTGATGCTGGCAGGAGCGAGAGCAGGGCCTCCCCAGATGATCATAGACTGTGAGATGGGACATAGAGGCAGATGCGTTCGGACAAGTAAGCTGGGCCAGAACCGTATAGAGCTTTATAGGTCAATACCAGCACTTATACGGTTCTGGCCCAGCTTACTTGTCCAAATCAAGTCTATAGACCTTGTAAAACTGCAGCTGCCATGATTCAATACTATTGAGACGTGACACTGGATATGATATCAAACAGCATTAACACTACAGCATAGATGCACCCATGGTAGTTAAAGGGGCATTATAGTGCTATATCGAGGTAGTGCAATGGGATTTCTAACAGCCTTTATCTGGTTACTGATCAGACAGACACTTTGTCAGCAGCATTATCAGTTGCAAGTCATCTCTGTTAGGGCTCTGCAATCTGCCAGCTGGAAGAGACTGAAATGAGGACAAAATCCAGGTTAGCCAGAAGTCAATGTCCAGGAAAAGCAAACAGAAATCACATCCAGGAATGTGGCCAAGGACAGGTGGATGACCAGTTCCAAAAGGTGGAAGTCCAAAGGAAAGAAGATTAAGTTAGGTTGAGAAATCTGTTTTTTCTGCTCTTCAGTAGATTTTTCAGGCTGAGAGAAGCAAGCCTAAAGCAAACCGGAGTGCTCTTAGTTTCTTTTTTCACCCAGTTTTGGAGACCAAATTCATAGGCTTGGCTCTTATAGGCATGCAATGCTGATGCAACCCAGAAGCATGAACGGCTAAAAGTTTTTACTCATACTATGCAGAAATCCAGATGTCCCTGGGCAAGTTATCAAGAGCCATTTGGGGTGCAAAAGAGAAAGCTGATATCAATCAAACAGCAATATATAAAAATAAAAAGTCAAACACTTCCAGAACACAAAGAGAAATAATGTAAACATCAACAACACATATTAAAAAGACAACAGTTAAAAGTTACACTGAAAGCTAGAACAATTTAGATGTAATCTTTGGAATAACCTAGAGTGTGTTGTTGTAGGTTTTTTGGGCTATGTGGCCATGTTGTAGAAGGATTCTCTCCTGACATTTCGCCTGCATCTATGGCAGGCATCCTCAGAGGTTGTGAAGACCTCACAACCTCTGAAGATGCCTGCCATGGATGCATGCAAAACGTCAGGAGAGAATGCTTCTAGAACATGGCTATATAACCTGAGAAACCTACAACAACCCAGTGATTCCGGCCATGAATGACAAAACCTAGAGTACACCTGCACTGTATACTGTATATCATTGAGTATAAGCCTAGTTTTTCAGCCCCTTTTTTAGGCTGAAAAAGCTCCCCTCGGTTTATACTTGAGTCAAGGTTATTTATTATTTTACTCTATTATTAGTATTATTTTAATACATTTATTCGTTTACTCTATTTATGATTGTTATTATTACATTTATTATTTATTATTATTTTATTACCTTTATTATTTCTCTATTATTATTACATTTATTATTTTACTCTCTTTATTGTTACTGAAAGGATACATAAGTGCATTTACATTGAAGAAGGTTAGAATAATGGTTTAATCAGAGTTGGAAAATCTTGTCTTAGATTACAGTTTTATGTAAAGAATCCAAAACATTAAACCTACGGAGGCCTCAATTAATGTAATGTTATTGGTATCTACATTTATTTTGAAATTTCCCAGTAGCTGCTGCATTTCCCACCCTCAGCTTTTATTCGAGTCAACATGTTTCCCCAGTTTTTTGTGGTAAAATTAGATGCCTTGGTTTATATTCGGATCGGCTTATACTCAATTATATATGGTAATTAATGTAGTTTGACACCACTTTAACTGTCATGGTTCAGTGCTATGGGAACATGGAAGATGTAGTTTGGTGAGGCGCCAACACTATTTAGGAAATAATGCCAAAGGCTTTGTAAAACTACGACTTCTAAGATTCCAAGATTGGCAATTAATTCTACAGTGTAGATACACCCTTAGTCCACAAAAGTATATACTACCGATTTTGATCACTCAGTCTGTAAGGTGCTACGTGATCCCTGATATTCCCTACTAACACGCCTATGTCTTTGAGTGTTAACATCAAAAAGATAGTTCTCTGAAGCTACATGTTAAGTCTCAGGCAGGATTTGATGATCACTAAAAGCAGACTAGGGGTGCCATATGGTAGGGCAATCATCATAAATGCCAGCCAATTCAAGAAGCGAGTTCAGAACATCATGGTGTGTGCTTACATTCAGGCGGTAGGAATCTGTTCAGCAATTTGCCGACTGTCCATATAATATTGGATGGTGAAAGGGAGGTTTGTGGTCTACTGTTGGTTGCGGAACCCTACCTCTGTGGCTCCAAAGTTTCCCAAACCACTCTTTGAAACAATTCCTCACTTTGTTTTGTGCAATCCCTTTTGCTTTCACAACAACTTCAAACTCACTTTAATTGTGGCTGTGAGTTTCTCCCACAGTACCTCCAACTCCTTTGCTAATGTTTTAAAAGCCTAAAAGTAGCCCAAATACATGACTCTGAATACAATTGGAGAACTACAATTGGAGAAGCTCAATGGGGAAGGAATTGACTATGGCAGAAAGTATCCCTTCTTTAGTTTCCCCTATTAACATCTTTTTGAAACCAATGCATTTAAGCCTTACACTTCCCATTCTAGCCAAGGGAAGTTATCCACAAGGCTGCAAGATTTACAACACCTTCAAGAAATGCATTTCAGAGCAAGCAATGGAGTGAATGTTCTAAAAACTAGAAAACCAGCATGCAAACAAAACAGAACAAAACTGGGACTGCTCAGAAAATGTGACCATAGTTCAGTGCTCAAGGACCTGGGCAAACTTGAAGAGCAATCCTTCTCTGAACATTGCAGTGTTATTTTCAGCTCCAAACAAAATGCAGATGTCAGAGGGAAAAGCACAGCTGAATATTTGAAGGGAAAATGTCTAAAAGGAAATGAGGATCCTCATGCATTAAAAAAAATCCACACATTTATGTGGGAATACATTGGAACAGGAATAGTCAATGGTGAGCACATTGTGGCTCATGGACTGCAAAGTGGCTCTTAAAGCTCTCAAACAATCACAACCACCACCAATCTCTCCCCATTTTTGAAAACATTAAGGAAGAAAAGACTCTAAATTTAGAGGGGTTTGATCTATGAGTAGGTTGCCATGCTTACATATGGTATAAAAAAGAGAAAAAGGAAAAGAATTTTGGCAACCACTTTGTCAGATCAGCCTTATTGAAAACTTGGCAAAAATATAAAAAAATACTTTTATACGAAAATCTTCCTATGGATTTCTCCAATGGAAGCCAACCAAAGGAGACTACTAGGTTGGCAAATATGGCCCACATACAAAGATATTTTAATGAAAAATACAACAGTTAAAGCCTCATGAAGAATTGAAAAAATCATTAAAAATATATCATGGTTGCATTATTTACAAATCAAAGAATATTATCATAAAGATTAAAAATGGATTTAACCATGGTTTGATAGGGAATGCTACCTAATGAGGAAGCAGTTAAAGAAACAAGTAAGGAAAGATAAGCTCACCCCCACAATAGAGTCACAGGCCTCAATGATAGGTCTTAGAAGGAAGTATAAACAGCTGATTAAAATAAAAAAGCAGGAGAATGCTGTGGCCCTGTGGAGTGGATTAGAATCGGCGGCCAAGAGCTCCTCCCCCTCACTATTTTGGAGGGCAGTAAATGGATACCTCATTGAGAGGAAATTAATAAAGATCAATCATATTTCCGCACAGGAATGGGAGCTATATCTCAAGCTTCAGTTTACTAGCACCACAAATGAGGTCCTGTCAGATTCGGGCATCTGGGCAGTTCGAACAGCTTCCTGAGTGGCCACCCATAACCAGGGGAGAAGTAAAAGCAATAATTAATCAGCTCAAGAATAACAAAGTACCAGGAGAGGACTCACTCCCGGGAGAGCTGTTTAAGAACAACTCTGATTGGTGGTCAACCCTGTTGGCGGGTTTATTTACACATATAGTCAATACCCTAAGTATACCACTGGGGTGGAAGCAAGCGATAGTAGTACCAATATACAAGAAAGGAGATAAATCTGACCCTAAGAACTATAGACTCATTAATCTATTAGACGTAACAGCTAAAATCTTCTCTAAAATTCTCCTGGAGAAATTAAAAGCCTGGCTGTTGGCAGAGAATATTCTCCCAGAAGAACAGGCGGGGTATAAAGAGGGCTGGTCAGCCATTGACAACTGCTTCATACTAAACCATATTAGTAGCACACAGATTAGGAAGGGGGGAGTTCTATATGCCGCATTTGTAGATTTTTCCGCGGCTTTTGACAATGTCAACAGAACCCTTCTATGGAAGAAACTGAAGCTGCTTGGGGCAGATGCTAGACTTCTGAAGCTCTTGGAAATGCTGCATACAGGAAACGCACTCCAACTCCGAATGCCTTCTGGGGCACTCACCAACAAAGTTGACACTCAGGGAGGAGTGAGGCAGGGATGCATCTTAGCACCGACCCTCCTCAACATTTTTGTTAGCGATCTTCCACGTAAACTAAGAGGGCAGCAATTTCACATGCCTAAGATTGGCCAAAGACACATCAATTCTCTTTTATATGCTGACGATGTGGTCATTCTCTCCCTTACCCAGATTGGGCTTCGTAGAGCCTTAGTAAGATTCAACCAGTATGCACACAGTAACGATTTAAGCATCAATAAAGCGAAAACCAAGGTTATCAGGTTTGCATACAGACCCAAAAGGCACTCCTGGACACTGGATGGGGAAAACATTGAGCAGGTTGATACCTTCACCTATCTAGGAATTACTTTTTCGGCTAAAGGCTCATGGAAGGCCCAACAATCAAGGAGTGCCACCAAAGCAAAACTAGGCATTAACCAGATTCTCAGACTAACCAAACATCAATATCCGGGTTCCCTCCTACCTACGATCAAAGTTTACGGAGCCAAAATAATCCCTCAATTACTCTATGGGGCTGAGATTTGGGGTTTGGACACTATGCCAATCATCGAACAGGCCCAGATAAACTTTGGCAGACAGCTTCTGGGGCTGAGCAACAGGACTCCAGCGGTGGCTGTTAGGGTGGAACTGGGCCTGCAGCAAATTAATGGTTTGGCAAAAATAAGAGCGTTCAACTATTTATGTAAAATTGCCAACTTAGACAACGATAGACTTCCTAGAATCTGTCTAGAAGAACAGCGCAAGGCAGCTAGGGACGCTTCCTGGGTGCTTCAGCTTGAAACTTTCCTGAGAACCCGAGGTATACAGGTGAATGCACAGGGAAGTTACCCACCTCGTACCAGGGAGTTAGTTAAACAGCGCATTGTGGATATACAGGCACAAGAGGATATACACGGGCTAGCGAACATCAAATCCCTAAAATGGTTATCGGTACAACAACATGTATTTAAGAGGGCACAATATCTAACACACCAGCTCCCTAAGTATTTAAGGCTCGCCATGACTAGGGCAAGATTTGAGCAGATGGAGACAATGGAGAGATACGGCAGATTTCACTCAATACCATACTCCGATAGAATTTGTATCTGTGAGGCTCCAGAAGTAGAAAATATTAGTCATATACTCTTAAACTGCCCGATATATGCAATAGACCAGGCTAAACTTCTAGGCCCGATTTTGGGAAACAAGGAACATTGGGCAGAGCAACATAAGATTAACTGGCTCCTATCCCATGCGAATCCCACCATAATAAAAAGAGTGGCCTCCTTTTTGGTGAAGGCCAAAAGGAGGAGGCAGAGATTTATTGCTTCGATTGGCACCAACTGCTGGGGCGACGAAGATCAGTAGTGGAAGTAGGATTAGCACTATAGAACTATGAAGATAGATAGGGCACATCCACTCTAAAGTGACAGTGATTAGCTTTCACACTGTCTCAAACCAATTTTAGTTACCAGATGAGGATGAATTGATCATGTGATTATCTGACTATATTATATTACATTTTATCCTACTATATTTTATTTCATTCTGTTTTATTGGTGTAATATATATTGATATGACTGATGGTCTCTCAATAAAGATTCATTCCGTTTTTCAGAGAAAAAAGTGTGACATTATGGCCGAAAGACAGAGTCATTTTTTGGTTACTCTTTGGGGTATGATTTTTCCTGCAGCAATGAACCTCCTTGTAAGTCTACCAAGGTCCCCTGGATTTAACTTAGAAGGAACATGGGACAAAATATTGCAAACAAAGAAAAAATAATAACAAAAATATATAAGAAACTACTAGACTGGGCAACAGAAATTGAAGAAGTAAAACAATGTATGATTAAATGGGCAGAAAATTTGAAAAGACCGATCTACTTTAGGGAGTGGGAACAGATTTGGAATAAAAAATTAAAATATACATATGCATTGGACTTGAAAGAAAATTGGCTAAAAATGTTCCATAGGTGGTACATTACACCAAAAAAACTAGGCTTGATGTATGAAAACACAGGGACCTTTTTTCACATGTGGTGGACTTGCAAGAGTGCCAATAAGTTCTGGACAAGGATACATGAAGAATCTCAGAAAATGTTGAACAGGAAATGTAAGAAGAAGCCAGAATATTATTTACTGGGAATTACGGACTCAGACCACAGTCTTGACGATAATACAGATAGACTTATTTACTTATATGGTAAACGCAGCAAGAATTTATTTTGCAAAATTATGGAAACAAGAAAAAATTCCGGATATAGAGGACTGGATTAACAAGTTTAAGGAAATAAAAGATATGGACAAAGTAACTTTCTTCTTAAAGAGAAATGAAGGAAGACCAATAAAAAGTACAAATTGGGACCTCTTGATAGTATATGGAAAAAATGGAAATAGAAACGACTAATGAAATATATAAGGGATAAAGAGAAAGAAGAGAAGCAAATTAAGAGAAGACACAAGTTTGGAATGGAAGTCACAACACTTTTTTGTTTTTGGTTTTGGTTTTTTAAAATGATTTTTTTATTTTTGAATCCCCCCCCCTTTTAAAATTCTTTCTCTCTTATCTATATTTTAAAGTTTTCCTACTTTTCTATACATATATTGTTCCCCCTCTTTCCCTAATATTATTCGCTTTATATATGTTAAAATAAAAATTTGTCTGGAAAAAAGAAGAAATTGCATGATTTTCCAGGCAATTTTAGCCCTCAAACCATGAGGAAAACCCCTAAATGTGTGAAATCTCATAGAAAAAACCTCACCCAACATCCTGATACCATTAACAGATGTATGGGGGTTTGCTATGCGGGGCAGTAAGGTTTGCAGAAAGTGGTTTCTGGGAGGAAATTGGTGCATAGTCTTCATGAAGTTGCTCCATTCCTGTTCTATATTCCTTTTTTGTTCTAAATGCTTCCTTATAATGACTGCCTAGAAGCAACACACTAAAAAATGTTCTTCCCCGTCCTGGGGAATAGCTGTGCGTCTTTGGAGACTCTGGGCTAACAGGGAACACAAAAGGAGAACCACAAGGCTATTATAACAGGCTCAATGATAATGCAAAATGCTTTAGCAGCTGATCTAAATTAATAAACATGAAACATTATATATCAGCATTCTTATTATTCACACATATATTGAAATATAACAGAACATGTATGGCAAAAGCATGTGCGCCTAGAAATTGCATACAAAGCTATGAGCAGTTACAAGTTTGTGTTAGGTATACAATATATAGCATTACAATATACCTAACACAAACTTGTAACTGCTCATAGCTTTGTATGCAATTTCTAGGCGCACATGCTTTTGCCATACATGTTCTGTTATATTTCAATATATGTATGAATAATAAGAATGCTGATATATAATGTTTCATGTTTATTAATTTAGATCAGCTGCTAAAGCATTTTGCATTATCATTGAGCTTGTTATAATAGCCTTGTGGTTCTCCTTTTGTGTTCCCTGTTAGCCCAGAGCTACCCCCACCCTCCCCCTTTTTCTTGGTCTGCTTATGCGTCTTTGGAGACTGACAGTGATGTAGTATTATATTTATTTTTGGAAAGTTTACTTTTGTGGATTTGATTATTAGTTGTTTTGATTAATATGGTTTCTCTAGAAATCTCTTGGGCATCCTGGAGCACCTAGAGCAGCGTTTCTCAACCTCGAGGTCAGGACCTCGGGGGGGGGGGGATTGCCAGGGGGTTTCAGAGGGGTCACCAAAGACCACCTGAAAACATATATTTTTGACAGTCTAAGGAACCCTTTTATTTATTTATTTATTTATTATTTCACTTTTGTATTCCGCTCCTCCCAGCAGGCTCGGGGCGGATCACAACAAGAAAATACATGGGTGGCATGTTGCTACATGTCAGCATGCGGCCCTACAATCAATAAAAACATACAACATAAAACCACATTTAAAACCAGGTACATTGTCAGGGCACAGATTCAGAGGACATAATCAAGGTTTTTGGTCCAGTATGCCTAATTAAAGGCCAGCCCGAAAAGGGCCGTCTTACACGCCCTCCGGAACGGGCCCAACTCCGAGATGGCTCGGGCACTGACCGGGAGGGCATTCCAGAATACTGGTGCTGCCACGGAGAAAGACCTTTGTCGAGTCATTGACAGGTGGCAGGAGCGGACTGATGGTATTAACAACAGATTCTGCTCATCTGAGCGCAGTGATCTCGGGGGAACGTACGGGGTAAGGCGGTCCTTCAGGTACGCAGGCCCTAGGCCGTGCATGGCCTTAAAGGTCAGAACCAACACCTTGAAGACAATCCGGTACTCAATAGGGAGCCAGTGCAGTTGCCGGAGAATAGGTGTGATGTGCTCTCTCGCCGGCACTCCTGCAAGCAAGCGAGCCGCAGCATTCTGCACTAGCTTGAGTTTCCGGATTGTCGACAGGGGAAGGCCAACGTAGAGGGCATTACAGTAGTCTAGTCTCGAGATGACCGTCGCTTGGATTACCGTGGTCAGCAGGGACGACCTGTCCCTGGACAGGTAGGGTGCCAGTCGCCTAGCCTGTCGGAGGTGATAAAATGACGTCCTGCTGACCACAGAGACCTGGGCCTCCATGGTCAGCGAGGAGTCCAGCACAACTCCCAAGCTCTTAACTGACGGCGATGGGTTAAGCCGCTCGCCGTCCAGGGTAGGCAACCGGCACCCACCCAGCCCAGGCCGACCAGGCCACAGGATCTCCGTCTTCGATGGATTCACCTTCAGCCGGCTGGCACGCAGCCAACCAGTCACGGCTTCGAGGCATAGATGGAAACAATCGGGGACGGAGTCCGGCCTGCCGTCCATTCTCAGCAAAAGCTGGGTGTCATCAGTGTACTGATGGCACTCCAGACCAAAGTCACGGGCCAGCTGGGCCAGGGGGCGCATATAAACATTGAATAATAAGGGGGAGATGATGGCCTGGGGGGACCCACAATCAAGTGGGCGTCTCCGGAGACCTCCCACCCCTCCACACGTTGTCCCCGGTCCCGGAGGAAGGAGGCCACCCATTTAAGGGCAGTCCCCCCAACCCCGGAAGCGGCTAACGGTGGGTCAATAATGCGTGGTCTACAGTGTCGAACGCTGCTGTCAGATCTAACAAGACAAGCAGTGCTGATCCGCCCTGGTCCAGCTGGCGGCGAAGTTGGTCTGTAATGGCGACAAGCACAGTCTCCGTCCCATGCCCAATACGGAAGCCGGACTGGAAGGGATCAAGTCCAGCTGTGTCATCTAGGAACCGCTGCAGCTGCTCCGCTGCTGCCCTCTCAATTACTTTGCCTAAAAAAGGCAAGTTGGAAACGGGCCTGTAATTGGAGGGAGCCGAAGGATCTAGGTTCGGCTTCTTCAGCAGCGGTTTTACCATAGCCTCTTTTAACTCCCCTGGGAAGACTCCTTGCTCAAGGGAGCTATTTAAGATCGTGCCCAGGGGGCCACGTAAACCCTCCCGGCTAGATCTAACAAGCCAGGAGGGGCACGGGTCGAGGGAGCAAGTAGTTGGTCTAGCTGCAGCCAGTAACCTATCGACGGCTGCTGCGTCCAGCAATTGAAAACGGTTGAAGGTGGGCCCATCGAGTGGCGGCGGAGTCTCGAGTTCACTAACTGTATCAAGGGTGGCGGGAATGTCCCGGCGGAGGGTCGAAATCTTGTCAGTAAAATAGTTCTGGAAAACCTCAGCCGTTGGAGCCAAACCCCTATCTTTTGGGACAGTCGGGATTGTTGTCAGAGACCGAATTACCTTAAATAATTGGGCTGGGCGTGAACTAGCTGACTCTATCAAGGAAGAATAGTAAACCTTTTTCGCTTCCTTGATAGCTTGCTCATAAACCTCCTTAAATTGTTTATAAGCTGATTTCGACGCTTCGTCACGGAGACTCCGCCACATGTCCTCTAGTTGTCTCCTTCTCCGTTTCATCGCCCGCAACTCCTCCGTATACCATGGCGAGCGATTTCTACGGGGAAGGAGAGAACGCCTGGGGGCGATCTCGTCTAGGGCCGTGGAGAGACTGGAATTCCAGTACTCCACCAGTCCGTCGACCGAGTCGCTGGGGGTTTCCCAGTCCCTTAGAGCATTCAGGAACCTAGTGGGTTCCATAAGTCTCCTTGGGCGAACCAAAATAGGTTCTGCACCCTTACCGGGAGGGGGAGCCAGTCTCAACCGGACTTCCAGGACACTGTGATCCGACCATGGAACCTCCGTAGTGGAGGTTAGGAGCACCTGAATTCCGGCAGCGAAAATCAGATCTAATGTGTGTCCTGCATGGTGGGTGGGGCCAGTCCTGCAAAGTGAGAGTCCCAGTGCCTCCATGGTGGACACTAGGTCCATGGCTGCAGTTGACGGGGAGGTGGTGTCGGCGTGGACATTGAAATCCCCCAGAACAATAAGTCTAGGAAATCTCAATGCCCACTCCGCAACCACCTCCAGCAGCTTAGGTAGACTTCCTGCCGGTGCGTCGGGTGCACGGTACACCAGCAGGAAGGCCACACTCTCACCCAAATCCCACGCCAGGCCCGCACACTCCATCTCAGGAATGTTCGCTGTCGGAATCGCCCTGGAATTAATAGTGTCTCGGCTGAGAATGGCCACCCCTCCCCCCCGCCTCTCTTTTGGCAGAGAAGGCTGAAGATCTTTCTGCCTGTCCTTCTCTTCCTTTTTGGAAACAGATAGCAAATCCTTCCATCAAAAGCCCTCCCCTTGTTGTGATTAGTCAATCTCTCAGCCAAGGAGAGGGCTGTTTCTGAGACTCTAAATAGGGGGAGAGCAGGCGTGCTGCTGCATGGCAGCATGGTGCGCATGTGCGAGTGAGGAAGAGCGTGCGAGGCTGGAGGGAGGGTCACACCAGTGAGTCACTTCAAGGCAAGTTTGGTCCAATTCTATCATTGGTGGGGTTCGGAATCCCAGCAACTACAACTCCCAAATGTTAAGGTCTATTTTCCCCAAACTCCACATTTGAGCATATTGAGTATTCATGCCAACTTTGGTCCAGATCAATCATAGTTTGAGTCCACAGTGCTCTATAGATGTAGGCGAACTGCAACTCCCAAACTCAAAATCAAAGCCCAACAACCCCGTCCAGTATTTTCTGCTGGTCATGGGAGTTCTGTGTGCCGAGTTTGGTTCAATTCCGTCATTGGTGGAGTTCCGAATGCACTTTGATTGTAGGTTAACTATAAATCCCAGCAAATACAACTCCCAAATGACAAAATCTATTTTCCCCAACCCCATCCGTATTCAAATTTGGATGTATCAGGTATTTGTGTCAAATTTGGTCCAGTTAATGAAAATACATCCTGCATATATTTCCATTACGATTCATAACAGTAGTAAAATTACAACTATGAATTAGCAACAAAAATAATTGTATGGTTGTGGGTCACCACAACATGAGGAACTGTATCAAGGGGGCACAACATTAGGAAGGTTGAGAACCATTGCCCTAGAGATTCACAGAAGAGAGTTCTCTTAGGTTAAAAATATTAGCATGTTTTGTTCCCAGTTTTCCCCATTATGTGAATCCTGCACCCCTAGTTTCCATGGAAATTCGAGGGCCTACTATGTATATATTTATTTATTTATTTATTAACTTCGATTTAGTATACCGCTCACTCCGGAGCTCAGAGCGGTTTACAGAAGAAGCATAAACACCGTGAGTAATAAAACAGATTAAACAGTTAAAACACATTAAACATCAAAGCAGTTAAAACATATTAAAAACACTAGCCCTCAGCAAAGGCTGGGGGACAAGATAAGAATCTGGGGGCCATAGGCGGCATGGCACACAGTGTGGTTGAGTTAAGGGCCGAACGCCTTCCTAAAGAGCCAAGTCTTCAAGGCCTTGCGGAAGGGCAGAAGAGCGCGGATGGCGCGGATCTCCTCCGGGAGGCCGTTCCAGAGACTTGGGGCAGCTACAGAGAATGCCCTCCGCCGTGTAGTGGCCAGTCTGCAGGTTCCAAGGGAAGGCACCTCAAGGAGGTTAAGCTCCTCAGAGCGCAGTGATCTCGCGGGCACATAAGGGGTAAGTCGCTCCCTCAGGTACACTGGCCCCAAACCATAGATGGCCTTAAAGGTGAGAACTAACACCTTGAAGAGGACCCGAATTCAATCGGGAGCCAGTGCAGCTCGCGCAAGAGTGGGGTCGCGCAGTCAGATCTTGCAGCACCCAGGAGGAGGCGTGCTGCGGCGTGCTGCACTAGCTTAAGCTTCCGGATCATCGACAAGGGAAGGCCAATGTAGAGCGCATTACAGTAATCGAGCTTGAGATGACCGTGGCTTGGATCACCGTAGCAAGGTCGCGTTGGGAGAGGTAGGGAGCCAGGCGCTTAGCCAACCGTAGGTGGTAGAATGCTGTCCTGCAGGTGCAGCCAATCTGCTCCTCCATGGACAGGTGGGCGCCCAGCCGGACCCCCAGACTTTTACCGATGGCTGAGGGCAGAGGGCCACACCATCGAACGTTGGCAGCTGGGTCGCTACCCCCGGCGGCCCAGCCACAAGATCTCCGTCTTCGCCGGGTTCACCTTCAACTTACTGGCTCGCAGCCATCCAGTAACGGCTTCAAGGCAAAGATGGAAATTATCGGGTACAGAGACTGCCCCGGGTCCAACCTCAGAATGAGCTGGGTATCATCAGCGTACTGATGACACTCCAGCCCAAAACTCCGTACCAGTTGGGCGAGTGGTCGCATATAGATGTTAAATAACAGCGGGAGATGATAGCCCCTGAGGCACCCCGCAACTCAGCGGGAGCCTCCGGAGACCGCCCCTCCCCGCTTCACTCGCTGCTGGCGGCATTGGAGGAAGGAGGACAGCCAGTTGAGGGCTGTCCCCCTCACCCCTGCCACCGCCAGGCGGTGTATCAAAAGTTGGTAATCGATGGTATCAAACACTGCCGTGAGGTCCAATAACACGAGCAGCGCCGATCCACCTCGGTCCAAGTGGCAGCGGAGTAGGTCTGTGATGGAGACCAGGACAGTCTCCGTCCCATGGCCTGAACGGAAGCCGGACTGGAAGGGGTCTAGCCAGGTTGCGTCATCCAAGAAGGTCTGCAGCTGGTCCATTGCTGCCCTCTCAATCACCTTGCCCAGGTACGGAAGGTTCGACACTGGGCGGTAATTGGAGGGAGCCACGGGGTCTAATCCGGGCTTCTTCAGCAATGGACTGACCACCGCCTCTTTTAGCTCCTCTGGAAAAGCCCCTTGCTCAAGGGAGCAGTTGACTATCTTCAACAGAGGGGCCTCGTAGCCCCTCCACGCAAGCTCGAATCAGCGTGGAGGGGCACGGGTCGAGGGAGCAGGTGGTCGGCTTGAGGGCTGCGACAATCTTGTCAACATCCTCTGCGTCCAGTGGTCGAAACCGGTCAAAGGTGGACCCGGCGGAGGGCCACGGAGTCTCCAGCTCCTGGACTGTATCAAGTGTGGAAGGAAGGTCCCGGCAGAGCAACGCAATCTTGTCTGCGAAGTGATTCTGAAAAATCTCAGCAGAGAGGGCCGAATTGTCATTGTTTGGGATGGTAGGGACCATCGTCAGCTGCCGAATTATCCTGAACAATTGAGCTGGGCGTGAATCCGCAGACGCTATCAAGGAGGCATAGTAAACTTTTTTTGCCTCCTTGACAGCATGCTTATAAGCATCCATAAAAAGCTTATAAGCTGATGTCAATGGCCCGTCATGAGCTTCTTCCACTTGCGCTCTAGCCGTCTCTTCTCCCGCTTCATAGATCTTAGTGCATCTGTGTACCAAGGGGAACAGGATGCGCGGGGTTTGAGAGGGCGTTTAGGGGCGATCTCGTCAAGAGCGGAGGACAGCGCGTGGTTCCAGGTGGTAACCAGCTCACCGAGCGAATCGCTGGCAGGCTCCAAATCCCTCAAGGCATTCAGGAACCTAGTTGGTTCCATAGGTCCCCTCGGGCGAACCCAAATTGGTTCGGCACCTTTGCCGGGGGCGCGCGGTTGCTCGACCCGGACTCCCAGAGCACAGTGGTCCGACCATGGCACCTCTGTAACAGAGGTGACGGACACTTGGACACCTGCATGGAAAATCAGATCAAGGGTGTGACCGGCCCGGTGTGTGGGGCCTGACTCGCAGAGGGAGAGGCCGAGTGCCGCCATGGACGACACAAGGTCCCCCGCTGCCGATGGTGAGGAGGCTGTGTCGGCGCGGACGTTGAAGTCCCCCAGCACAACTAGGCTAGGAAACCTCAACGTCCACTCCGCCACAGTCTCCAGCAGCAGGGACAGGCTCCCCGCTGGTGCGCTAGGTGCACGGTACACCAGCAAGAAGGCTGTACTCTCCGGGGCACCCCACATCAGGCCGACACTTTCAATCCCATCTGCCTCCAAAGCAGGGACCGCTCTGAGGTGTAATAGGTCACGGGAGAGAATCGCCACCCCCCGCCTCCCAGTCCTGTTCTGGTGGGTAAGCGAAGCCCGGAGGTGTCAATTCCTGAAGGCAGGTGATATCACTGTCCTGGAGCCAGGTCTCCGTAATGCAGCAAATATCAACCTGTCTGTCTTGAATAAAGTCCCGGATCATTGTCGTTTTATTCCGGACTGAAAAAACTATGCCGCCAAGTCTCTTTTGACAAATGCCATCCCTTAAACTGCTGTATGGCTGAGATTCTTAAACATATAGACTGACTATCTAAAGATGAATAGGGGACAAAGCGTCTTCAGAGTAGAGCTGGTGCTTTTTTGAAAAGGAAACAATAGCATTAATCATCTTTGAATAGACAGAAATCTGTTCAGGAAGACGATTTTTTCACAGATTCAGCTCATTCAGTTCCTCCTCTATTTGAATAGCACAGCAGCTGGTTGATGTTATCAGCACTCCAGAAAGGGATGGCATGCTGAAACTTCAAATACACGGGTGAGGATGACTGATGGAGTGTTTAAGTTCCAACCTCTATCCCATGGTTGCACATGGAGACCCTTATTCATTTTTAAAGTATCTATATGCCTGTTTCGAAAACTCAGAGGTTCTCAAAAATGGCTATAAATTAACGCAAGAAATAAAGTTGTGCAGTAAAATAATATCTAGTAACTAAAACTGCAGGCAGTTTATCAAAACATGAAAGTTTAATGAGTAACCCTCAAAATATTTGGATATCAGTCTAACAACCAGCCAAAATTATTTCAACATTAACAATAGAAGCAACTGAAAAGAAACTGGTGGAAGGGTATATAATGGAGCAGTTCCATAATAATAGAATAATAGAGTTGGAAGAGACCACATGGGCCATCTAGGAAAAGCAGAAAGTACCCCTGATAGATGGTCATCCAGCCTCTGTTTAGAAGCCTCCAAAGAAGGAGCTTCCACTGGACTTCAAGGCAGAGAGTTCCACTGCTGAACACCTCTTACACCTCTTACAGTTTGGAAGTTATTCCTAATATTCAGGTAAAATCTCTTTAAATCACCCTGAGCCAATTTGGAAAGGGTGGTATATAAATTGGAACAATAATAAATAAATGGGAACCAACTACTGAATAGACCCTTTCTGAAAAAGATCTTTACATACACCTATACAGCAGAGAAAAGGCCCTTGTATCTACATCAGAGGTTCCCAACCTAAAGTCCACAGCTCTAGATTATTAAATATGGTTTTCTGTGAGTGAGCATATGGCGACTACTGGATGGCATATGTCCTGTATCAAAAACTGATCTGTACACTCAAACATGCACATAGCTGTTCTGGGACCATGTAATTCCAGGTTGGCCAACCGGTGGACTCAACCAATGTGACTGTCCCCTTCCAGAAACCATTTGAAAGCAATCAGCTAAACAATAACTTTGTGAAGATTTTTTTTTGGAACACTCCCTAAATTCCCAGTCCAATTCAAATATGCCACACACTCTGCCTGCTTTCTCTCTGCCCCCTATCCACTATTAAAGTTCTTCCCCTTACTTCCCCCACAAAACAATACATACTGGCAGTCATAGCCAATGTGGTTCTCCGTGGTTCCCAAACTCTGGACCTCCAGGGGCTTTGAACTTTAGCTCCCACAGCTCCTAACAGCTGGTAAGATGGCTGGGATTTCTGGGAGTTGATGTCCAAAACACCTGGAGGCCCAAACGTTGGGAATAACTGAAATGATCATCAACCTGTGGTATGGATCTGCCAGAACTCATTCATTCACTATGGTTAGCTATTATCCACTATTTTTACTAGCAACTGTATGTTCAGGAATTGATCCCTTAAAGATATGGGGATTGTACATGTATTTCCATCCTAAGGGATCCTAGGGTTTGAAAGTTTAGGGATGTTCATTTAGAAACCTCAGGCAAAGAGTTCTATTTCCTCACCAAACTACAAATCCCAGGATTAAACAGGATGTAACCACGACGATTAATGTGTAACCATGTGTAAAGAAGGCTCTTACTTCAGCCAATAATGTAAAGATCTTCAATTATGTGTAGGCTCAAACTTTGTGAGGATCACAGGGTTACTGTAGGTTTTTGGGGGGGCTATATGAGAATGCCTGCCATAGATGCAGGTGAAACGTTAGGATAGAATGCTTCTAGAACATGGCCATATAGCCTGAAAAACCTACAACCCAGTGATTCCAGCTATGAAAACCTTTGACAATACATTGAACATCTCTACGGGGAGAAACTGTTCCAAGACACACAAAAAGACCTCACAACCTCTCAGGATGCCTGTCCTAGATGCAGGCAAAACGTCAGGAGATAATGCTTCTAGAACATTCTAGAATACTCCAAAAAACCCTACAACAACCCTTTAACCATGATGTTGTGTCAAAGATACTCACTGCATATGAAGTTACTAAGCAGCTCTGTGGAATCTTACTGAGTTAAGAGTCAAAGAAACTCCACTGGGATGGGGGGAATGGGGAATGCCTCCCCAAACATCTTGAATTGATCAAAAATTCCAGGGAATACTCCATGTTTTGTCTAAAATCTCTGGTACTGTGCAGATGTAAAGAAAGAAACCTAAAGTTCAATAGTATGCCAAGACTTTGCAACATGGAAGTCTATCATCATCAATAAGAAGAGGAAATACTACTACTACAAGTAGTAGTACCGGTAGTAGTAGTTTTACACTGCATTCATCATTTGAAAGTGCTTATTTTGCCAGGATTCAAAAACACTGTAGAGATGATCCATGTCTTGCCAAAGCCAATGGCATAATGCCCATTGACTTCAATGCCCATGGATTGCTGGCTCTCTCCTTGACAGCTAAATCTCCATGAAATTAACTGCATGCACCAGTAATACAATTCTAAGTAAGCAGCCTTCAACCACAGCCAACATTAATGTTGATTATTAAGATGGGGAAGGGCAGAGGAGTATTGCTGGGATAATGGTATATTTCCCCTCCCCCTCCTTTCATTTACAATACGGAACAAGCGCTTCTGCGAACGCTGCAAATATGACTCTAATGACCATTTCTCAGCCGTCCTTGCTGTCTAGTTTAATTACATATCACCCGAGCGTACAGCAAGCAGAAGCATATTACTTGAAAACAGAACGGGTATGAAGGAAGACAAGACGAAGACTCTTCTGGATCAAGCAAAAGGGCTTTTTACATGCACAGGAGAAAATGGATAGTGTTTGCTGACAGCTGCACTGAGCTTAGGAAGAGGTTTTGCTAGGAAAAGTGATGGGGAAGAGAGAGATCTGGGTCAGGGAATGATGTCCATTTGCAAAACAGAAGCAGGGCATTTGCAAGACAGAGAGGGTGTGATAGTGGTTAAAATGGTGGACTAGGGTTTGACAAATGAGTCAAAATTTCTGGGCCATATAGGCCACTCAAAATAAAAAAAAGACACCAGACTAGCCTACCTCACAGGCTTGTTGTAAGGCCAAAACTAAGGAGGAGAGCCTTGCACTTTTCCCAGGTACAGCAGAGTCTCGCTTATTCAACATAAATGAGCTGGCAGAATGTTGGATAAGCAAAAGTGTTGGATAATAAAGAGGGATTAAGGGAAAGCCTATTAAATGTCAAATTACTTTATGATTTTACAAATGAAGCACCAAAATATCATGTTTTATAACAGATCAAGAGAAAAAGCAGTTCAATACATGGAAACATTATGTAGTAATGACTGTATTTATGAATTTAGCACCAAAACATCCCAATGTATTGAAACAGCTTCAGACAGGAGGTGCATTGGACAATAAAGAACGTTCGATGAGTGATGGTTGGATAAGCGAGACTCTACTGTAATATGTTGCTGTTTATATTTGATATCCAGTCATCTTTGACAGTCGACAAGTCATCTTTATAAAAGACTTTTGATATTATTCATGATACCATTTTCATTTTATTTATCCAATTCCATTTTACCTTATTCTTACCATCATTTGCTTCTGTTACATATATGCGATTTTCCAGAATTCTTCCGATAAGATGCTGTTGTTTGCCTTCAAGTTGTTTCTAACTTATGCCAATCCTAAAGTGATCCCATCCCGGGGTTTTATTAGCAAGTTTTCTTTGTATTTCCCTTCCTTTGAGGCTGAGAGGTTGTGACTTACCCAGGGTTACTCATAGGGTTTCCACAATTGAGCAGGGATTTAAACCTTGGTCTTCAGAGTCATAGTTCGATGCTCAAACAAATACACATGCTGGCTCTCCTACCATGTGAGTCTACTTGCCTGAATGTTTAGGTCTTCAGTGGAGGAAGACCTAAACATGGAGCAACCCCTCACAAGTTTAAGTTGATAGCTACACATAACAAGAGATAGCTCTATGCCAGTGGTTTTCAACCTGTGGTTCACCAGATGTTTTGGCCTTCAACTGGTAAACTGGCTGGGATTTCTGGAAGTTGTAGGTCAAAACTCCTGGGAACCCACAGGTTGAGAACAACGGCTCTACACTGACCTTTTATCCCATGGCTAATCCAGTTCAGCCTTTAGATCAATGGTTCTCAACTTGTGGGGTCCCCGGATGTTTTGGCCTTCAACTCCCAGAACTCCTAACAGCTAGTAAACTGGCTGGGATTTCTGGGAGTTGTAGGTCAAAATACCTGGAGGCCCATAGGTTGAGAACCACTGCTTTAGATGGTTTTGGCCACTATTTATTTATTTATTATTCACTCTTATATACCGCTCCTTCCGGCAGGCTCGGGGCGGTTTACATAATTCACATACAGTATCACAATAACAGTTTAATACATCTTACTAAAAGCATAAAACATAAAAGCAGAAAGACATAAAATACAACTATCCTAAAACAAACATCTACAATGATCGCAGATTAATTCTAAACTTATGTCAGACTTCATGGGCCGGTGAGGTTGAAAGCTTGTTTGAACAAGAAAGTCTTACAAGCTGTCCGAAACGGGGCTAGATCAGTGATGGCGCGAACCTCATCCGGCATGGAGTTCCAGAGGGATGGTGCAGTCGCATAGAAGGCTCTCGATCTCGTTGATAATAGCCTACAGGAGTGGATCGATGGGACAGCTAGGAGATTTTGTTCTTCTGAGCATAGTGATCTCGGGGGAACATATGGGGTGAGACGGTCCCTCAGGTACACTGGCCCTAAGCCATACAAGGCCTTAACAAATATAACAAAACAACAAAAGCAAACAAAATGACAAAAGCAGACTTGAGCACCCAACAACATTGCTGAACTCAGTTCGGCAGACGACCAGACTTACCATCCTGCTCCCATTCTCACTGTTGTAGCAGCCAGAGGGCATGATATTGGTAGTATCAGACACCAGTCACTTGGAGTGATGTCGGTCAGGAAGCCAACATGGTGGGGGAATAGAAATCACCCTTTCCTTTCCCCTTCTTGTCTCAAATCAACTTGCCACTCCTGCTAGGCAAGGAGTGAGAGACATTAGCCATGTCATGTCTGCTGGCTGTTGGAATGACAAGAACAGGAAGGGGATGGTGAGTATCATCCTGTGTCCACAGGAATATGGGATGGGCCAAGGAATATGGGATGACCATATAAACACTTGAGGCCAGTTCCCCCTTGGAACCAGCCAATTGTTTCCATGGGCCCAAAGTTGTGGTTTGCTCCCGATTCTCAGGGTTCACTCATAGTCCAGTGCTCAAAACACTACACCATAACAAGTAACTGACTTATAAATATTTGAACTAAACCAATAATTAAAGACAGAATGCCCTAAGTGTCAATAGCCCCTGTTCTTTCCAAGGAAATGGAATAGAATATTATTTTCATCACTACCTAAATAAACATGTAGGGATCAAGCAATTTAGGTCTTTTGGGATCACAAGGAACACCTTCTAGCAGGTCTCAAAAACACCAAGAGAGCAATAGAATATGCGAGAAATTCACTTTCTCACCCTTCTGGTGCTTATTTACCATTCAGAGTGGCTAGTAACAATTTTCAAATCTAAGTATGATGGGAAGCCACATGTCAGAAGGAAATGCAATAAAGTGAGAGATTTAATAAAAATGGAGACAGGCAAAATGCTTAGGAAGTGTTACACAAAATTGGTATTATTAAATTCTTTATATTGTGGATGCATCACACCGCAATTTACAGTACAACACCATTTAGTCCTAGGTTTTCTCTTTGACCCATATCCTTAACTAACTACAGATCAAGCATCCTTTATCTGACATGCTTTGAACCAGACGTGTTTGGGGTATAAACTGCTCAATTTGGAAAGAAACACATTACTACTACTACTACTACTATTAAGGTAAAAGTAAAGGTTTCTCTTGACATTAAGTCTAGTCATGTCTGACTCTGCAGGGTGGTGCTCATCTCCATTTCTAAGCTGAAGAGGCAGTGTTGTCTGTAGACGCCTACAAAATCATGAGGCCAGCATGACTGCATGGAGTGCCGTTACCTTCCCGCCAAAGCGGTACCTATTGATCTACTCACATTTGCAAGTTTTCAAACTGCTAAGTTGGCAAAAGCTGGGACTAACAGCGGGAGCTCACCCCACTCCCCTAATTCAAACCGCCAACCTTTCGGTCAGCAAGTTCAGTAGTTCAATGCTTTAATCCACTGCACCACCAGGGGGCCTATTGTTACTATTATTACTACTATTACTACTGTTATTTTAAAAAGAGCATCTGAAATCACTTTGCACTTTGGATTCCTCCAGATAACAGAGTCACAGTTTTCAAAGTTAGCTGCACAAATACAGTATAAGTATCTAAAAATTGGTAAACGTTTAGGATATTTGCCACCACAGAACATTCGGAGTAATCCCAAGTAGTTGATGATGACATTAAATAGGTAGAAATTCTATTAACTTAACACCTTTTGAAACTATTGACCAAGACAATATTGAGTGATGTTGGAAACCTGTGATGGAGCTGGGACACATCTCCCCCATTAACTTTGGAAGATGGTCTATTCTGGTGTAGATCATGGGTTATCCCAGGCACGGGCCCTCTGGGTGTTTCGGACTTCCACAATTCCTGGCCTCCTTCCCCCCTTAGCTGCTTAAGCCTGGGCTATCCTAAATAAAGATGCATGAAAACTCATTTTGAAAAATTCACTGAATTCACATTTCTGTTGCCATTCTAGAATATTGAGTGATTTATTAATATTGGATGAATCAAGCATCATCCATCTTCCTTTATTTATTATTTTCCTTCAAGCATTTGTCACTTTGATATAAATGGTTCAAGATAGGGGTGAGGGAACTCTTGGTTTTGCTTTCATATCCAATCAAATAAGAGAAAGTATGTGAATTTGGATAAACTCTGAAAACAAACTGAAACTACATTGTCTCCTATTTGTACTGGTCAGATTCAGCTGAAATATAGATGTCAGGGATGAACAGGATAATAAAATAAAACCTACACACAGAATGTCGGCCCCAGAAAAATGATAGATCCAGAATAACAAAAAACCTACCAGTTTTGGTTTTGCTCACCTTTGATTCTTCGATAGCACAATTTCTTCCTATATCAATGCAGAGAAATTTACAAAATGCTGGTAAATCCTTATTAAAATAAAACAAATCAAACCTCTCACTATTCCTAATCTAAGCTAATAAGACCCATGGCACCAGCTGACAGGGTTAATACCATGCCATGATTAACACAGCTGTGGGTGCCCTCACTTTCTTTGCTTTTCTGTTCAGTCTCTTGTTCATTTTCAAGGATTTAGAGTGGGTGGACTGGGAAAGTTGGGTACATGTGCATCTGTTAGTCATGGAAGTCGGCAGATCTGATGCTGGTAGAAAAGTGAATCCATAGAATCATAGCATCTTAGAACTGGAAGGGACTGCAAAGACCATCTTCTTCAACTCTCTGACATATCTCAGATAGATGTTTGTACAACCTCGGTTTTAAGATAGTCAACAAAGGGGAATCCATTACCTTCCAAGACAAGTCTATTCTGGTCCTTCTTTTCTTACAGTTTAAATCCATTGGTTCATGTACTAGTCTCTGCAGCGATAGTCTCTGGAGCATAGTCTCTGGGGGCCGTGCTTAGCACAGCAGGCAAAACTGCTGAGCTGCAGAAAAATCCTGCTTATTGAAAGGTCAGCAATTCGATCCCAGATTGGGGTGAGCACCAGCTATTAGTCCCAGCACACTTGCCCACCTAGCAGGTCGAAAGCAGAAATGTGAGTAGATAAATAGGTTTCGCTTTTAGCGTGGAGGTAATAAAAGTGCCCTTAAGAACATCAATCGATTGGAGGAAAGCTCCTCGGCATGGAAGGTGGAGCAACAGCACCGCCCTGTGGCCGGAGTCAAGCACAGCCTCCAAGGTACCAGAAATAAGATGAGATCATCTGCCTTTACTTCTGGTTGCGTTTGTCTGTCCTTATAAAGTGTATAATCGGCATTATTTATTCTACCTTTAATGGGATTCAAGAAAGCTAACCGCATTTTAAAGCAATGCAAGTTACATGGCAATACTTGGTAGACTAGATGGCCCTTAGTTCAACTCTTTCCACTTCATCACACTAGCGAAAAAATCCACTTAAAATCTGGTTTCTGCCTCCTGCAGAAATCTGGGGTTTGTAGTTTAGTGTGGCTGTTAAAGGCTCCTCCCTAAACTACAAACCCCAGAATTTTGCAGGAGGCAGACATGGGATTTTAAGAGGATTTTTTCTCTAGTGTGATGAGACAGGGTGATTCTATAAAAATATAACTATAAGATTAAAATAGTTATAATATTACAACTATTACGTGCATTAAAACTTTAACAAATCCTTACAACTTAAAAACAGCACAAAATGTTTTGGTGGAAGGAAAGCAAAGATGGATCCATCCTGACCTTTCTAGGGAGGTAGGTACAAAGTCTAGGAGCAACCAAAGAAGGCCCTCTCCTCTTATCCTATAAAATGTCCCCCTGAGAAGGCAGTGACACAAATAAAAAGCCTCCCCAGAAGATCCCAGAGCAGTGGTTTTCAACCTGTGGGTCCCCAGATGTTTTGGCTGTCAACTCTCAGAAATCCTAACAGCTGGTAAACTGGCTAGGATTTCTGGGAGTTGAAATCCCAGCCAGATGGAGACCCACAGGTTGAGAACCACTGCCCTAGAGTTCTAAGGGTTCTTTAAAGAATCAGGACTCAAGCTGTGTAGGTCAAAACCACCACTTGGAATTCTATCTTGAAATGGACGGAAAGCCAAACAAGCAGTTGCAGCAAGGGTGCCTGGAGGTGGAAAATCCCATCCAACCTATCTCTGAGATACATGGGAGAAGATTCACCACCAAAATGCCACTCACCAAGGCGCTTTCCCTCCTCAGTCCTCCCTCCCTCCAGCCTTGAAGGGCCTTTCCTTTCTTTCCTTCACTTTATTTTAAGTTTATAAAGACTTAAAATAGTGTATCTATATATATAAAGGAAGAGTCATCATGAAACGACCGTCCCAAACAGAGAAACCTTACAACGCAGAGACACCAAACTTGCCAACAGAAATAGGCCTCAGACAAGGTAGGAAACTTCCCCCCCAAAACCTAAAAGGCCCCCAAAACAACGAGTAAAAAAAACTACATTTCCCAGCATCCTCCGGGGCTGCCAACGACTCTCCCAGCCTCTACATTCTGACAACATGATTGGCTGCCGATAAGGGCGGATTTGTATAACTCCTGTACTGGCCAGCCAACATGAACATTCCGAACTGTCAGAGGAGGATAAGGCAAAGGGCTGAGGCACAAACACAAACACCCAATTCACTTCCCACAGAAAATTTACACCCCTACAAATCACAGACCACGCCCAAAATTGACAGTAAAGCTTCATTAACTTAATTTCCCTGACTAGGCCTCACTTAATGGAATGCTGTTTACACTCTGAATAGACAGAAAGGCTTCATTAACTTGATTCTCCCAAATAGGCCTCAGCTCATTGGACATTGTGTATGGCCTGAATTGACAGTAAGGCTTCATTAACTTGCTGTTCCTGACTAGGCCTCAGCTCATGGGACATTGTGTATGGCCTGAATTTACAGTAACCTACCTTGGCACACAGAGCCCCTATGACCCACGCTACATTCTACTACAGTTTGGAGGAGGGTGGACCATGGATTATGGGACTTGAAATACCTCCATGGATAATGGGATTTGTAGTACTTCAAAACCCATCTTCCCCACAGACCACTGTGGCCCAGAACCAAGACCGATAAAGACCAAACTTGGCACACAATGCCCCCAGGACCCACACTCCATCCGACTGCAGTTTAGAGGAGGACACACCATGGATAATGGGATTTCAAGTACCTCAACTCACTTCCAAAGTACCCCACCCACACAAGCATCAACCTCTACATCAACACAGCAGACGGAAAGACAAAAAACATTGTATATCCACAAGCTATGCAGAACGCCAGCAACACCACACACCAACAACTTCCCAGGACTTCAACATCCCACCCACCAGAACAACCCACAACGACACAGCCATGGCCCCAACAACACCATAACTAACAACAATTCCAACCCTTACATACTCAGACTTTCTCGCATCTCCTAAATAGGGCACAGCAACGCGTGCCGGGTACAGCTAGTAACTACTAAAATAGTGTATAAATATTAAAATAAATAGAGCATCCCTACATCGCAGTTTTTCACTTATTGCGGGAGGTCCTGGAACCTAACCTCAGCAATAAGTGAGGGAACACTGTATTGAGCCATGTCCAGCATTGCAACAAATGGACTTTGGCTCATGTAATGTGTTCATTCCATTCTCCTCTCAAATCTTCTCCCAAAGGTCCCCTCAAATATATTCAGGGCATGGATTAAATGGGAACTATCGTCCATAAATGGAGCCTATTCCACTGGTGAAAGAACACCATTAGATACAAACCCATAGCATTATCTGCCAATTCTAGACCAGGCATGGACAAACTTTGCCCATCCTGGTGTTTAGAACTTCAACTCCTACAATTCCTGACAGCCAGTAGGCTGTTAGTTGTGGGAGTTGAAGTCCAAAACAACTGGAAGGCTGAAGTTTGCTCATGCCTGCTCTAGGCCTTCGGCCCATAGCCTACTGCCACTCTACTGCACCTACTGTACCTGTTGTCCTGCTGCCAGCATGCCACTACTATTGTAGCGGGCTTGCAATATGTGTTAATTGGGGTTTTTAGATTGTTCTTAATGCATCCCATGTTTTAATTGGGGGTTTTATATTGCTTTTAATGTATTCCTATGTTTTTTTGTGTTTTATTGTGCCACTCCTGTGAACTGCTCTGGGCGCCAGAGAGAGCGGTTTATTAAGTTGAACTTAATAAATAAATAAATAATAAATAAATAAATACACTTGATTTCTACAAATGCATGGAAATGATACATCTATGTCATTACAAATGGACACAGTAGGAACTTACAAAGTTATTGAAAAGTTGGAGAACTTCTGGTTTAATGTAAGCAATTGCTTCAAGTAATTCCTGGTCTATATCACTCCTAAGGCAAACATATCATGGGGCTTTCTTGGCAAGTTTTGTTCAAAGAGTGTTTTCCAGTGCCTTCCTCTGAGGTTGAGAAAATGTGACTTGTGCAAGGCCATCTGTGGAGCTGCCTTTGAGGACATAGAGATTTTTAGAAAGACCAGGCATGAGCAAACTTTGGTCCGCCACTTGTTTTGGACTTCAACTCCCACAATTTCTAATAGCCTCAGGCCCTTTTTTTCCCTCAGACCATAATAATCAAATCCACTAACAGTCAAATTTGTCAAAGTTAAACCCACAGATATGGGTTTCCTAGCTGTCTCTAATGTGCCTTATTGCAACTTCTTTTCAAAAGTGCTCTTAGCTTCCAGCTTTTAAGATTGGACATTGCTTTGAACGGTAGAACTACCCTTTGATATTTGTTCCTCTGCAAATTGTTGGTTTTCTCTAAACAAATATTTGACATTTGGTACATTCAAAAAAGAGGACTTGTAGTATGTTCTTTTTAATGCTCTCCCCCCTTTCCTCTCTCTGTGGTGGAGACTGCTTCTTCGGAGGCTTTTAAGCAGAGGTTGGATGGCCTGTTGGGAGTGCTTTGAATGCAATTTTCCTGCTTCTTTGTAGAATGGGGTCCCACTAGATGGCCCACAAGGTCTCTTTCAACTCTATGAGTCTATGATTCTATGAAAAAACCCTCTCAGTTTTAGGTCAATAATAATAATTCTTAAAGCAGTGGCTCTTAACTTTCCTAATATTGTGACCCCTTAATACAGTTCCTCATGTTGTGGTGACTACTTCATAACTTGTAATTTTGCTACTGTTGTGAATTGTAATGTAATTATCTGATATGCAGGCTGTTATTTTCATTCACTGGACCAAATTTGGCACAAATACCCAATACACTGAAATTTGAATACTGTAGTTGGAAGTGATTTTGTCATTTGGGAGTTGTAGATACTGGGGTTTATACTTAACTTACAATCAAAGAGCATTCTGAACTCTACCAACAATGGAAGCAAGCCAAACTTGGCACACAGAACTCCCGTGACCAACAGAAAATACCAGAAGGGTTTGGTGAGCATTGACCTTGAGTTGTGGAATTGTACTGTAGTTCACCTACATCCAGAGAGCACTGTGGACTCAAACAACAATGGATCAGGACCAAACTTGGCATGAATACTCAATATGTCCAAATGTGAACACTGGTGGAGTTTGGGGGAAAATAGACCTCGACATTTGGGGTTATTGTTTTTGGGATTTATAGTTCACTTACAATCAAACAGCACTCTGAATCCCACCAATGATAGAATTGGGCCAAACTTCCCACAGAGAACCCCCATGACCAACAAAAAATACTGTGCTTTCTGATGGTCTTTGGCAACCCCTCTGGCCCCTCCTGACTCCCAGGTTGAAAAACACTGTCTTAAAGAGAAACAAGGTTTAGAATTTCAATCACATCCCAAATTTTTTTCCTCATAAAACTGAAACCTGCCCTGCCTTCCAAAACCCATGCAGGCAAAATGGGGCTGGATTAGTAGCAATTCAATTTTGCCTTTTTAGCCTTTATTTTCATATAATTGACTATACAGTATTTCTCTCTATTACAATAAAACCTTCAAGAAGATAATTAAATTGATTATATTTAAATGTGTATTTGGAGTATTTCTCCACCAGACATCACATGCTATACATTATGAAGCCAAAATGCTACACCACGATGTATTGCTTGCTTTTGGATACAGTAATATTCCATTTCACTTCTAAAACACATACTTTCATCAGAAAAGGATTTCTTTAAGTCAATCTTATGGGATTCTTATTTTACAAATTATTGTATCCTGACCTAAATCCTTCATTAGGATTTTGTTTCTTCTCCTTGATATCACTCTATGGCCATAATTCGAATAACATACACATGCACACTGATCTGAGAAGGCAGTTAGGACAGAATTTTTTGAGAAATGTAAAGTGACTGGTGAAGACATGAAAGAAGGATGCGCAGACAAACATTTTTTCATGCATATAAAAGGCAGAAAGTATGGATATTTTTCAGCATTTACATCAATTGGAGAATCGTTGCCTTTTATTTTATTTCATTTTGTGCTTTGAGATCCCATTAGCATAACTATTCTTGGCATAACTGGATCGAAGTAACTCTGCGGAGAGCATAATTTAAAAACTTCAGACCCAAACTAATTCATTATACATGTTTTAATTACACAGACGTGCACACAGACACAGCGACCAAAAGAAAGATCTCACGATCTCACCCCTTTTAATTTGCAGGTATTCCAACCCAGACTATTCCTTAAAACAATTTTAGATAATTCTGTGTATTTCTTTTCCACTGCTTCCATCTTTTGACCCACAACAAGGCACTATATTTGAGAATTACAACAAAAGCAAACCATGCTCACCTTCTCTGTACATAGGCAAATTTTACAAAACAACAGAACGCTTGATAACAAAATGACATTTTCTCTAATCACGATAGAGTGCTTTGAAGCCAAGTGTTGAAAAGAAGCTAATATTGGCAGGATGAGGCATCATTCAAATTAAGCATCACTTCTATCTTCCTTTCTTGAAAAGAGTAAACCGTACTTGAGCCTTTGTTTGAAAACTTTCCAATCCCAAGGAAAATGACCAACTTGCCAACTCTGACTGTCAGTGACAGTCTGCAATCTAGAGAAAAGAGGACAACTTTAGAAAGCAAGACTCACCTGTCCTTGGTGGTACCAGCTGTGAGGGCAGGTGCAATCCGACCACCAACCCCTTCCTGCCCCCTTCGTCCTCCCTAAGGTCTTTGGGGGGCTCTTCTGGGTATTGTCCCATGGTGTGCTACACTTAGTCCTGGGGTGCATCACAGTCAGCGCTGGAGGTCCGGAAACAGAATGTGTCAGGGGCTGGTGATGGTGATGGTGGTGAGTGTGAGGATGAGGATGACAGCGTCCCTTGGTGTTCTGCTGCCAGCCACAGGCACAAGGGGCATCCCTGGGGGGCGTCTGCATCCCCCTGGTGGAATCGATCCCATCATGACCCCGGCAGCAGCTGTGCTGCCTTGGAAGGTGTGCATTCATGGCGACCTGTTCTTAAGTTCTCTCTTCTCCCTTCGTCTCTTCTCTGAGGAAGCAATCAGCCGTCTTGTTCCAGAGACCCTCAGAGCACCTTTGACAGCTGCTATCAACGGTGCATCGTGGGATCCCAGAGAGTGGAGCTGCACAGCATCATCTGCTGGCTAGGAGCTCTTTGTCAATAGATGACTCAACTCACAGAGCAACTTGACAACCTCTCTGCTCCAGGCAGAAGCAATCAATGCTCTGCGCAGCTGGGCTTGCAAGGCTGAACTACAAAACGTCCCCTTGTTGGGCGATGGGAGAAGAGAGAAATCATAGAAGGGACCAAAATAAAAATAGCCTTGAAAATTTGTTCTCAATTCCTCCTGCTTTCTCTCTCCTCTCAGGCATGAACACAAAAACCCAAATGTGTGTGTGCATTTGCAAAGGCAGATATGAAACCTTTCTCCCTGGCAAAAATATTCCCTCTTTGAAAAAAAAAAGCCTAGGATAAATTGAGGTTAATAGACACAAGAGCCACTGAGAGTCATCCCCTCCAAGTCTTAATTTTGCACAGAAGGAATCGGAAGCATAATCAAGCTCGGCTAAAAGGGAATGTTTGCGCCACCAAATTTCAGAAATGACAAGCTCTGGGGAAAACACAGAGCGGAGAGAGAAGTGTTTATTTGCTACATTTACCATCTTGTTTGAGATGGTTTCCAGCACCGGTAGGCAACTTTGCTTGGGTCCAGAGGCTAACTTTCTGCCCCTCTGATTCTTTGTCAATTTCATTTTCAAAGGAAAGAATGAAGAGTTCAAGCAATTTGCTTCCCACTGTGAGAAAGTCTCCAGAAACTGTGTAGTTTTCAGATTATTCTCAGTTTGGGACTCAGTCTACAGAAATTGTGAACATATTTCTCTCCAGGAAGCACAGCATGGGAAAGAATTTGGAGTTTTCTTGTATGTGCTCAAAATTGTATCATTGAGGACTCATTCTGAGAAAAAGTCAAACGTCTATGTTTTCTGTACACAGAAATACTCGCATGCAAAATTGGCCAGGATAAGTCCTGAGTTATAAAGACTTGTGTGTGTAGGATTTTCCATACTAGGGTTTCCAGATACTCAATATACACTTTAAAAAATCTAATATTATTTCTACCCCTAGATGGGATCCTTTGTGGCCTCCCCCAAAATGCCAGGCTTCCCTCATTTACAAAAAACCCCTGGAAATCAGGCTAGCCCCCCACCCTCCAAACTTTCCACTCACAATTAAAGACATGGCTTTTTCAGCAAGCCTTTGATCACGTTTAGATTCTCCAATAATACATATAAGGACCTATAGATTCTTTATCAAGCACTTTACAATTCCAAGACTGAATACTGCTGTTTTTACCTACAGCAGTGGTCTTAACCTTCCTAATGCTATGACCCTTCATGTTGTGGTGACCCCTAACCATAAAATTATTTTTGTTGCTACTTTTCAACTGTAATTTTGCTACTATTGTGAATTGTCATGTAAATATCTGACATACAAGATGAGTTTTCATTCACTGGCCCAAATTTGGCAGCAATACCCAATATCCCCAAATTTGAATACTGTTGGGGTGGGGGGTGGGGACTGACTTTTGCCATTTGGGAGTTGTAGTTGCTGTGAGTTATAGTTCACCTACAATCAAAGAGCATTCTGAACTTCACCAACAATGGAATTGAACCAAACTTGGCACACAGAAATCCCATGAGCAATAGAAAATACTGGAAGATGTTGGTGGGCATTGACCTTTAGTTTGGGAGCTGTAGTTCACCTTTATCCAGAGAGCACTGTGGACTCAAATAATGATGGATCTAGACCAAACTTGGCACGAATGCTCAATATGCCGGAATTTGAACAATGGTGGAGTTTGAGGAAAATAGACCTTGACATTTGGGAGTTGTAGTTCTTGGGTTTTATAGTTCACCTACAATCAAAGAGCATTCTGAACCCCAGCAATGATAGAATTGGGCCAAACGTCCCAGACAGAACCCCCATGACCAACAGAAAATACTGTGTTTTCTTATGGTCTTTGGCGACCCCTTTGACACCCCCCCCCCAGGTGTCCCTACCCCCACTGTATTTTATTGTTTTAACCAGGGGGTATTATGAAATTGTGATGTTATGTTGACTATTGTTTATGTTTTGTTTTGCACTTGTTGTATTTTGCATGTTAGACCTTGAGTGTTCTGTGAGCTGCCCTGAGTCCCTCTGGGAGATGGTGGCAAGATACAAATAAAGTATTATTATTATTATTATTATTATTATTGTATCTTTGGTTTTTAAAAGCATTTTTAAGGAAGGAATTCAGTCTGTTTAAAAATCAGATTATCATTTCTGAGAGGTTTCATAGGACTCTGCTAATTCTTTTGGGGGTGGGAAGGAAAAGGAATTTCCAAGAAGACCCATGGAGAAATCGCAATAATAAATAAATAAATAAATAAATAAATTGGGGGCTACAAAAACAACAGCAAGATCCATGCAATCACAGAGCTGCCACTTGGGCCTGGCTCCTTTTCTCCAGATAATTTCTAGGTTTCAGGTTTTCCCCCTTAATGCAGACACATGCACACACACGAGTTGCACATAAATATCTAATTGGAAGGCTTTTTGTCAAGAACTGAGCATGCACTAAGTAAAGTCTATCTCTAGCTTTTAAAACATTACAATGAAAGTGCCATTTTGTTTCTTTATCAATGCATAACTCTTATAAAGCAATTTCCCAGTGCTTTATTGTTGCTGTGTGCCTTCATGCCATCTCCAGCTTCTGGCAACCATGGAGTTTCCTAGTCAATGTTTGTTCAGAGGGGGATTTGTCTTTGTCTCCTCCTGAGGGTGAGAGAGTGTAGCTTGACCAAGAACACCCAGCAGGATCCCATGGCCAAGCTTGTCATGGTCCAATGCTTAACATAATATACCACAAATTATATTCTTGTAATCACATCACCTGTATAAGAATCATAGAATCATAGAGTTGGAAGAGACCTCATAGGCCATCCTGTCCAACCCCCTGCCAAAAAGCAGGTCAATTGCATTTAAAGCACCCCCAACAGATGACCATCTAGCCTCTCTTTATAAGCCTCCACAGAAGGAGCCTCCACCACACTCTGGGGCAGAGAGTTCCCCCGCTGAACAGCTCTCAGAGTCAGGAAGTTCTTCCTAATGTTCAGATGCAATCTCCTTTCTTGTAGTCTCCAGGGCAGCAGAAAACAAGCTTGCTCCCTCCTCCCTATGACTTCCCCTCAAATCATGTCTCTTCTCAATCTTCTCTTCTGAAGGTGAAACATGCCCAGCTCTTTAAGCTGCTCCTCATAGGGGTGGTTCTCCAAGACATGGAAGGGCTGAGTCCGAAAGAGCATGAGACTATGCTAACCTAAGGATACCTAGTGGATCCCTGAGTGATTCAAAATGTGGATGTCTCCTATGGTATCCCAGCTCTGATTAAAACAGAATGTATCAATGTCTAGGAAAAGAACCGTAGAACCATACTTCAATGAAGCAAAGGGGAAAGGGGATGCCCATTAGAAATTAGCCTTTGTAGCCTTTTTGTTGAACATATTGGAATAGTCTAGTCTCTCTCTCTCTCTCTCTCTCTCTCTCTCCCTCTTCTGAAAGGTCCAGCAAACTATTTCTGGAAAGATATTATTTGGCCAGAGGATGAAGAGCTTCCCCACGCATGGCTGATAACACTACTCCCCAAGGCGGAGTTATAATTAGCACAGAGGGCTGGGCAAAGCACAGTCCAGGAAACAAGTTCATTTCCTCCAATTTGTGTATTCTCCCACTGAACAGCATTGAACTGTAGGTAGCATTCAACTGATGTGGCTGAACTGGTGACACCCACGCAGCATTATATATCCTAAAATTCTGCAACTATCCTGTTTATTCCTTACTAGCATTTCCCTTTCCATCAATGAGATATTGTATCAGTAATGATTATCAGTAGAGCTGTCCATGGTACTGAATTTGGGGATCTTGGATCATTTTAGAAAATATCCACAGCCCTAAGTGCAAAGAAATTATTAGTTCTGACTGGTCCTCTTTATCCATTACCTCCCCATGTCAAATGGATAGGCCAGGCTTCTACTTAGTGAAGAGTGGCATAAAGTTGAGCCTAAAGCAAAGTAATGCCCAGTTCACTCTGGACCTCTTGGCAGGCTTCCTAAAATTGAGTACTCCAGAATGAGAAATATTCTGGACCCCATTTTTAGGAAGCAGGGGAGGGGAGGAGCTAAAAGGGCAAGAAAAAACCCAAAAGGCCCTACTATCTATTATATAAAGGAGGACCCATCATCGAACGACTGCCAGAGACAGAGAAACCTTCCAAGGCAGAGACACCAAACTTGCCAACAAAAATAGGCCTCAGGCAAGGAAGGTTTTTAGCAAAGAAACTCCCCCCCCCCCAAACCTAGAAGGCCCCCAAAACAACGATTAAAAAAACAACTACATTTCCCAGCATCCTCTGCGGCAGCCAGAGAAACCCATTGGCCAACATCGGCCCACACAAAATGCAGGGAGGCTGAGTAACCATAGTAATGCTGGGCAAAGCCAGCCAAGGCTAGGATAGAATGCTGAGTGATTTCAGTTTAGTCAGTTGGTGTTTGAGGGTTAAACTGTCAAGGCCAAGATCTAGGAGGGAGACAAATAGGGCACCAGGGACACAGGCACCACTGACAAACACATACCCCCAGAATAACACAAACTTGCAAAACCCACAAAAAAAATCCTGCAACACAAACCCCCCCCAAATACACAACAAACACCCCACAAATACCTGACAACTTCCCCAACACAAAACCCAGGACTGCACTCACTATTCACCACCACACACACCTCCAAATACACACACGTCCCAGGCATAATACTCCAGCAATTCCTACCCACACAACACAACACAACTTCCTATCACAACCCATCCCCCCAACCTTATGGGACCCTGCACACACAACACCTACCACCACCACAAACAAAAACCAACTCCACCTATACTCCAACCACAACACAACACAACACAACACTGCACTGATACTCTACAAACACACACAAACACCCAAAACACCCCACCCACACAAGCATTCCACAACATACTACCACCCACAATGCCACCACACACCCACTAACTCATCAAAAAAGTAATACCTACACACAACACAATACGCACATAACACAACCTAGAGTCTACTGCTCAACCCATTTGTATGCCATTCCTTCCTTCCACACAGGCATAAGCTGACCCAAAAGACAAGCCATGCCTCCTAAAAAGAACAGCATCGACGACACACTCGCAACGCTACATACATCAAACAAAAAAGGGCAGAACAAACGCCAGAACAGAAAGACACTGCACTACACTAGCTTTTGCCATCACCATAAACAAGGCTCAAGGACAAACACTACAAATCTGTGGCATAGACCTTGACACAGAATGCTTCTCCCACGGACAACTCTACGTAGCGTGCTCCAGAGTTGGGAAACCACAGAACCTCTACATCAACACAGCAGACGGAAAGACAAAAAACATTGTATATCCACAAGCTCTGCAGAACGCCAGGAACACCACACACCGACAACTCCACAGGACTTCAACATCCCACCCACCAGAACAACCCACAACGACACAGCCATGACCCCACCAAGACCATAAGTAACATCAATTCCAACCCTTACATACTCAGACTTTCTCGCATCTCCTAAATAGGGCACAGCAACGTGTGCCGGGTACAGCTCGTAGAACTATATAGTTGGAAAAGACTCCAAGGGCCATCCAGTCCAACCCCCTGCCATGCAAGAACTCACAATCAAAACACTCCCAACAGATGGCCATCCAATGGGCACTTATGGTGTACATTCATCACTTATGATGCAATCTGGACACTTGTTTCTTGTATGGCATTTCCTAGTTTGTGTCTTGGAGCCCATTGTACATTGTTACCTTGATGCATCAATCTTTGTACAATAGATGCCCATGCAATGTAGCATCACAATAGCACCTTGGTGAATACAGATATATAATAATTTCACTTATTCATTATAATTTTTTTGCTGAATTCCAGGCCAACAACCACAAGAGTAGTTCCGGGTTTCATATCCTTGTCAGGATACTGAATCTTCCCAAAATTATGTTGATGCCATTCATACACTTATAATAGAATGCCACATTTTCCCCTTTTGAAGGAGGCATTCTGTGAAAGCAAAGATTTCTTCTATATTCTGACTTTGTGAAGTCCTCATGAAGTCAGACTTGGCCATGGTGGTCCATGCCTCAGTTACCTCCAGATTGGACTACTGTAATGCACTCTACGTGGGGCTGCCATTGAAGACGGCCCGGAAATTGCAGTTGGTGCAAAGGTCAGCGACCAGGTTACTAACTGGAGCGAGTTATAGGGAGTGGTCTAACCTTTGTTTAAACAGCTCCACTGGTTGTTGATAAGCTTCTGGTCCCAATACAAGGTGCAGGTTATTACCTACAAAGCCCTAAACAGTTCAGGATCTGCCTATCTTCGTGACCGCATATTCCCCTATGAACCCGCATGAGCTCTAAGATCTTCCGGGGAGGCCTTTCTCTCACTCCCACCTCTGCCACAAGTGCGGCTGGTGGGGGTGAGGGAGAGGGCCTTCTTAGTGGTGGCCTCCAGCTTTCAAACTCTCTCCCTAGGGAAATTAGATTGGCACTCACCCTGTCCACTTTTCACAAGGACCTAAAATGTGGATGGTCCATGGTGCCTATGATTAAACAGTTCACCAGTTAACTGGCCCTCTAACTATAATTTAATATCACTATCCCCTGCCCTACAGATCCGGTGTTCTCAATCACATTGTCCTTCTAGCCCTAATTTATTATTGGCTCTTGTACTTTTCTACCAGCCTCTGTCTTGAAACTATATTTCTGAAGCTCCTACTCTCCAAGTTCAGTATTTAGTTCTGTTCAAGCTACTGGTTGTTCTATGACGTTGTCTTATGTTATTATGATGTTGTTTATTTTATTGCATTGTGTTTTTAATCTATGTTTGTTATAATAACTTAATAAATTTATTTTTATACCGTGCCACCATTTCCCCAAAGGGGACTCGGGGTGGCTTACATGGGGACTAGCCCAATCACAGATTTTTTAAAAAACAGCATTAAAATCAATCAATAAAAACATAAACAGACACAAGCAGCAACATCATAAAAACAATAACATGGCTAAAAAACAGAATCAGAGCTGTTTGGGCTTGTCCCCATGTAATTTATTTGTTTAATACAACAGCATTGTTTATTCCTAGTTGTTTGCTCCTCATTGCTCTCCTTGTCCCCATGTAAGCCACCCGAGTCCCTTTGGGGAGATTGGGGGGGGGGATAAAGTTATTATTATAATATTATTATTGTTCCCTTGTATTGTGTTTCTCTCACAAAATGGCATAGCAACCAATTTTTCATCTGCTTGTCACAATATGCCTGACTGGTTAAGTTTGACCCACTGCTGATTGGACAGAATATGTCAATTAATTTGGAGTAAGAAAAATATTAAAATGGGTTGAAATCAATCATGCATGGTCCCCGAAGTTGCTCTTAGATCACCACAGCTGCCTCCAGACTAAAAATAAACATCAAGACACATTTGCCCTGGGCAAAATATGCATATGGGAAACAAAGGCACATCTGGGAAACCAGAGAAAGAGAGACAGTTCTGAAACACACAGGGAAACAGACTCTATTACAGCAGGCCCGATTGTCCTGTCCAGATCAAAGATGGAGACAGGACAAACGGAATTCTAACCCACCTTTCCGCAAATGACAGCTGTAGAAATGCTATTTGCACTAGCTATGGCTTTTATTATTTCCAGTTTATTACAATCTTGGCATCTGATTGACAAAGAGATAGATCACGGATTATCAAAGGCATATAGTGCATTTGGAAGGCTTCACAAAAGAGTCTGGAGCAACAAGCACCTGAGGCAAAGCACCAAAATCAGTGTGTACAGAGCTATCGTACTGTCTATTCTCCTCTATGGGTCTGAAACATGGGTCACCTATCGCCAACATCTATGACTCCTCGAACGCTTTCATCAGTGCTGTCTTCACACAATCCTGAATATACACTGAACCGACTATGTGACTAATGTTGCTGTCCTTGAGCAAGCAGGGATCAACAGCATTTAGGCCATGCTATTGAAAGCACAGCTGCGCTGGGCGGGGCATTACTGTAGGATGGAGAACCACCGCCTCCCAAAGATACTACTCTATGGTGATCTCACCACGGGTCAGCGCAAGAGAGGCGCCCCCAAAAAGAGATATAAGGACTCCCTGAAACAATATCTCAGGCTCTGCCAGATTGATCACCAACAATGGCCCACCCTGGCCTCACATCGGGAGGCATGGAGATGCACTATCCACAATGCTGCAGCCTCTTTCAAGAAGACACGCTGAATGGGTCTCGAAGAGAAACGACAACGCAGAAAGAACCTCAACTTGGAAACAACATCACCCAAGGAGACTTTCTGCTGTGCTTTCTGCAACCAAACTTGCCTATCTCAGGTTGGCCTTTTAGTCATCAATGCGCTTGTAAAAAGCATGGGATGCGTCCTTCCTATGAACCTTCGTTCGCGAAGTAATGCCGAGAGAGTTATAACAACCATAAGATGAACCTATCACAGGGGGTTCTTGGTACAATTTGTTTAGAAGGAGTTTGCTATTGCCTCCCTCTAAGGCTGAAAGGCTGTGACTTGACATGGCTGTGCAAGGATTCCAACCCTGGTCTCTAAAGTCCTAGTCTAACACCCAAACTATTATACTACGCTGGCCTCTAATGCCATACCGCTCTCCCAGAGCACTGATAGTAGAGAATATCTGACAGCCAACTTGGTATAGGGATTTGAGCATCAGACCATGATTCTGGAAGCCACGATTTGGCTCCTCACTCACCCATGGAAACCTATTGGGTGACCTTGAGTTTTTCCCTGCTTTCTGGAACTTCAGTCAAGACCAATTCAACATGAGCTACTATCCAAGGTGAGGAACTTATTTTGATCACAGTATTAAGCATTTCAGATAGTTCCATTAAAGCAGACTAAACCCCTGGAGAGATTCATCACCTCAGTGATGCAGAAGCTACAAGGAACACATATAGGCTCTTCTGTGCTTAGCCGTCTGAAGGGTTTCGAGATGCCACAGATGGCCTGCTAATTTGAGTTATGCGCCCTCCTAAGATGACCTATTCAATTAGCAGTAGAATCTCGAAACATCAATTCCACATGAATTGTGTGCTTTTTCACATCTTTTATCTATTAAGGATCCAGCAAGTGCATCCACACCTCAGTTCAAGCACACTCACTGCACAAGATCATGTAATTTGATACGATTTCGCATTTCACTGTTGCAATCAAGCTACACATTCAAAACTGTGATATGGTTTAAAATGTCTGGAAATTAGCAAACAAGCAAACAGGAAGAATTGTGGATTGCTAGAAAATGAGTGTTACTATGTCAACAAGATTAGGGAATTTAAACCTGGAGAAAAATTAGGACAGAGCATGTTTTATTAGAAGCTCCATCTCTTCTTGACATAAGAAAGAGCAATGTAACTTTTTCTCTGCTCACAGAACTCGCATTGATGAGTGAGGGCACATCTTGGCTTTAGAATTAATGCAGTTTGACATCACTTTAACTGCCATGGCTCAGTGCTATGGAATCCTGGGATTTGTCGTTTGGTGATGTACTAGATTCTTTGGGAGATAAGACCTTGTAAAACTACACTCACAATCTCACAGCATTGAACTATGGCAGTTAAAATGGTGTCAAAGTCCATTAATTATACAGGAGATGTATCTCTGGTGGCAAGGCACCCAACAAGGTTTCTGTTGGGCACATTAAGTGCCAGGCAAGCTTATATGGGAGGAGGTGGTCTTTCAGATAACCTGGCCCCAGGCCATAACATCATAGCACTACAATTGTGCATTGAGAAAGGGCTCCCTAAAATATGTTAGTAAAAGGAATACCAAACGAAATTAAAAATTGGGTCACACAGTTTACAGAAAACCTACACACACAGATAGATACCTACACAAAAGCTCCAACCATCACCCAAATAAAAAAGCACAATTAAAGCCCTGGCAGACCGTACAAAAAGAATCTGCAAACCCCTCCTCCTCCAGGGTGAACTGAACCACCTAAACTGGGTTCTGCAGGCCAATGGAGACTCCATCACAGACATCAGAAGAGCTGCAAGACCAAGAATAAGCCACAAGAGTAAAGACAAAAATCCCCGCAGAGGAAAAGTGTTCTTGCCACTGACCGCATAAGGAAGCTGATGAAGAAACACAACCTACAAACTATCTACAGACCCACTAAGAAAATCCAAGAAATTATATGTTCAGTAAAGGACAAGAGGGATCCTCTCACCTCTGCAGGAGTCTACCATATACCATGCAGCTGTGGACAAGTGGTTTGGACCACCAAACACAGCATTGCCCAAACACAAATCAAGGAACATGAAAGGCATTGCAGATTACTTCAACGAGAGAAGTCAGCCATAGGAGACAGCCTGATAAACCAAACTGGACACAGCATATTATTTGAGAACACAGAAATGTTGGACCACTCTAACAACTACCATGTCAGGCTACACAGAAAAGCCATTGAAATCCACAAGCATGAGGATAATTCCAACGGAAAGGAAGAAACCATGAAAATGAACAAAATCTGGCTACCAGTATAAAAAAAACCCCTCTAAAATCATAACAGTGAATAAATATAACATGGAAAAACAGGGGAATTCAAGACAAGAAACAATCAAGGCCAACTAATCACCTCCCAACAAAGGTTTCCCCCAGCGCAGGAAACAGCCAGATCTTGAAAATGACTAGGTCATTAAATGTTAATCAAGGTGGCCAATTGCTACATTCACACCTACCTCCAACAGACAAGAGTTCTTTCTCCCATCCTGGACATTCTACAGATATATAAATCCCATTTTCCTAGTGGCCACAACCTCTGAGTATGCCTGCCATAGATACAGGTGAAATGTCAGGAGAGAATGCTTCTGGAGCATGCCCATACAACAACCCAAACACAAATAAATCTAAAGTATAGATGCAACCTGAGAAAACTAAATTTAAAAAATGGTCACTAAAGCTATGTCTTGTCTACAACTGGCTGTTTAATCCAGGGCCAGTGCAGAGCTAGCCCTGAATCAATTATGATGGTGGCCATAAGTACTAGACCAAATCTTGTGCGGCACATAGACCAGCTGAGCCAGTACTGCAGGAGATAACCCATTCCCTTTATTTAACACCACTGTTGTCACTTCCTCACCAGCCTTGGAGCACCATGAAAAGCCTACCTGGTGCATGGATGCCCAGATGTATGATCAACAAGTCAGGGTTTCTCTTCCCCATCATTGATTGCATGGGGAAGGGGTATGACACTAATTCTACTATGGATAAATGAGTGGGATGAATTGGATCTAATCCAGCTGTCCACACAGCAAAAGAACCTGAGATAACTCCAGAATTTCTGGGAAACTCTCCCTTCTCAACTTTCCTTAGCTTGTAGAAAATTTAGGATAAATTTGTAAACAAACAAACAAACAAACAAACAAAATAAGATAGATTCTTCCTGGAAGTAGTCATACATTTTTCAGGCTGCTGGCATCACCTTAAAGGTGTATCTGCCTTGCTTTTGCCAGGCTTTCTCAAGCTTTCTGTAGCAAATGGCAGGAAAATACATTGAACACTACAAAGCTTGCCCCTGCTTACTGGAATAGGGATGTCTATTCCCTGTACCTCAGGTTTCCCCAACCAGGCACCTTTCAAATGTATTCGACTACACATCTCACTATGGGCAAGGCTGCTTCATTTTCATTGTCATCTACAGATCTTCAGTGGATGGATCTCCAGTGACTGGTCTTAAGGAATTTCACAGTAGCTCCTCAAGACAGGTAAGACTTTGAGGGTCTTGATCACTTGGAGAAAAATAGGTCCAATATATCCTCGGTCCTACCACAGTTTAGAAACAGCATAAGTAAGCATCATAATTTAGAGTGCAGGAGAGTTTATTTAGATCCAACCTAGTATCTGTACCTTAGGGCAACTGAAAAAATATCCCCAGAGAATTTCCTTTCCCCACTCATTTGAATTTGTGTCACTCCTTTTGATTGTTTCTTATTGTAAAACTAAACTAAACCCAACCAGAATTACCATAGGGATAAAATTTCAGCATATGAAGAAAGAAGAAATACAATAAATACATCACAAGAAAAAATGGGCATTGCTTTGAGCACTTTTGCATCTCTGAAGTATATGGGATCTTTCAAAGATGTTAAATGTGAGTAAAACTGTAGATACTTGTAAAAATATGAATGAATAAAAGAATATGAGATTAAAATCACATGAACAAACAAGACTGGAGAACTTGTATTCGTTTGGAAGAATGTATAAATATACGATGTGCATTTTAAAGAAATATACATTAAAATGCAAACAGGTGCAAGATTCTTTCAAGCGCTCTCCATCAGATGAAACTATGATGGGAAGACAATACAATTGGGACTTGGGGAAACACAAGAAAATCCCTTTGCTGTGTGCTTCTGAAGTTGTTTCCAATGTATGGCAACTCTAAAGTGAATCAATTCCCAAGCTTCCTGGGCTGAGGATATGTGATTTGCTCAAGATTATCCAGTGGACCTCCATGGCAAGCATGGAGTTGAATCCTGCTCTCCTGAGTTGTAGTCCAAATAGCAAACCATTATACCAAACTGCATTAGAATTATAGGCTGAGTATCCCATATCAAAAATGTTTGGGACCAGAAGTGTTTAGTATTTAAATATTTTCCAGACAGGTACCTTGAAGATGAGATCGAAGTCTAAACATGACATTAATTTATGTTTATATACACCTTATATGCAAAGTTTGAAGGTGATTTTATATACAATATTATAAATAACTTTGTGAGTGAAACTACGTTTGTATACACTGAACCACCAGAAAGCAAAAGTGTCATTAATTCAGTCACTTGTGTGGATAATTTTGGATCCTAGAGACATTTTGATTAAAGAATTGTGGATACGGGATGCACCAAATCTTTCCCCAAATGTTTTCCTTCATTATCGTTCTTAGAGAATCTACTGTGGTTAGAGGCTGCTTGTGTTTGAGCTCAATTGTTTGTATTTTTATCTTGGAATAATCCACTAAATTGTATATTAGCACTTATTCTCTACAGATTGACTGTACCCCACCAAAGACAGGCTACCCCATCTTCCTGGATAACAACTATTAGATACTGATTTCTAGTACCAGTTGAACTTTGCATTAATCATCATAGCTTACTCGGCTATGGCATATTCTGCAGGCTCTCATAGAATCATAGAATAATAATAGTTCACCCCCCTGACATGCAGAAAAACCATATCCTCCAACTCTTCACAGTCAAAATGGGAAATGTTGCGACCTGTAGTGCTGCAAATGTAAGCCGTGTTGAGTCCCCCTGCGGGGGTGAGAAGCTACAGGGTACAAATACCATAAATAAATATGTGCTGAAAAAATATTGGCATGTGGACAAGATGGAAAAAATATTAATGAAGAAGAACATGTAAGCTAAGAGATCCTGCAGCATTTTGCTTTTGCCTGTGCATCCTGAGTTAAACAGGCAGAGCAAGGTTTTGCCATCTCCTGGTCTCTTCCCCTTCTGAACTGAGTTAAAATGATCAGTCCATCACCCTATCTCAGAGTTCACACTATTTATATGTCCCACTTTGATTTCAGTTTGCAAAACTGAAATTATGTGAGCACAAAAGGAAGAAGAGAGAGAAGATGGGACATTTTAGAAACAAATGAAAACATAGGATGGTAGAGGACCAAATACAACTGACACTAATGAAACAGGACAGTTGGAGACTAGGACATCTGAGGGACATTCATTGTCTGGAGTCTCCCTGATCTCTTCTATCCATCATCAAGGTAAATATAGCAGGACCTCACAACCTCTGAGGATGCCTGCCATAGATGCAGGTGATACAGGCCAGAAAACCTACAACAACCCAGTGATTCCAGCCATGAAAGCCTTTAACAATACATAGCAGGTAAACATGAGAGGAAGGGGGTTGGACTGATAGTACTGATCTCTTTCATCTCTGTTTCCGGGATTCTAAAACCTTCTCACTATTTGCTCCCAGACTCTGCCATTTCCTTCCAAGATAGGTGAGGATGCACCTCTTTCTACTGTCTTCTGATAGTAGGCAAGTCTTTTAAAACGTCAGGAGAGAATGCTTCTAGAACATGGCCATATAGCCTGAAAAACCTACAACAACCCAGTTTTTTTTATCTTTGCATCTGTCTTTGATTTATCTATATCTCTTTGAGTTTTGTAAACTGCCCTGAATCTCAGTTCTAGGTGAAAGGTGACATTGATGCAAATTAAATTCAAAAATCCCAGATGGTCCCTTGGCTTAGACTTTTGGGCTTGTCCTTCTGTCCTGACTTCTGATTTCATTTCATGGTCGCCTGAGTCTGCTGCTCATAATCCAGTCTTGGCGTTCATCCAGGCATTCTCCTTTCCTACCACAATTTCAGGTGAATAATTAGCCTGATATGCTTAACTTTAGCAGCTGAATGGCTTTGTGTGATCACCTTAGACCAGTGTTTCCCAACCACTGTGCCATGGCACACTAGTGTGCCGTGAGCGATCATCAGGTGTGCCATGGGAAATTGGCACACTTCCCTCTCCTAGCGTTTTCACGTTAGCTTGGATTTCTTGTGAGAACAGCCAAAGCCGGAAGCTCCACGTCAGTGAATTGGGCAGTGAGCGAACCTGGGAGCATCGGGAAGCTAAAGCATTCACAGGTTTCCAAGCAACAAATTGAGTCTCTCCACTTGGAATTTTTTTTACTGGATTTTTTGAGAGTTGCCCCCCCCCCCCCAAGGAACTGTTTATAACACCTTCATGACATCCAGTTAACTGGAAGCAAGTTTCACTCAGGGTGAAATTTCACAAGGGTCTGGAGAGCAAGCCTGACGAGCTGGGCATGTGTAGCCTGGAGAAGAGAAGGCTGAGGGCTGAGTGAAGACATGATAGCCATGTATAAGTATGTGAGAGGAAGTCATATATATGTTGTGTTCATCGAAACCGGCCCAGGTTTCACACTGAGTGTATAAATACATTATAAAACATATTAACTATATGTATTACGGTGTTAGAGTGTCATTTTGTGTCATTTTGGTTGGTGGTGTGCCCCAGAATTTTGTAAATGTAAAAAATGTGCCGCGGCTCAAAAAAGGTTGAAAAACACTGTCTTAGACAATTCAGCTACATGAAACTTTTCTTCGTGCCCTACTTGGAAAAAGGTTGACAGGCGACACAAACACGCAATTGTATAGAGAGTGAAAAACATATTACCTGATGCAGAGATGATGTTCTGTCTAAACAGACAGTACAAGGAATGACTATTACATTGAAACAAAAGCCAAAAGGCATGTATGTCAGCCTGAAGATGGAATGTAAGATGATTAAAGAAGAAGTTTGAAATGAAAACTTGATATTTTGTGCAAATATTTTCACAATATCCTTAGCTGCTCAAAACATATATGAAGACTTGAATTTCCAGCAGGGATTGAATTCAGAAACTGGAAGGGTTACTTATTTGGGTTGCAACTTCTACAATTTCCCTCAGGCATCAAAGCCATTGTACACGCTGAGTAGAGAATTTCAGTAGTTTTAGTTCACCAAAGTAACTTTTAACCTATTGTAATTCATCCTGTATTCCTTCTCCGTGAAGACTAAATGCCCTAGTGACATTAAGATTCACCATCGTCTACTGAACCAAAATGCTTCAGTGTTTAACTCAACTTTTCTAATGGATAAAAGCCACATAAATGCCCTAGTTCTCATACATTTTTAAATAATGTATATAGTCATGTATAAGTAGAGAAATGTTAACGAAAAATGAACCACATCCCCCCATAACCGGGCAGACCTATCCACAGGTCAGTGTAAGTACTGTATTTGGGCTCTTATAAAAAGGAAACATTGCCTTCTCTGAGCACAGTGGTAAATGCATAGAACTGAGTGCCTTTCTACACTGTAGTAAGACCCAAGAGGAAGCAGGCTAAAACAACCCACTTCTTCTCAGATTGTAGTTCTCATGCCACCTAAACCCCAGGTTTACCTGGGAGGGGTGGCTAGATGGCATCCCGGGATGCTATTCAGGCCTCCTCTCGTCCCCATTTTGACCCCCAAACATGCCAGAAAAGCCTGCGGGCAGAGCAGGTCCTTCTGTAAAGGACTTCTGATGTGAGAAAATGACATGTTAGTAGGTGGGGGCAAGAGGATGGAAATCACACCCCCATCTCCTGATGTTCCATTTTCTAATGCCAGGGGGATTGCCTGCAGCCCACTCTGGTAAGTTTGGGGGTCAAAATGGGGGGCTAGAGGGGGGCTGGATGGCATCCAGTAGGCTTAAAGGGAGGGGTGCACACCATCCCTCTTCTCCAGGCTTTTCAGACCCCGAAGAAGTGGGATGGCTGTCGGGACTGACCCATGGGACTGCAGAAGTAATCCCAGAAGTCAGTCCCCAAAGAGTCCTCACCTCTAAAGACCTGCACATTAGCTTGGTTGATTAGCACAGTGTTATTGAGTTTTGCTTGGTGTTTTATATGCGTATCTGTTTTACTTATTGTATTTTATACTGTGTTTATTTTATGTTCTGTTTTTAGGCAACTTGTGCCATCTGTAAGCCACCCTGAGTCCCTTTGGGGAGATGGTGGTGGGTTACAAGAATTAAGTTGTTATAGTTATTATTATTAAAGTCTGGATTTTTGGAGGTGTTTAATTAATGTGAAGTAAACCAGGAAAACCCAGTTTACTCTGCATTGATTCACTTTTACCTGAGGTGTCATTTGGACATCTCAGGTAAAAAGCGGGACACAGGTCCTGCATTTTAGACCTGCCTGGAAGGGCCCCGAGTCTGTCCTGGAACAACTTCAAAGAAGCACTAACCCTAAACATTTTAATGCCAGGAGATGATGTTTCTGGAACATGGCCATATAGCCCACAAAACTCACAGCAATCCAGCACTAACCGTCTTTACTCGGTCTAGTATGGCATGATTTCTGGCCTTTTTGAATGCCTAGCTGAGAAAATGGTGGTGGTTTTTGGTGCTTCTGATCAAAGGATCACAGAGTGCACGGGAGATCGGTGCTTCTCATGGAAAAGACTAAGCTCTCACTTTTCATCACTTTACTAAGAGAAGGAGATGATTCCTTTTTTGATAGGAGTGAATACAAAAGGTCTTTTTGAATACTTGGATGGCAAAATGATGGTGGCAGCCCCTCTGAGGTGCAACTGGAGTTATCACCTCTCCAAGGAGTGATGCTTGACTTATCCACAGGTCATTTGAAAATCCATAACTGTGGCCCCATAGCCATCCTCGATTTATACATGAGGTGGACTTATACATGACAATATATAACAGGTTGCATTATCTCTCAGCATGATCTGCTTCACAAGGTTGTTGTTGTAAAGAGAAAGTAAGCATCCTTGGTAACTGGACAGGGAGTGTGGAGCAGTTTACAAATACTACTTTAAACAAATAAGTCATTATGTAGCAGGAGTAAAACCTATTGGATGCAGTAGGAGTTGCTTTGGATTGTACTTGTAATGGATTGCACTTTTGTTAAATTATTGTAATCCTGTGAATGCCCTTCCTTTCCCATAGTGATGATGCACAGAGTGCAGATCTCAAATTAATGAATAAACACATGGTAGCCTTATAATATTCATTATGCACATTGGTATCATAATACCCAATAAAAAGATCTTAAGCCAAGATGATTACTACTTGGATGAGAGCCTGCCAAATAATACCAGATGATGGAGGCTGTTTTTCAGAAGAAGGAAACAGTAAACCACCTCTGAGTATTCTTTGCATAAGAAAACCTAATGAAGTTTTTGAGGTAGATTGAAGTCAATAAATGACTTGGGGGCATACTATTGAGCATGCATGCGCACACACAATATTATTTTTGAATTAATTTGATTTATATTTTCCCCAACATGGAGCTTATTCCAGCATATATTAAAGGGATAGCCAATCGACATGGCAGCAAATCACAAAAAGCTATTGATAAAAAGATTTTTAAAATAATTAAGCTATTCTTTTAAATTGCCAACTCAAGTACTTCGAGAATTGAGTTAAGCCTCCAGGAAACCAAGGTTGGAATGTCCACTTGCCCATGTCAATAATATATTATTTAAACATTAATATACTTTTTTTGTTTTAATGCTAGAGTTTCTCTTTCCCCTTTTTGATTTCTGTTGAATCTATGCTCTACAAGCAACTGATGTGTTTACTTGGTGGTGGTGACCATCATTACTGGTTCCAGAAAGAGTATAAAGGCATAATGAAGCAGAGATATCTTTCCATTTGCAATAGGATGGATTAATTTAAAGTGAGTCCTAAGTACCTTAAAGGAAACAGATATTGTCTGATCTTGGAAGCTAAACAGAACCAGCCCTGGTTAGTTCTTGGATGGGAAAACATCAACAATCACCGGGTTCTGTAACTATACTTCTGAGGAAGAAAACTGGCAAAACCACCTCTAAGTATATCTTGCTTATGGAAATCCTATCAAATTCATAAAGTCACCATAGTTTGAGAAACAACTTGAAGGCACATGCACACATAATGAAACATGATCTTCTAGAGAATGGGAATAAGAAGTCCTTGGTAATTCTGTAAGGTCTAAAAAAAAACTTTGGGATGAAGGTCAGCTATCCGGTTTTGTCTTTTCTGTAGCCAAATGATACACATTGGCCTGGATACCTGGAGTAAACTCTCTGAACCAAACGTTGAAAGGTGAATTATTATATGTGATGAATTCCCTACCTGTTAGGCTTGGTAAAACCTGGAAAAGTAGGCTTGGAGGGAAATGAGGGGAGTTAGGATTGGCTGGTAGAGAGAAGACAGAGCCTAACTTAGGAAAAGAGAGAAAAAATGACTTGAAGGGGGCATTTTTTAAACCCTGTCAGTTTGTTGGAGTTGGTGTTAGAGAAGAGTTGGTTGGAGTTGGTGTGTTAGAGAAGAGTTAGGAGTCTGGAGTGGAGGAGAGAGTAGGGAAAGAAGCCTGAAATTGGTCAGTTAGCTAGCAGTGTAAGCTAGTGAGAAGATTTGATTTATTTATTTATCTATCACATTTCTATACTGCCCCTCTCAGCCCGACGGCGACTCGGGGCGGTTTACACAAGGCAATCTCTGTCCTCCAATCAAAACACGAGCAAAACAAATCAAACAATAACCATATAACACAACAATTAGCAATTAAAACATACAATTACAGCTATCAGGGAAGATAATTGGTGGAGGAGTGGAGAGATAGATCCTGGGAAGGACTATCTGTAGTGGAGTTTAGAATTGCCAGGCAGAGAGGAAATCCTGTCAGTAATTTCTGAGGAAGAAAGGAGTTTGTTACTAAGATTCGAACTGCTTAAAGGAACTATACACTTTTATGCCAATATTTCTGAACCACTAAGCTTAATGCCAATTTTGTTCAGGTTCTCTTAAATAAACATCATTGTTCTGTTGTTCAACACATCTGCCTCACGTGTGCCTCTGTTAAAGAAGTTTTAAAGCAGTTTCCAGCAGTAATCACAAGTCAAATGGTGGCAGCGTACATCTTGGAGAAGTAATATCTTCAAGAATACCTCAGTACACAAGCCTAAGTGTGAACCCGGTGCATTCTTGCCTAAGATATCTCCAGTAAGCCAAAGGCTTAATATTGCTTATAAGTTTGGTGGTGGACAGTGGTCTTTCAAGAGGTTTTCCGGCCAGAAGATTATTCCAGCTTTATCAGAGTTTTGATTTTGGGTTGTAAATACCCTGACAAGCCTCGTCCCGTTATATTTGGTGGCTGCGGATGAGATAGATTAGGAAAGTTCCACCCTGCCCTAATTAAAACGTTGTTCCTTAATACCATACAAATAAATCTCATTAGTTTTATGGGTCTACCATACTAAGAAACAATAGATTTCAGGTCTTAATTTACTCTTGTATGTCTGTTCCTCTCCAAGCCCTGTTTAAGATAGAAGATGAACTTTCCTATATTCCGAGATGTCCTATCAAATTCTGTGACATCTGGTGGGAGCAAAGAAGAGGGCTTTCTTGGTAGCTGCTCATAGGCTCTGGAAATCCCTTTCCAAAGAGGTTAGACAGGCCCTCTTCTTATTGTCTTCCTGCATGAAGATCAAACCCCTCCCCACACCAAAAAAGACTATTGAGGCATGATTGTTCAATGGAACAAGAACCATTCAAAACGTGCTATGGTGTCAACATTTGTTATTTTTCCTTCTGATCCACAATGTCAAATGGACATGGATCACTGCAAGTCAATATCTAAAATGGTGGTTATGTGTATATAGATAGGTGTATGCCATCATCATTTAATAATATGGATCATGACCATTCACATTTTTGTTATCTGCACAGACTTCCCAAAACAATTGTGCCAAGTATTCTAAGCTACCTTGGATGCAGAGCTAGGGAAATGATGAGACATACGGTAAATAAATATGGTGAGATGGAGATGGAAAAATGGTGCACACAATCAGGATTGGGATCATGGTACACAGGGAAATGGTTTAGCTGAGGAAATGATGAGATGTGGTAAATAAATATGGTGAGGTAGATATGGAAAAGTGGTGTATACAATCAGGATTGGGGACCATGGTACACAAGAAAATAGTTTAGCTAGAGATGGGATTCGTACAATCTTCAACTGTTGAATTGCATCTCTCCGTGTCCTCACCATATTAACTATGCTGGATAAGGCTACTGGAAGATGCAATTCAAGAACATCTAGCTACACATTTCCTATTCTTCTTTATCCCTTCCTTCCTACCTTCTACTTGTAGGAAAAAGCACACCTCCACTGCCCCCTCCCCTCCTGTACAACATAGATGCTGCTGTTGATGCAACTCTTACAGATTTATTTAAAACCTTCTCCCAAAATTGATTAAGATCCATGTAGAAGACCAAATGTTCCTATAAGAAATGCCTTGTAGTGTTACATAAAAGGTTCTTTCCCAAAGTCAATAAATATTTCATGATGCAGGCTCAGAGAACAAGCATGCTGTTTCATTCTATGTTTGGCTTCACTTGCAAATTGTGGTAACAAGCCATTAAGTGATGTGTCACTCAATATCTCCCCAAATACATGTTGTTAATTTCCACACCTTTGAAATCAATCATATCCATTTGCAGATCACAATCATGGTTTTGTTATGATTCCTTATTCTCTATGGTCAAATCAATTCTAATTGATTAAGAAAGAGTCTGTTACCTACTTCTCTACCCTCAGCACACCAAGTTGTACATTGGAACGTAGAATGATACCTTATACTGAGTCAATCCATGGTTAATGTAGCCTGGGACTGTCAGCTCAACAGGGGCTCTGCTTATATTCCAGACTATAATTTAGCTCGTCTTATAGACAACCTACTAAATGAAGCAAACTGTTGCTTCTGCCAACTTCCCCTACTGATTTTCAGTTATCAATAGATCAGAGGACTGTCATCTCGAAAGATTTGCTGAAGATTTGCACATGCCTTCCACAGCAGGCTCCTGGATCCCTCCTGTTGCTCTTAATGGCAATTATTTATCATAAGCCACAGGAAACTTTGGTTTCACTACTATTCATTTCTTGACAAAGTTTCAGTCGTAGCTGCATGAAGGCACAAAGAAAAATATGGATGGGTAAATCAGTCTGTTTCTGGTCAATGTCATGTTACATAGCATGTGGTAGTGTTCATCCATAAGTAAATCCCATGCTGTTTCTGCATTAGTGTATGATTTTTAAAAACACATAAATATGCAATTAAATACATCCTAATCAACATTTCTTCTGGAAAGGGCATAAAACCCATCAAAAGCAGCAGCTACTGAGAACATTTGAAGTGATCAAAGTTGGAGGTTATCAACTTTGAGAACTGATACAAGGAATGTCATGTAGAACATCAAAGAAGGTTGTTTTCTACTGCTCCATAGATTCAAATGACAAGACAGAGAGTTCACCTAAACATTATGAAGAACATATCTCTGGTAACAGATGTTTGAGAGACTGGTACCTCAGAGGATGGTGGGCTCTCCTTTTATTGAATTCTTTAAACAGAGGTTGATGTCCATCTATACAAAGTGAGTCATTTGTGCATTCCTGCATGGAAGGAATTTGGACTACATGATCCTTGCAGTCTCTACTAACTCTGTGATCTTGTAACTCTGTAATTCTAACATATCTGAGATATCAAATCACAAAATTTTGATAATTTGCTATTTGAAACTATTCTTAGATTTGTACCATGACTTGCATCTTCCATAATTCATCTTCAGTAAATGGCCTCTGTGGGTTCTAATACAATAGGAAATACACAAATCATTTGTAGCTCATCACCTACAAATTGATTCAATGGCACCGCTCTAGATTTGGCCACTGAGAAGACTTAAGCCCTTGCTTTAAAAGGCATCATCTGGTTCTGATCTTTTGGATCCTTATCTTCTATTGACAGAATCTGACTACAAGTGGATTGGATCATACAAGTGATTTTGGCTCCAGATCAAAGACTTTGACACAAATTTGATAATATTTACTACATTATTACATAGAGACATCAAAATGAAAGAGAAAAAAGCAGGATACTTAAAATAAAACAGCTACAATAGTAGGTAGACATGGTTTATATTTTAGGATTTTATTGGAAAGAAGCCCGATATAGCTAGACTAGATAACTCAATATCCCAGCAGATATTTTGGACATTGTTGTTGTGTTCCTTCAAGTTGTTTCTGATTTGTGATGATTTTAAGACAAATCCATCACAAGGTCTTCTTGCCAAGACATGTTCAGGAAGGGATTGTGTTTTTGCCTTCTTCTGAGCAGAGAGAGAGTGACTTCCCCAAGGGCACACATTGGGTTTCCATGGTTAAGTGGGAATTGAAACCAATTTTGAGTCTAATGTTCAAAATGCTACACCATGCCTTCCCTTATATTGGATGAGAGCTCCCATCATTTCTGATCATTGACTGTGCTTATATGGGTTTATGCAATGTTTAACTCAAAAACATCTGGAGTTGGAAGAGACCACAAGGTTTCTTCCAACTCAATGATTCTATGATTCTATAAGTCCAGATTGACAATACTTGCAGGACTGGATGGGAAGAGGTAAAGAGGTAGCACAAATAATGTAGATAACAGAGACACTAGTTTCCCAGCTCAACAATCAATATGATTATGGGGTAGGATGAGTGTAGTGAATTTGGCATTCTCCAAAAGGGTGCATGTCAAAATAATCCATTCATTTCTACTGGGCAGGTGCAGAAGAAGATTGCATGTAATACATTTAGTAATCACAGTGGTAAGAACTCTTTTGGTGGGGATAAGTGTAACAACAGCCACTATGTCCCTTCAAATAGACCAGTGTCAGCAACTGCAAAGGAGAAGGGGCAATCCCTGGTGCCCCCACCCATGTGCTGTAGCATCACCCTTGACACAACCCAAAGCAATGTCACACCACTTCAGCTTGTGCCAGAAGTCACATTTCAGGGATCACAAAAGGGGGGGGGGGGCATGTTCCCAATCTGCATTGAAGATGCCCACTTCTGGTTCCAAAAAAGTAACATCACTTCTGGGTGCAAATGCAGTTGGCAACGATGATTTGAGTCACTAACCTCCCGAGTTTGCTCCTTCACAGAGGGAGGTGGCAACTCAGATCATCATTGGTCTGCTCCACACAGCTTCAGAGAGTGCAATAACAATGATCTGAATCACACTCACCCGGAGTCTGCCACTTTGTAGATTTTAGGGCTCACGATTCAGATCATGGCAACATTGCTTTTCAAAGCTTTATTTATTTATTTAATTATTTACAGTATTTATATTTCATCTATCTCACCCCGCAGGGGACTTAGGGTGGATTACAATGTACATATACATGGCAAACATTCAATGCCATAGACACACAACATATATAGACACTCAGAGGCTATTTAACATTCCAGCTTCTGGCCAGCAGGGGAGCTGTCACTTCCTCATTCTTTGCATACTTCCTGGAGATATTTAAGGCCTCGTAAATCAGTTAAATTAACCTCCCCCCAAAGTGGTACCTAAATTTCCTACTTGACAGATGCAACTGTCTTTCGGGCTGCAAAGGTCGACAACAAGCTACACAATTTTGGTTGGGAACTCACTCCGACCTGGGCTGGCTTCCAACTCACAACCTTTCGGTCAATAGTGATCTTAATGCAGCTGACTCCCAAGTCTGTAGACTTGAGGGGTGGTTTGGAGAACTAAACAATACTCATCTAACCTCCGATTAAAGAGTCCACTACTCTCCAAAGCAATCTTTTCTTCTGTTGAACAAACTCTTACGGTCAAAAAATACTTTTTAATGTTTTGGTGGGATCTCTTTTTGTGGCAAAGATGCTTTGTGCTGAGCATCCATCTGGAGGGCAGAGAACTGGTGGCTGGAAGCAGAACTCTTCCTAACTATACAGCTTGCCAAGTACATTTTGCTCTTGTGAAGTACATCAACCAATCCTCGCCCACAAATGAGGAAAGGGAAATATTAGATAGATGACACTGCAGCTTGCTATGGAGCATATCTGAAGAAAAACACAATGTGCTGCCTTCCCATGTAATCATCTATGTACACAGAGAGATGCATGATGAAAACCTAGAATTTTACCCCTGTGAATCCAGTGGCAAACTTATATGCATATTGGAAATAGCAGATGGGCTTGCAACTTGGAGACTAAAATATACCGTGACCCTATGATCCATTCTGGCAGTAACAGGTGATGGAAAACCTACTCTGGGCTTACTTCCAGCTTCAAACAGGCTATGTGTGGCACTGAATAACATCCTGGATATCTCCTTCAAAATTTTAATGCAACCTGAAATGGATTCATTGTTACTGACATGGGAATCACCAGTCACCACCAGGAATATGGCGCAGCTGGTTAAGTGTCAGCTGCATAAGATCTCTCTGACCAGTAGGTAATGATTCGAGGCCTGCCCGGGTCGATGTGGGTGCTCGACCTTTAAGTGTAGCCTGCTGTCGACCTTTGCAGCCCGAAAGACAGTTGCATCTGTCAAGTAGGAGATAAAGGTACCACATTAAGTGGGGAGGCAAATTTTGACTGAATTATGAGGCCATTAAAGAACTCCAGGAACGCTGAGGAATGCGGAAGGAACAACAAGGGACACTGGGAACACAGCTCCCTCTGGTGGCCAGAGTTTGCCTCTGTTCGTCTATATGTGTGTATGTGGAAACGGCAGGGATTGTCTGCTATGTATATGTACCTGTAATCCGCTCTGAGTCCCCTTCGAGGTGAGAAGAGCGGAATATAAATAAATAAATAAATAAATTTTGGGATAGCAGCAAATTCTTGTTATTTTATCTGTAACCAAGAAATCACAATATGTCCCACCTTTCTTCTGAGATGGCAATATATTTTTTCCAGGACTAATGGTAGTTATTACAGTTTCAAGAGCCATTGCCCACAAACATTCCACAGATATATAAACCTCAGTTGCCTAGTTTCCAACAGACCTCACAACCACTGAGGATGCCTACCACAGTTGTGGGTGAAACATCAGGAGAGAATGCTTCTGGAACATGGCCATACAGCCTGGAAAGTTCACAGCAATCCAGTGATTCCGGCCATGAAAGCCTTCAACAACACATTGTTTAAACTTCCACATTGAGAAAAATCTGCAATAGAAATTGCCTTGTTGTGTAGATCTTTAGTAATTACTGCATACAATATATTCTGAGCAAGAGATATCACTTTGCATACACACACTGTGAAGTGTTTCTTTTCAATTATGCTTACTGATTGGGCTGGTGCACTTGGGGCATCCAGAGACTGCCAAAGTTACTTGAGTATTACTATGAAGAATTCTGGGAGTTGTAGTCAAGAAAACAACTGTATTATCTGCATGCTAGGGGTGTAATTCTTTGATTCTTTTGAAACAATTGGTAAACTGAACCCTTTGCTCTGGATTGGGAGACATTTTGAAAAATTGCAGTTTTTGAAAATTGTTCACAGTACTTCTGTGCAAAATTCACACATTGTGTTTCTGTGAAGAAACTAACTTTTTTCTGCACAAGATGCTGCATTGTTTCTGCAGAAAATTATACTTTTGAACAGAAATGCTATTTCTTATCAAAATTATATTTCAATGCACAAGTACTATTTCTTGTACAGAAAGAAATGCTAGGATTTGTGCAAAACATCATAAGCAAATTTTGTGCAGAGGACGTCCTCATATGCAAAGAAGATGGCTGAAGATGGCGCCGGTGTATGGAAGCACTGCAGAAGAGCTCCAACCGAAGCTGCCAGAGCTGGAGGCCGCACCGACCTCCAGCCCAGGGGTTAACCCCCACTTGGAAGGGGTTGACCTCCAGCATGAAACTGCTGAGGCAGGTCCCCCCAGAACCCCAGAACCTCGGTGGGGAGAGCACTGACATTTTCCAAACGCCATTGGGTGCACCTGCCAGAGCGGCCTGGACTCCATCCCACCCACCATCTTGCCAGAAGATCTGTGGAGGAATTCACAGGGACATACCTGCCTCTCCCTGGGTATGATTTTTCAACAATACAATCTGCTGGTCTCCTAGCTGAGAAGGTTGGGCGATATGCTGTCTGCCTTTTCCAGCTACAGCCACCAACCCTTATCGCCCATAACGACGGGCGCGCTCTTCAGGGAGATCCCCAGGGCTTCACCAGGAGGCCCTTTCTCCGGGTTCCCCCAGGAGGAAGCCCAAGCAGGAGACTCAGGAACGTTCCAACACACCCAAGCGGGGTCTGTCCGACCCCTGAAGAGAACATCTGGCGTGCTTGGCGTGCCCAGCGGGGACGGCTCAATTGAGGGACCGGGAGACTGCCCTTTGTCTGCACAGCCCCTTGTGAACCCCTACTCCCTACTTGGACGTCTCTGCCGTCCTGGCGACGGTCCCGGGAGCTGGCCCCCGGCGCCGGGCAGCCTTGCTACAGGCTCCGGGGGCCAGGGCCATTAGGCCAACTTCCCCCAAGATGGCGCCCGATCGACCAGATTCCTCCAAGATGGCGTTGAAGCCTCCACCATTTCTTCTTCTTCCCCCTGATAGCCAGGAGGCGGTTCCACCACCGTGGAGGCGTGGCCGGAGGCGTGGCCGGAGGCGTAGCCGGAGGCGGGGCCGGAGGCGTGGCTGGAGGAGGAGCCAGTGCTGCCTGCCCTCCTCCCCCTCAGCTGCCTGCCCATCTACTCTACAGGCAGCCCGAAAACCTAAAGCACCATCCCTTGAGGGAAGCAGAAAAGCACCTGGCTCCGTTCAAGCAAGCAACCTCCAACAGACAACTGTGGAGCATGATGACAAACTATTGGGAATTCCTAATAGAGATTCTAGCAGTAAATGGGCCTTAAAGAATCCCCATCGAAGGCGGATGAAGCACAGGCCCAGAACCTTCTGGGGGGCTTACTACATCTCCTTGAGAAGTGCCACCTTCTCTGACCCCCAAAGGAGAACAAAAAACCACCCATCAGCCCCCACGAGGGTCAGTAAAGTAACTCACTCCCCCAGGGAGCTCAATACTCCACAAAAGCCACGTGCTCCACCTCGACCACCCTCGGCGACCAACCCAGAGGTTGAGCGTCCTATCCCAAGGACCTCCCATGCAGGCCCTATCCGTTCTCCAGGAGTGACTGAATACACCCCCGCTCCAACTGGATTGGGTCCCAGAGTCAAGGAGTCACCCGCTACGGACATACCTGACCCACCTCCCGACCTCTCCCTGTCCCCTTTTCAAGGGTTCTGTCGGAAGCTGAACCCGCAACACCTCAAGGGGATCTAGTGACCAGGAGGCTGATTCCAACGATCTGTGGGAATGGGACATATGGCGGTAGGCGCAGGCCAATAGAGAGAATCTGCCAGAGTCACAAACGGACTCTGGCCCATTCTGACCTGCGTCCTATCCCAAAGTACACTGCTGGCAGACTACCAGCTTCCCCCCTTCTACTCTGGTATTGGTGAATGCCCGGTCCATTAGGAACAAGACTGCCACCATCCATGACTTTGTTTCCGAGCTAACACCTGATTTATTTTGTGTGACCGAGACCTGGCTCCAGGATGGTGATGAGATCTACCTCCATGAGTCGGTCCCCCCTGGTTATGTCGTCACTCACCAGAGCAGAACTGGGAGGCGGGGGTAGCTATGTTCTCCCATAATATGTTATCTCTCAGGTTGGTACCTGCGCTGAATGCCCCAGGGGTTGAATCCGTTGGCCTTGTGTGGGACTCCCAGGAGAGTATAGCCTTTCTCTTGGTGTACCGAGCGCCTAGCGCACCAGCTGAAAGCCTATCCCTGCTGCTGGAGACCGTGTCGGAGTGGGCGTTGAGGTTCCCTAGGCTCATTGTCCTGGGGGACTTCAACGTCCATGCTGACACAGCAGTAGACCTAGTGTCAACCATGGCAACACTAGGACTCTCCCTCTGTGATTCCGGACCCACACACCAGGCGGGTCACACCCTGGATTTAGTCTTCTGTGCAGGCGTCCAAGTGAACCTAGCCTCTATTATAGAGATACCATGGTCGGATCACTGTGCCCTGAGAATCCAGATAGAACTGGCTCCCCCGCCCTGCAAGGGCGCCGAACAAATTTGGGTTCGCCCAAAGAGACTTATGGAACCTTCTAGGTTCCTGAATGCTCTAAGGGATCTGGAGTCTGTCAGTGCCTCCATCGATGAGTTGGTGGACGCCTGGAACATCAAACTGTCCAAAGCTCTCGATGAGGTCGCCCCTAGACGCCCTCTCCGCCTCCGTAGGAATCGGGCGCCTTGGTTCACTGAGGAGTTACGTTCGATGAAGCGGGTGAAGAGACGGCTAGAGAGCGTGTGGAGGAAACTCTGTGACGGAGGTTCGAAATCAACTTATAAGCTTTTCAAAGATGCTTATGAGAAAGCCATCAAGGAAGCAAAGAAATCGTACTACGCTACCTTGATTGCGTCTGCGAGCTCACGCCCAGCACAATTGTTCAAGATAACACCGGGCCCACCTTCGACCGGTTCACGCCACTGGACGCAGAAGCTGTCGATAGGATTATTGCTGCAGCTCGCCCGACCACCTGTTCCCTTGATCCGTGTCCCTCCTGGCTGGTGAAAGCCAGCCTGAAGGGATTACGAGACCCTCTGTTGAATATAATTAATACTTCCCTAGCCCAGGGAGTATTTCCAGAGGGTTTAAAAGAGGCGGTGGTCTCTCCATTGTTGAAGAAGCCAGGATTAGATCCAACGGTCCCCTCCAACTACCGCCCGGTTTCGAATTTATCGTTCCTGAGCAAGGTAATTGAGAAGGCGGCAATGGAGCAGTTGCAGTCCTTCCTAGATGACCCAGCTTGGCTAGACCCCTTCCAGGCCGGCTTCCGTCCGGGGCATGGGACGGAGACAGTCCTGGTCTCCATCTTGGATGAGTTGCGCTGCCAGCTGGATCAGGGCGGATCGGCACTGCTCGTGTTATTGGACCTCACAGCGGCGTTTGATACAGTCGATTATGATCTATTGACTCACCGCCTTGCCAGGGCCGGAGTTAGGGGGACAGCCCTTAATTGGGTGACCTCCTTCCTCCGGAACCGGCTACGACGAGTGAGGAGGGGCAAGGATGTCTCCGGGGGTTTCCCGCTTCTTTGCGGGGTTCCTCAGGGTGCTATTCTCTCCCCCCTCTTATTTAACATCTATATGCGACCACTTGCCCAGCTGGTGCGTAGTTTTGGGCTGGTGTGCCATCAGTACGCTGATGACACCCAGCTTATCTTGAAGATGGAGGGCAGCCTTGAATCTGTACCCGATAATTTCCATCGTTGCCTTGAGGCCATCACTGGATGGCTGCGAGCCTGTAGGTTGAAGGTGAATCCGGCAAAGACGGAGATCCTGTGGCTGGGTCCTCCGGGCTGTAGGGATGTTCAGCTTACAACCCTGGATGGCATGACATTATGGCCGTCGCCCTCTGTTAAGAGCTTAGGAGTAACCTTGGACCCCCTGTTGTCGATGGAGGCCCACGTCTCCAGCGTCAGCAGGGTAGCATTTTTCCATCTTCGCCAGGCGAGGAAGCTGGCCCCCTATTTGTCCCGGCGCGACTTAGCCACAGTGATCCAAGCCACGGTCATCTCGAGGCTGGACTACTGTAACGCTCTTTACATTGGCCTTCCTCTGTCGGTAATCCGGAGACTCAAGCTGGTGCAGAACGCTGCAGCGTGACTCCTGGCAGGGGTCCCGATTGGCCACCACATCACGCCAATGCCGGATTGCCTTCAAAGTGTTCGTCCTGACTTTTAAGGCCTTACATGGTCTGGGGCCAGTGTACCTGCGGGACCGCCTTGTCCCATATCATCCCACCAGATCACTGCGCTCCGAAGAGCTAAACCTCCTGGTCATCCCAAATGTGAGGACCTACCATCTGTCCGCAACCCGCCGCCGGGCTTTCTCTGTTGCAGCCCCTACCATGTGGAACGCACTGCCCGCCGGCATCCATGCCACCCAGGGCCTCCTCCCGTTCAGGAGAGCAGTTAAGACATTGCTGTTCCAACAAGCCTTCGGAGTTAGCTAAACTTTAGCTCACACCGCCTAGCTGTCAGCCCACTGCGACTCTATTTGTTGCTTCAACTGTTCTAATTGTAATTCCATCTTAATGGTATTACTGTGGTTTATGAGTTATCTGACAATTGTATTTTACGAACTGTTGTAAGTCGCCCCGAGCCGTGTGTGTGGGGGGGGGGGGGACAGACAAATGCAAAATAATAAATAAAATAAATAAATAAAGATATACGTTGGCCCAGAAATTTTTTCATCAAGTTTTTTTCCAAAAAAAACTATATAATTAGCAATATTTCCTATCATTGTATAATGTGTAGACAGAAATTTTCCAGTGTCTGACTTATATCACATATACACCTATTAAAAGTAATTTCCACCACCTTCGAAAAATGATCATAAAATACAAAAAAAAGCTAAAATCTTCAAAGGCTTCTGGGATGTCTTGGTAGGGACAACGAGTTTTTTTCTTTTTCTTTTTTTTACTCCCTACTTTGGACACCTTCTAATTTATCACACCTTTTAATTTATCTTGCCTTTTTTCTCCTAATTTTCCTACTTTCCTATAAAAGTTATGTTTCCCCCCACTTTTGATGTATCCGATTTAACACAAAACATCAATAAAATGATATGGGAAAAAACAAAATAAAAAGCTATATTGGACTTCCTACCTCTCAACATATACCACCTCTCAACATATACCACCATAAACTGCAAGTCACTTCTGGTGTGAGAGAATTGGCCATCTGCAAGGATGTTGCCCAGGGCGTCCTGGATATTTGATGTTTTTTACCAACCTTGTGGGTGACTAACCTCATGTCCCTGCACGCGGAGCTGGAACTGACAGAGGGAGCTCAATCCGCTCTCCCCAGATTCAAACCACTGTTTTATTGGTCAGCAGTCCTGCCGGCACAAGAGTTTAACCCATTGCACCATTGGGGGCTCTTAAGATAGACTGTGAAAATATTATTGTCATCCTGCTAATTATTTATCTTAGACAATGTTCTCACTGTACTTTGTTATCTCAGTATTTTACTTAATCTTCAAAACACATAGGCATTTTAACTTTAAAAAAATCAATAATACAAATAGTTCACATTCATTTTGAGAGCCTCAGGCCACATCTACACTACCATGTAATACAGTTTGAAACTGCATTGTATGCTCAGGGTAGACCCATATAATGCACTTTAATAATCTTGAACTTCAATACATACTTTATAATATGGATTAATAATACTTTATATGGCAGTGTAGATGAGACCAAGGACTTCAGTTCCTACCACAAATTCCCTGGGACACTTTCTGCTAACTGCTCTCATTTGTAGTGAGAAGAATGAAGGTAGGGAGGAGGAAGATTCCCAGAGAGCAATGTCATAAAGTTCCGGTCTTATATGTCCTCGTCTTGTGTCTGGTTTAAAAGCCATTATAAAAGAACGTTCTTTTAAAAAGCCATTTCTTCTTCTACAGGAAATGTCTCTTCCTTTTTCTGAGCATGCCCTTCCACTGCAGTTTAAATTCACTTTGAAGCTATACAAAATTATCCATGCAGTTCTATTCAGCCAGGAACACAACTTAATGAGAGAAGTAATGCTTTTCTTTTAATTTAACTGAATATTGTGCCAAATCGGTGCAAACTATTGCTTGGGAATCAGAATGCAGTGCTTCAAATTTCCACAAGATGGCACACTGATTATTTAGCATATAGAAGAGAAAAATAAATAAACTGGGAGAAGAGAAGGCTAGTATTCTGTTCTACCCTCATCACCAGGCTTCGGATTGCTATTAAATATTTATTGGAATTAAAGGAAATAAAGCCCAACTGCTCATTGGAGAGAAGGATAGTAGAGAAAATGGAAGGAAAAAGGAAGAAGGGGCGACCAAGGGCAAGATAGATGGATGTTATCCTTGAAATGACTGGCTTGACTCTGAAGGAGCTGGGGGACGTGGTCCATGAGGTCACGAAGAGTTGGAAGTGACTGAACGAATGAACAACAACTTATTGGGAATAATAAAATTAGAATAGCTTTATTGTCATTGTACATTGTACAATGAAATTAAATGCTTTCCTCAGCACACATTTCAAAATAACACATCTATCCCTCCACACCCCTTATTTTTGGGGAGAGTATTGGCAGTCCAAGTTGTTTAGCTTTCTTGCCTTTGTTTGTTTGGGTCTTGATTTTTTATTTTTTTATTTTTTTTATTTTTTTTATTTGTATACCGTCCTTTCCAACTGGCTCAGGACGGTATACAGCATATCGAACTACCTCAAAAAAGCATCTCAACCAACCACAAGCAAGCATAAAACAATACAATAAAAACAGGTTAAACAAGATTCCACTCTAACCAAGAGTGGTCAAAGACTGAATGCTCGCCAGAACAGTGCCGTTTTGCAAGCTTTCCAGAACGCCGGTAGCTCGTTAACTGCTCGAACTTAAGGCGGCATACTGTTCCACAGGTAAGGTGCTGCCACAGAGAAAATTCTCTGTCTAGATGACAGGTGAATGGTTCACAGGGAAGGGATCTGCAAAACATTGACGTCTTCAGAGCAAAGAGATCTCTGGGGAACATATGGGAGTAGGTGGTCCCTCAAGTACACCGGCCCCAGACCATGCAAGGCCTTAAAGGTCAGAAGGGAAGGGACAAGATGTGTTCCCAAATTTCAAAAGGAATGGCTGATTCATTGTTTATTGTTTTTGTTGCATTTTTCAGGGTACAAATATCTGCACTGCCTTCCAATCGGGCGCCGGATCACCTTCAAAGTGTTGGTACTCACCTTTAAGGCCTTGCACGGCCTCGGGCCAGTGTATCTGAGGGACTGTCTCTCCCCATATTGCCCTACGAGATCACTGCGGTCGGAAGGTACCAACCTGCTCGACATCCCATCTGCGAAGTCAGCTAAACTAACGGCAACCCGTAGGAGGGCATTCTCTGTGATTGCACCCACATTGTGGAATGCCCTACCAGCTGAAATGCGGGCCATACAAGATCTCCTGCCTTTCAGGCGGGCCTGCAAGACCCATTTATTCCAACAGGCCTTTGGCCTATAGACTCTGTCTTTGCATGGCCCGTCATGTTTGTAACTTCCTACACTTGTTGTGCTTTGTACTCTGCACATCAGGCTTTTAATTCTGTTGGTCTTAGACTGTCGTTGTACTTTGTCGTGTTTTAATCTGTTTTTAATATGTTGTTTTGTATCCTGCTGTGAGCCGCCTCGAGCCTCCCGGGAGTGGCGGCATAGAAGCCCAATAAATAAATAAATATGTGCCATCATAGTTATTTACATATAAGCAACATTGACCTATTCCTCTATTGTTATTCAATGTTGTCAAGTCAACTAATGGTGACCCTATTAATGGAAGTCCTTGAATTTCCTCAGGTTCTGCAGACTGAGGGTTGAGGCTGCCTTGATTAAATCTCACTGGAATACAGACTTTCTCTTTTTCATTACCTTCTGTCTTACCAGTTATTACTACTGTATTTACTTGAATATAATGCACCATCAAATCTAATTTACCCATCAATTTTTAAAACCCTGAAACCAAAAATAGTATTTGTTTCCAGTGACAAAAGTGCATTCTTTGTAATTTGGCCAAAAAAAAGTGCACATTGTAATTGCTGCCAGCTTAGAATTCCTTCTTTAAAAACATAAATGTCAGAACACCAAAGCTTTCAGTGACAGGGATGCATCCATGCTTCAGAATGAATCCACATTAATTCCCTTGGAATCCTGGATGCTGTAGTTTTACAAGGTCTTCAGCCTTCTCTACCAAAGAATGCTGGAGCCTCAAAAAACTACCAATTCCAGGATTCCATAGCATTGAGCCATGGTCATTAAATTAGAGATGGTGTCCCTCAAATAGGGGCTCAAGATGCTCCTGAAGTAACTTCCCCTTTTTCTTGAGCTCAGCACTAAGATTACCATATTACGCAAATATAATGCATACCCCATGATACCACTTTGATGACTGAAAGTGAGGAGTAACTGCGGAGCCTTCTAACCAAGGTGAAAAAAGAAAGTGCAAGATCTGGGTTGCAGTTAAACATAAAAAAACCAAAATTATGGCAACCAGGCTGATTGCAAATAGAGAGAGAATAGAGAGTAGGGATTCCCCGAAGTACAAGGGCAAGAGGCCACTATACAACAAAATAGTTATATAATCATAAGAATGAATGTGGTATTTATGCCATAGTACTACAACATGCAATGTACTACCAACTTGTACAAAGTATGTTTAACAGCAATTCACTATGCAAATCTTTATGCTTTCACTAAATGTTGTAATTTTGTTCCTATACTGTCTGTTAGCCACTCACGTGTGTTCCCTGTAGGCCCACGTCATTGTTGACAAGTATATATTATCTCTACTCGAAGAACTCTCAACTGTGCAAAGCTGATCATTTGAGGATTTCTACATTTGTATCTACTACCACCTGAGGAAAACTCAACGTAGTTGAAACCGGTTGTGGTTTATAATCTGTGGATTCCAAAAAAGGACAGACATACTTGGTTTGGTTGTTGACAAACTTTGGTTAAAAAGGGACTTAAAACGTGCATTCTGCTGTAGGAATCAGCTGTTTATTTCACATCAAAAAGTTGGTGATTAAGAGACTTGCAAAAAAATGACTTTCAAACTTTGATTTGTCATTGATAAACTTTTGGTTTTCAAAAAAGACTCACAAACTTGTGTATTTTTCTGTGGAAATTAATTGTTTATCCCACATAAGGGATTTTTTTGGTTTAGAGATTTGCATTGTGAATTGCTGTTAAGCATACTTTGTACAAGCTGCTAGTACATTGCATGTTGTAGTACTATAGCATAGATACCACATTTATTATTATGATTATATAACTATATTACTTTTTGTTGTATAAATAGAGAGAGAAAACATGGAGGCAGTGATAGACTTTGTATTTCTAGGCAAGAGGATTATTGAAGATGAAGAATGCAGCCAGGAAATCAGAAGACTTTTCCTTCTTAGAAGGAGAGCAATGACCAATCTCAATAAAATAGTGAAGAGTAGAGACATCACAATACCAACAAAGATCCACATAGTTAAAGCAATGGTATTCCCCATATTAACTTATGGATGCGAGAGCTAGACCATAAGGAAGGCTGAGTGAAGGAAGAGAGACCCTTTTGAACTGTGCTGCTGGAGGAAAATTCTGTGAGTGCCTTGGACCGCAAGAAGATCCAACCAGTCCATACTCCAGGAAATAATACTGATTTACTGGAAGCAAACTCACAGGCCTGGTGTGAGCTTCAGTCCGGAAAGAGGAGGCAGCTGGTGAAAGGCAAATACCAAGTCCGCTGGATGTGCACCAGTCCGGAAAGAGGAGGTGGTTTGCTTCCGGTAAATCCGGATCAGCCACCGGCATCGATCGGCGTGTAGCCAACACATTGACTACTTACCGTTGGCTGCCCGCCTCCTCTTTTCGGACTTGGAATCACACCGGGATCGTGAGTTTGCAGTGTCTTTATATCCAGAATAGCCCACATTATTGATCTTGCGACGTTTGCCTTATCACGAGACTGTGTTGTGGCTTATGGGATAGTAGGGACTGCACGCCTAAGCTATCCCAGTATCCTTGAATATTACCCACCAGGAGTAAACAAAGACTTGATTGATTTGTGACGGAATGCTATTGCTGTGTTATATATGGACTGACTAGTGTATGTTCTAGGTATTAGAGATTGTGTATGAGTTTTGTTGAATATTATGGTATATTGTGATGATATAAAGTTGTAATACTCACAGGCAGAGTTGCAGTGTGGAAAGATATTAGTTACACATTGTTTATGATTAAGATTATTACCAGTGCATTTCCCTTCGTGGTTTGTATTTACACAGTGAGCAACTCTTGTTTTTGTAGTTGATTTTATGTGTGCAACAGATGGAAAGAATATTCCAAAATACCCAAAGAAATGTTTGGGTATTCCAAAATACCCATATTTTTGGAGGGCTCAGAAATCATGATAAGAAGAATGCTAGACTGATGAGAATCTTTGCCTTTGGAACTTATTCTGTGCAAATTTAATACATGGTTATTTTGCACAGGAAAGAGTATTTCCTGTGCAGAATAGACTATAATTTGCAACTTTTGCACAAAATTGCACATGGTAGCTAATACTTGCACATAGAGATTTTATTTTCCACACAAACAACCAAATACCTTTGCCAATAACGAGTCCAAAATGACAAACAGGTTTTGAAAACTGGAGATATGAGATCTCCATCATGCCACCAATAATTCCTTAATTCTACATGCAAGAACCAGCATTTTCTTTGTCAAACACATTTCTGAGTAAAAGTATTATTTTTCTATGCTGTTTCCAGTATTTCTGATGCTCCAGGGCAGCAGAAAACAAGCTTGCTCCCTCCTCCCTATGACTTCCCCTCACATCTTTATACATGGTCATCAGCCTGCAGGCTAAAATGCCCAGTTCTTTAAGCCGCTCCTCATAGGGCTTGTTCTCCAGACCCTTGATCATTTTAGTCGCCCTCCTCTGGACACATTCCAGCTTACCAACATCTCTCTTCAATTGCAGTGCCCAGATTTGGACACAGTGTGATTCCAGGTGTGGTCTGACCAAGGCAGAATAGAGGGATAGCATGACTTCCCTCAATGTAGACACTATGCTCCTATTTATGCAGGCCAAAATCCCACTGGCTTTTTAAGCTGCCGCATGACATTGTTGGATCATGTTTAACTTATTGTCCACAAGGACTCCAAGATCTTATTCACACATATTGCTGTCAAGTCAGGCACCCCCCATTCTATATCTTTGCGTTTTATTTTTTTCCTGCTTAAATGGAGTATCTTGCATTTGCCTCCGTTAAACTACATTTTGTTAGTTTTGGCCCATCTCTCTAATCTGCATTGTTAGAGCTGTTTAACATTGGAATATGCTGATTTGGAGTGTGGCACAGCCTTCTATTTTTGAGATTTTTAAATAGAGGCTAATGACCATCCATTGTGTCTTCTTACATGGCAGAATAGGGTTGTACTGGATGACACTATGATTCTATGAGTCATTCATTTCATCTATACCATACTGATTCCCAAACAGTTTAATCCTCCATGTAACCTGAAAAATATTTTGGGGGTGGATGTCATGTGAATGTCAGATCTCCACTGAGGAATGTACAAAATGGAAAATGCATTGATTCTCACCCCTACCATCGAGCACAAAAGTAGAAACCATATGTTGTGGTTCTCTACTCAATTTTTCAGCAGCCAGTATTCTCCTTAGCTATCTTTCCTTCCTCTCATTTTGTTTAATTATGTTTCTAAAGCATTAACTTTTTTAAAATATCCAAATCCACTGGTTACCTAAGAGATAACAGAAAACCGAGGAAGTGAATGAAATTGTTTGCTGAAGAAAATTGAGATATCCTCAAGCGTTTGCTTTGCGCAGTGTCTAAATGGATTCATTAGACAATACAAATATGCTTTCCCTGATGTTGGCGGAGATAGAAGGTCTAGTCTGGCTTGGGCACAGCATAAGACAAGTTAAATAAAAGACTGATCATTTTGAAAGCCACATATACTCAGTATAAAACCCCAGGTTCTAGGAGACGAAGAAAGGAAGAAAACCTCCCCACACCTCCTTTCCCTATATTTAGCATAATGTTTACATCTTTATCATGTCTTTTCCTCCTGCAAGAAATATTACATGCATTTATCCATGACCACAATGCACCCTCCCTCCTTTTAAACCCCCTCCCCCCAATCTGTTTGAAGATGATTCTACTGTATTGAAGGAACTGCAATCCTCAAAAAAGAAACCCAGTATCTCTCACCACTTTTTTGTTGTTTATTTGTTCAGTCGCTTCCGACTCTTTTTGACCTCATGGACCATCCCACACCATGCCAAGGTCAAGCCAGTCACTTCAAGGATAACATCCATCCAACTTGCTCTTGGTTGGCCCCTCTTCCTTTTTCCTTCCATTTCACCCAGCATCATTGTCTTCTCCAAGCTTTCCTGTCTTCTCATTATTTAGCCAAATAACTTCATCTTTTCTTCTAATATCCTTCCCTCCAGTGAACAGTCGGGCTTTATTTCCTGGAGTATGGACTGGTTTGATCTTTCTGCAGTCCATGGCACTCTCTAAATTTTCCTCCCAACAGTTTAAAAACATCTATCTTCCTTTGCTCAGCCTTGCTTATATTTATTTATTTATTTATTACTTTGATTTATACACCGCCACTCCCAAAGGCTCAGGGCAGTTTACATAAAAGATACAACAACCATTCATCAGTAAGCAAGGTTAAAAACGTTTCCATTAACAGTTAGCAAAGACCGAAAGCCTGCTAAAAAAGATGGGTTTTACAGGCCTAATGGAAGGCCATCAGATCCTGTAGTGCCTAAACCTCATGGGGAAGGGCATTCCATAATGTGGGGCAATGATTGTAAACGTCCTTCGTCTGGTTGCCGTCAGGCAGTAGTTCTTCAGGCTAGGAATTTCCAAGAGGTTTTGCTCCTCGGAACGTAGTGATCTCTGGGGTTTATATGGGAAAAGGTGATCCCTTAGGTACACTGGCCCCAGACCATATATGGCCTTAAAAGTAAGAACTAGCACTTTGAAACTGATCGGGTGCTCAATCAGTAGCCAGAGCAGTTGCTGAAGAACTAGAGTAATTTGGCAGCTCGCTGGCTCCCCTGCGAGCAGCCGCGCCGCAGCATTCTGCACCAGCTTGAGCTTCTGGACCACCATCAAAGGCAGCCCAATGTAAAGAGCGTTATGGTCCAGGTCTTGCATCCATTTGCTACTATGGGGAATACCATTTATTTAACTATGTGGATCTTTGTTGCCAGTGCGACATCTCTACTCTTCACTATTTTATCAAGATTTGTCATTGCTCTCCTGCCAAGAAGTATATGCCTTCTGATTTCCTGGCTGCAGTCTGTATCTGCAGTCATCTTTGGGCCTAGAAACACAAAGTCTGTCATTCCCTCCATGTCTTCTTCCTCTATTTGCCAATTATCTATCAGTCTGGTTGCCACAATCTTTTTTTAATGTTTCACTGCAACCCATCTTTTGGACTTTCTTCTTTCACCATGGTTATAAGGCTCCTCAGCTACTCCTCACTTCCAGCCATCCAAGTGGTATTATCTGCATATCGAAGGTTGTTAATCTTTCTTCCAGCAATTTTAACTTCAGCCTTGGATTCATCAAGCCTTGCACATTGCATGATGTGTTCTGCATACAAGTTGAATAGGTTGGGTGAGAGAATACAGCCCTGCCATAGTCCTTTCCCAGTTTAACCAGTCTGTTCTTCCATGATCTGTTCTTCTTACTGTTGCTACTTGGTCATTATACAGATTCCTCAGGAGACAGACAAGGTGACTTGGTATCCTCAATAACTTGCCAAAATCTATTATGATCCACACAGCCAAAGGCTTTAGAATAGTCAATAAAACAGAAATAGATGCTTTTCTGAAACTCCCTACCTTCCTCCATATTTCAGCAGATATTGGCAATTTGGTCTCTTGTTCTCTGACTTTTCTAAACCCAGCTTGTACATCTGACAACTCTTGCTCCATGTATTGCTGTAGTCTTCCTTGCAGGATCTTGAGTATTACCTTACTGGCATGAGAAATAAGTGCCACTGTACGAAAGTCTAAGCATTCTTTAGCATTTCCCTTTTTTTGATATGGGGATAGAAGTTGATTTTTAAAAAACTGGTGGCCTCGCATTACTATTTATGTTTAAATATAATAATTGATCTTTCCTGTCCATTTCTGAGGCTTTCTATAGCTTAGAATAAACAGTAATCAAATTCCAAAATCATAACATAATAACGGATAGTGGATGCAACATCCAAAGAGCCACCTTTAAAAATAATGCAGAATATATTGGGTTAGATAGTACTCATAGAACAGCAAGTTCTTAAAAACCTTGCCTAGAAGGATGTGTACCAGAACAACATCCAAAATTCAAGATGATGTTCCTCCTGTTTCAATACCATTGCAAACAATAGATTCCTTTGGATTTAAAAAGGTCATTTCAGACTTCCATAGCACAGTATTGCATTTCTCACTGCACTGTTCCGTGATTCAAATTCCAGGTTATGGAGCTGTATCCTGAGCCTCAAATCCAACTGTTAGTCCCATCTAATTTTCTAAATATATCCCTTATCATGACAATCCACTTCACATTTACGAAAGGATATATCCAGTTAAACCTGTGAAAGTGACTTTTAGGTATGGACTAGATTATTACCTCTGAGAAATTTCTTCAAAGTGACAGAATCCATAAGCCAGTTTAGCACTCACAGCACTTTCAATGGAAGAGTCAAGTTTTAGATATTATATTGGCATCACATGTCACTTTAAGAGCAATTTCAGTGTTAAATCCAAAAGACACTGTCTGAGAAATTTCACTTAGTTCTCCTCTAGCATTGACTTCATATAACTCCTTGGTTTTCTCCAAACTAACTTCATAATTCTTATAATCTATTCATGCATGGATAGGCTACAATTACAGGCTACCCCAACCTCATATCAGCTCTATGAACCATAAGTGTCTAAACCATTACCTGAAAACAATTCAAGTTACTTTGGTGCTTTCTCTGAAGGCGTTCTTCCAAAATCCGGCGCCATCTGAAGATGGTCAGGAGTGATGGCCATTTGAGTTGGCAAGAATCTGAGGTTTTGGTTTTGTGTGTGTCCAAGGAACATCTTTTCTGGAGACATGGATGTGAATCTCCATGGACCGTGACTCCTATGGTTGGTACACTTCCTCTGTGCTTTAACAAGGCTGGATCATTGACCATTACATAATTCATGTTGACTCTCACATCCTGCTATTTCTCAATTGCAGTTGCCGTTGGGACAGATACACAACAGGAAAGAGAATCTGAGGACAAGCTGCCCACTCCCTGCACCTTCTCACATTTGCAATGACCAGCTTTCTGGAGCTTTTTCTTTGGCTGGCAGTCTTCTAAAGTTACAAAAGACAAAATAAATCTAAAGTGCAAGTCTGTCAACTAGATTCCACCAAGTCATATCTGTTTTCATGCATTGTCTTCATCTGCAGCTTCAAAGCATCATCTTACTTTATTAAGAGCTTCCATACAAAACTATAGGTCTTACGTTTAAAATGCTTTGTTATTCCTTCATCACTGCAATGAACAGCTTTTTCTACACTTTCAACCACCACCAAAAGCCAGCTGCCACCCCCAACACAACTGTGAAAGGTGAACATGTCAAAACAAGCTCAGTTGACATATATTCAATCTAACCAATGGCAATTCAGCTCCGTATTGAAAGGAGATAATTTGCATGAGCACATAATTAAATGCCACAGGGCTATAAATTCTGCCACATTAGTGAAACGAGTCATGCAAGGGCAAATGCACAAACACATACACATTTTCCAATACAATTCATAAGAAATGTGGCAATTAGGCATTGTGTTTAAAAGCCTCCTGATACTGAGATGCATGGTCCAAGGTTTGAGATATGCCTGAAGACATGTGAGTTGGCCTTTTTCACTGTAGCACCTTGGTTCTGGAATGCCTTCCCCATGGAGGCTAATTGGTAAATCCTGAAAATCTCTTGGGAAGACTAGCGGACAAATGTCAGCGTACTGGAAGAAGCAAAGACCACCAGGAGCGATGTTCCTATGCCATCAACTCCACTGGACTGGCCACATTGTCCAAATGCATGATCACCATCTCCCTAATCAGTTATTATTCTTGAAACTCAAAACGGGAAACGTGATGTTGATGGACAGGAAAAGATACTTCAAGATGGGATTAAAGCCAAATGTAAAAACTGTGGCATTAACACTAAGAACTGGGAAGACCTGGCCCTTGAGTGCTCTAGCTGGAGGTCAGTTGTGACCAGCAGTGCTGCAAAATCCAAAGAGACACAAATGGAGAGGGAGAAATGCACCAAGAGGAAGGCACATCAAGCCAATCCTGGTTGGGATCACCTTCCACCTGGAAACCAATGTCCTCGCTGCAGGGGAACATGCGGATCAAGAATAGGGCTCCACAGCCACCTACAGACCCACCACCAAGACACTACACTTGGAGGACCATCATCCTCGGAAAATTAGGTATCGCCTAAGTAAGTAAGTAAAAGTAAGTAAGTAAGTAAAACTGGCATTTGCAGTGACTTCAATCCATTTGTACTGACATGTTCAATTTTCATTTGTTTATGTGCACATAGGTCTGTGTGTAGAAATTCATGGGGTGACTCTGTGTAAATCACATGGAGGCAGGCAAATCAGAAAGGATGCCAAGAACAGCCCCTCCCTGGAGCTTGCAAAGAAACCCCAATGAGAGGTTCACCTTAATGTTACCATAATTTGAAAATGACTTAAAAGCACACACTGACAACAAGACAATGGAAAGGAGCTAATTTTTTTTAGATCAACTAATGCTGAAAACCACAGATTGCAACCTTGGATCTGATTGAACTCAGGCTTTATAAAACTATTTATCTTTTGACTTCTATTCATCTGTTCTTGTTGTGGAAACTACTGTCTTTATGTGCTCCAGAGCAGCCATGATGGACTAAAATGGGAGAGAATTATGGAAAAACCCAGCTCTGTGCAGGCTGATTGGGATTTCTACTGAATCACAATGACAAACTACTTGGCATCAGATAAGGACAAAGAAAGCACTGTGCCGACTAAGATGTTGAAGGAACAGCAACAAACAGCAGTACAGATGATGAAATTCTTGGGTTGTTTTGGAAGAAAATGCTGATTTAGAATGTGTTGTAAATCAAGGGAAAGATAAGAAAGGACGCATCAGCAATTTCGAGCTGGAAGGTCACTTGTGACAAGAAAGGTTTGAACTGCCTTTTTGGTAAGAGGTTCACAACAAACTTTCTTTTTAATAATACTCTATACAGTAGACTCGTGAATAAGTTTAGAAATTTTAGTCAAAAATCATCCCCCTGCCATGGGTCAACTTATCCATGGTCCAAGGTAAATACAGTCCCTGAACTCTTAAATACAGGTAGTCCCTGAGTTACAGGCATCTGACTTACAAACAACTTATAGTTATAAACAAGGCTAAGACAATAGGAAGTGAGAGAAATGTACCCCTAGGAAAGGAAATTCCCTTATAATGGGGAAAAGCTGTCTCCACTGAAGCTTTATCACCAACCCTTGTTTCCATAGCAATCCACATTTTATAGGATCCAATCATCACAAAGACAGAAAGTGAGGTGAAATATTCTGAACAGGGGCACAGACAGCAAAACAAACACCACAGGGATATTAACCCTTCCCTATGCTATCCAAAGCTAAGGTATATGTTTGGCTGGAGTTACACTTAAAAATGTATCTGTTTCTACTTACATACAAATTCAACTTAAAATCAAACCTACTGAACCCATCTTGATTTGAAACCTGGGAACTGTCTGTATATGAAAAGAACAATTCCCTTTTCTGAATAGAGTAGCAAAAGGTAAGAGTTTAGTCCATCCCAGGGAAACCTAAAAGAAGCACCATGCACCCTCTTCTCTCTCTGCCACAGTGCCCCTTCTGGCTTTTTTGAATACCTGGGCAGGAACAAAATGTCAGAAACAGTGGCCAGAGCAGTGTTTCCTCCCCCCCCCCCTCCTGGAAACTTCCCATCTCTGAAGAATAACCCTCTATGGATCACAAAACATGCCCTCAACATATACATCTGTACACAGGTGTTTGAAAGCCTACTCCACAGCAATGGAGGCAGCAGAGAAATTGTTCATTCCTGCCACCATTGCATCTGCAAGGAACCATCCAGCTGAGTTGTTTGAGTGGCCAGAGTGGCTATTACATACTTCAGGACCTAATCTGCAAGAGTTTTGGAGTGCAATACTCCTGACCTCATGTTAATGGGGAGAAAAAATTACCATATATACTTGCGTATAAGCCGGCCCGAATATAAGCCGAGGCACCCAATTTCCATTTAAAACTGGAAAAAATGATTGACTCGAGTATAAGCTGAGGGTGGGATATGCAGCCACTATGGGTAAATTTCAAAATAAAAATAGATACGAATAAAATTACATTAATTTAGACATCAGGGGGTTAAATGTTTTTGAATATTTACATAAAACTAAAGTTTAAGATAAGACTCCCCAACTCTGATTAAACCATTATTCTAACCTTCTTCAATGTAAATGTGCTTAAGTATCCTTCCAATAACAATAAAGAGAGGAAAATCAGAAATGTAATAATAATAATAATAATAGAGTAAAATAAGGGAAACATAATAACAGTAATAAAAGAGTAAAATAATAAATGTAATAATAACAACAATAAATTAAAATAATAAATGTAATAATAATAATAAATAGAGTAAAATAATAAATGTAAAATAATAATAATAATAACAACAGAGTAAAATTACTCTGACTCAAGTATAAGCAGAGGCGGACTTTTTCAGCCTACAAAAAGGGATGAAAAACTAGGCTTATACTCGAGTATATACAATATCATTAATGTTGCAATCCCAGGCTACAGCAGAATCGATGAGAAGCAACTGGGAAAGCTTACTCGATATGAGGATTTAAAGACTGAACTGCAAAGACTCTGGCACAAGCCAGTAAAGTTGGTCCCAGTGGTGATTGGCACACTGGATGTAGTTCACTATACACAAAGCTAAACCACAGGGCATAAAGGGGCAGATCTATGGGAATAAAGGTGTAGACACGTGTTTGAGGTAAAAATCACAGGTATAATCATATGAACAAATTCAAGTGCTAAATAGCATAACAATCTCACAAAAAGCACAATGCAATGCAATTCATTCACAGTGTTCCAGATTCACATAATAACAATAGTAGTGCCCTTACAATGGTATGGGGCCAAGTACAATTTTCCAATAGAATCTGTGTTCCCCTATCAATAGTCAAGAGTATAATAACTCATAGGCTAACGACTGAGTCAGAGAGGGAGCCTTGGTGGGTTGAAGAGCTGGCAAGCTGCTGGATGGGCAGGCGCCAACGGCTGGAGGTAAGCTGGTGACACCAAGATGGCCGTTTCGCGTAAACTTCGCTTCCTCAGGGCGCTCAAAACTTCTGACCGCTCCTCCCCAGTGTTGTAGTAACACAATAAGGACTCAAAGTCAATACAGGAGATTTCTAGATATGGAATAGCATATAGTAAAGGTAATGCAGTCATAGCGACAAAAGAAGGCTACACAAAGGTACATAAGGCAAAACATTCGCTGAAGAATGACAAAGATACATACCGCGTTTCCACGTTCTAATACATGTCAATGCTGTGAGTCATCTCCCGGGCCGGAATCAGCACCGGGCCTAAAAGGAGGCGGGTTTAAATAGCTACACCAAGGTCAGGTGGTCTTACAGCAGCAAGGTTTGTACAGACAGGGTTTCATTGAGTCCAAACGGGGGCTCGCAGGATAACAGTAATATCCATTTCCTTTCAGCTTTAAGCAACATGTTTTGTTTATCACAATGGGGTGGAAAATGTACCTTTTCCAAGCCTGTAACCCTTAGCATATTGGCATCAATCTTCTTCTCTACACAGTGTTGGTAAAACCCTGAGTCTAGAGACCCACATCTGATTCTTGAAAGGTGTTCCATAATCCTTGTTCTAAGGCACCTGGAGGTCATCCCAGTGTAATGGCGATTACATCCACAGCTACATTGAATGGAGTAAATGACTCCCGAGGAGGCACATGTGATTTCATCCCTGAGATGCAATATCCTGCCTGTATGGTTATTCTTAATGGTAATGTGAGGAGAAATGAGGGGGCAAATAGCACAAGAACCGCATTTTTTTGTGCCTGGGCGTGGAGTGTCTGTCTTAGGACGGATTACATGATTACTGTGGATAAGGTATTCTCTTTGGTTTTTTGACCGCTTATAAGCAATGCGGGGAGGTGATTCCAGGCCCGGTATAGCACTAACCAGAGGCCAAAATTTCTTCACAATCTCTTGCAACTCCTTAGAATGGGGGGTAAGGGTGAGTGGCCATACTACTCTGGGGGGTGTAGTCTTAGTTTCTTTATGAAGTAATCTGTTCCTGGGGATAGAATCAGCCCTTCTTTTTGCTACCATCACAATGGATTTGGGATAACCTCTGTGGGCTAGATTGAGGGAAAGGGTATGCGCATCGCGTTCATAGTGTTCCTGAAAGGAAGAGTTTCTCTTGAGGTGAAGGAGCTGTGAATATGGCAAGCTCCTTTTAAGGGAATAGGCATGGAAGCTATCAAAATGCAGAAGGGCATTTCTGTCTGTGGGTTTCTTAAAATTCTTTACTTTAAGGCATCCCTGGTGGAGGAACACATTAAGATCAAGGAAATTAACTGAAGTCCTGCTGAAAGTAAACGAAAACCTGATATCTTCGTGCCAAGATTTCATCCATTTTTTGAACATGTCCACATGTACATTTTTGTCCAGAATTAGAAAAACATCATCGATATATCTATGGTAACCTCGAATATGGGTCACCATCTCATTGTTGGGACTAGGGGTAAGATGTTTGGATTCTAGATTATTCATAAACAGGTTAGCAATGCTAGGAGCAGTTGCGGCACCCATACTGACCCCGGAAATGTGCAAATAATGTTGCAATCCCAGGCTACAGCAGAATCGATGAGAAGCAACTGGAAAAGCTTACTTGATATGAGGATTTAAAGACTGAACTGCAAAGACTCTAGCACAAGCCAGTAAAGTTGGTCCCAGTGGTGATTGGCACACTGGATGCAGTGCCTAAAGACCTTGGCCTGCACTTAAAAACAATCCGCGCTGACAAAATCACCATCAGTCAGCTTCAAAAGGCCACCCTACTCAGATCTGCATAAATTATTTGTTTATCCACCGATACATCACGCACCCTAGAAACTTGGGAAGTGTCCAATGTGTGATTGGATACAAAAGCCAACATGGTGATCTTGCTTGCTGTGTACTAATCTTGTTGTGTATCAAATAATAATAAAGTATATACAGTGCTCATAGTTTCCTTTGAGAAACATCTTGGAGAAGAATTGTATTCCCTCCATTACCTTAGTTTTCTGCTAGAGGAGAGAAATGTTGAAGGGGTTAATAAACTCTTGATAGACAATCTAACATGTTGTGACTGACAAAATGATCATTTTTGCAGGAAAAGGGATTTTTTCACATTCCTCTTCGAAACATTTCTTGGCATACTCAGCTATCTTTCCATAACTGGATTGCTTTGCCTCAACAGTCCTAGTCTATTTTGTATTCCATTCTGTTCAGTCAAATCTCATCTTGAGTTCTGTCTCCAGTTCTGGGTAGCACAGGTCAAGAAGGACACTGACAAGTTGGAATGTGTCCAGAGGGAAGCAACTAAAATGTGCAAAAAGCAAACGTGCAAACCAGGCACTACGAACTAAGAATGCTTAGAGGAAGTCATGTGATAGCCAATGTTTGAATATCTAAAAAGACATCATTTTTTTTATTTATTTGAAATATTTCTGATTGTCCCCCGTCCCCCCACTCTGAGCTCACAAAGGCCCGAGGCAATAAAGAAAACCAGTTAAAATAATACAAAAATAAAACCCATTAAAATAATACAAAGATAAAATCCTAATAAAATAAAAATCCCCAAAGCAGCCTTAAAACAATTCTATTTTTAAAATGTTAAAACTGGCCATTTCAAACACTGTATGCCATGCAGAACAAGTAGGAGATGAAGCGAGCTTGTTTTCTGCTGCTCCAGAGACTAGGACACAAACGAATGGATTCAAATTGCAAGCAGAGAGCATCCACTTAAATCTTAGTTAAATGTGCTGATGGCAGGCATGTAGCCAGGGGGGGCTAAGGGGGCTTCAGCCCCCCCCCCCCCCCGAAATTCTCAGAGTGGTCCACGAGAAGGCCTTACTGGTACATTTTTTAAACTGTTATGTTTATTCATATCATGATCTGTTCACCATGCTCATTATATCCCACATTAATGGGGTTATTGGGATAACAATACAAAAGGTTTGCTAGGGTAGACCCTCTTCCACCCAGTCTCAGCCCCCCCCCCCCCCCTGAACCAAAATCCTGGCTACGGCCCTGGCTGATGGTAAAATGATATAGGAGCCCCTGGTTGCGCAATGGGTTAAACTACCGAGCTGCTAAACTTGTTGACTGAAAGGTGGCAGGTTTGAAACCGGGGAGCGGTGTGAGCTTCCGTTGTGAGTCCCAGCTTCTGCCAACCTAGCAGTTCGAAAACATGCAAATGTGAGTAGATCAATAAGTACCGCTCTGGCGGGAAGGTAACAGCGCTCCATGTAGTCATGCTGGCCACATGACTCCTGGAGGCGTCTACTGACAACGCCGGCTCTTCAGCTTAGAAATGGAGATGAGCACCAAGCCCCAGAGTCGGACATGACTGGACTTAATGTTAGGAGAAAACCTTTACCTTTACCTAAAATGATATAATGAACTGATTTAGTAGGTGGTGGATTCTTCTTTGTAGAAGAAGCAGAGGTTAGTTGGCCATCTGTCAGGAACTGTGTCTTCCTTCAAGGCATGGGATTTTGCTAGTTGGTCCTTCGAGTTCCACCAAACTCAAAGATTCTGTGATTGAATCAAAACCTTTGGTCTCATCTCTGTTTGCTCCCTTACTCAGAGAGCTGCAAAGGTGAAAATTAGAACAAGGTCAGATGCAAACTTCAGATAAACATCTTTCCATTCATCCGCTCCCTTGGTTCTTCTCCCTTGATGTGGCTATCAAAACAGATTTCCGATTTTGCTATTTTAGAGGTGGGAAGTGCTTCTATTACTTATGGAATTGTGTGCATAACTTACATAATTAAAGATGGAAGGAACCCTGCGGGGAATCCAGTCTAATTTTCTACATGAAGGCGGGATGCTCTTATATGTAAAACAACCCTGACAGATATCTGTCTAACCTTTCCTTGAAAGACTGGAAGGAAGGTGATGTTATAATATCCTCAGGCAGCTTGACTACGAAAGGCAGAAAATGCATCACTTTGATCCTCTCTTAAAATGAACCTTAGCTTTACTGTTTACACATTACTCTGACCTCAGATATCCCAGCCTGAATACATAGAAAACAGAATGTGATTGATTCTACTTAACCTAATTGGAGCAACATTTCTATACAGTTTAATATAGGGCATCACAATGGGGGTTGGTGGCTTCAATCTATGTGATTATGAACATGCACCACTTTTTAGGAGTGATACGTGGTGTTGAGTCCCAATCCCCCAAATATGTGCAGTGTTGAATAGTTCTGTAAAGTTCTGAGTAAAATCCAAGATCCCACAGCCCATTGACATGGGAGGCATGAGCTGCTATGAAATAAGCTATGTATACACAAGAGAAAATGCTCTAGATTGCTCTGCTCTGGCACTGCCCAGGCACAACATGGGAGCATCCCAAAGATCTTTCGGAGTCCAGACGAACAGACAGACTGTCAGAGCATTGACACCAGTGACCTGTCCTAATGTGACCATCATAGCAAAGAAAGTGGGATGATGGTCACATTAGGAGTCAAGGCTCTTCTGGACTCTTGGACCTGTTCTTAAACACACTTTGGAATGAGCTTTGTGTATTTCAAGTAGACTAGAACAGGGGTGCTCACATTTTTTCAGCATGCGAGCTACTTATAAAACAACCAAGTCAACTGCTTTGAACTAGGTTTTCTGAGTCCACACTGCCATATAATCTGATTCAAAGCAGATAACATGGGATTTTATTCAACTGTGTGGAAAGGACCTCAGGTAACCCAGGGCTGGCAGCACTTGGGCGGCGTCAGGAGCCTGTGGGGCAGGACTGAGCCTTCCTCCCACCCTGCCTGCGATCTACCAGGATGCCCTACGTGATCTACCAGTAGATCGCGATCTACCTAATGAGCACCCCTGGACTAGAACATACTTAGTCCTAATCTTTTTTTATACTGGTTTTAAACCCCTTCATTGCCTGTGTTGCAATAGCAGATTCCCAGATTAGTTTAGTGTTTACACATTATTTTTATTTTTCTGGTTATTTAACATTTATTTTACTTAAGTGATATTTGTCTTTTCTGTTCTAATGTAGCACAAATCCTATGTACAATCATACTATGTATTTTTGACAGTAATATTGAAATCTAAAATATATACAGAAAGTCTTTACTTTCTGGCCACTGCTGCTGTCTCACCGGCCAAAAGGAGCTGCCTGACAGAGCATGTCACTTTTGGTGGGGGTCTGAACAGGGTGCCCAGTTATGTGATCACCTAAAGCAGGGGTGCTCATTAGTTAGATCACGATCTACTGGTAGATCGCATAGGGCGTTCTGGTAGATCGCAAACAGGGCGGGAGGAAGGCTCAGTCCCACCCCGCAGGCTCCCAATGCCACCCAGGTGCAGAAGGAGGTTGGACTGGATGGCCCTTGGAGGTCTCCTCCTATTCTAGGAACCCATTGTTATTTTTATTATTATCAGAGGCTGAAAGCATTTCTGTGAGGAATGCTTTGATTGTGTTTTTTCCTTATGGCAGAAGGAGGTTGGACTGGATGGCATTTGGAGGTCTCCTTCTACTCTAGGAACCTGTTGTTGTTGTTACTATTATTATTAGCAGAGGCTGAAAGAATATCATCATCATTATTTTTATGAATAAATTCAGGGGCTTAGTATACTCACATTTAGTTGAATTCAGTCTTAAAATATATTACATGGCTCTCACTGAAATAAATTTCCAAATATTTTGCTTTTATGGCTCTCTGAGTAGTGGGTAGGTAGATCATTTTGACTTGGTTGTTTTATAAGTAGCTCGCATGCTGAAAAAGTGTGAGCACCCCTGACCTAAAGTGACAACACAAGCAAAGCTCTGTTGGAGAGTTGCTTCTGGCTGGTAACATAGTAATGGGTCTTTTTGACAGGTGGACAATGGATCATCCAAGATCCAGTTTAATCCAGGTGTCCACATTTCAAAAAAACCCAAAGGTCACTCTGGAAGTTTCAAAGTAACTTCCATTTCTTCTTGTGGTGATCAATAGCTGAAAGTTACCATTGGCTGAAGAACCAGCCATACATTGTGTGGTCTGAGTTTGGTTTATTTGGCTTGTGCAGACATTGCCATAGCAATTTTTTTTCATGTCAGGAGAAACTGCAAGTCACTTCTGGTGTGAGAGAATTGGCCATCTGCAAGGACGTTGCCCAGGGAACACCCAGATGTTTTGGTGTTTTACCATCCTTGTGGGAGGCTTCTCTCATGTCCCCACATTGGGAGCCAGGCTGACAGAGGGAGCTCATCCGCATTCTCCCTGGATTCGAACCTGCAACCTGCCAGTCTTCAGTCCTACCAGCACATGGGTTTAACTCATTGTGCCAAGGGGGCTCCTGCCATAGGAATAGAAACACAGCATTCTGGAACTGAAAGTCACCCCAGAGGTCACCTCCTTCAACTCCCAGTTTTGAATCATGAACACTTCAATGATTGCATCCATGACTCTAAACCTACAATAAAAGGCTATATGCCACATTCAAAGATGTTCAACATATCCATTGGAAGGAGTCTCAATTTTGAACAAATCTGAATTTTGATCAGGCTTGACTTTTTGCTGACAGAAAGCTTCCATTCATGGTTTGTTGTTGTTTATTCATTCAGTCACTTCCAACTCTTTGTGACCTCATGGACCAGCCCGTGCCAGATCTCCCTGTCGGCCGTCCCCTCCCCATGCTCCTTCAGAGTCAAGCCAGTCACTTCAAAGACACCATCCATCCATCATGGGGGAAATAAAGGAGGTGAGAGATTTCCATTGCACAAGCAAAAATCCACTTGCCCAAGATTGAATATAACACTCCATTTCACCTCCTTGAATTCAAGTCATCTCCTCAATTGCCTCCTTAGAATTCTGCCTTTCCACTTCAGTGCTCCACTGGGGCTCAGCGATGGGTCAATTCAACCTTCTTTGCCTAGGGCTCTATGCAAGAAATGGGATTCTGCTGAGCACATAAAATAGGTAGCTTTGTTATGGAAGATTGCGCTTCTTTGGTCTTCTGCTCTTGGTTTCACCTTAGATTTTATTTGTGGCTGTTTCCTTTTACTCTGCGTGCATTTGTTTAGCTGGTGATTAAACCTCACCTTTCTCCCCCAAACTAGCACTAAAGCTTGCTCACAAGACTAACTAAAGGGGGTCAATAAACACAAACATTTAATTATAAATTAAATTGCAATATCAAAATGTAAGTGTCAAAAGCAATTAAAAGTAGTAACAATAGCCATTCACCAAAAGTTGCCTTACCATTCAACATTCAAAAATAAATATGGCACATGTGTGGGCAAGCAATATCAATTCCTAAAATATATATTTCCATCTCTTTTCTGCAGTTCCAGACCAAGACATTTTGTTGTCTGAGTTTGAGTAGCAAATGGCACCGACCCATCTAATTCAAGATGAATAATATTCAAAGCCACTCAATGCGCAAGGCAATACAGACTGCCAGCATCTCTCCCCATTCAAGACTGCCAAAAAGGTTAAACAATTGAAACTGTGCTGCCCTTTCATGACACTGCTGCCTCACTTTGCCTATCTAATGGTATGGTGTGAGGACTCACCTATTTATGCTAGGCCGAGAGAGAGAGAGAGACAGACAGAGAGACAGAGAGACAGAGACAGAGAGAGAGAGAGAGAGAGAGAGAGAGAGAGAGAGAGAGAGAGAGAGCTGCCTGGGAGTGGCTCAGAGTGAGGGGGAGGAGCCAGCTATGTTAGGAGGGAAAAAGTGTAGCTTTTTCAGTCAGAGGAGAGTGAGCAGTCAGTGAAGATAGAGGTGTCTTGGAAAGCTGACAGGAAAAGTTCTGTGAGGAGCTGACAGGCAGTCAGACACAGGCTTTGGATCTCTAGGGTTTAGAGATTGGCTCACATCTCTGGGAAGCCAGCTACAGGGAACTCTAGAAGAGAGTTAGGTAGCTAGGGTGCTTCTGAAGGTCTGAGTGGATGCTCAGGGAACTAACTAGTTCAGTTAGTTGAGGAAACTCACTACTAGTCGTAGGATTAGAGTGAGGGAGTTATTGTTGTGAAATATATTACATCTGTCTAGTACTGTATCTAAGTTTTAAAGATACAAGTTTAAGAAACCACCAAGCTCTAGTACCATTCTGTATAACCAATTATGCATTTGGGCCTTTTAAACTTACCTGTTACCACAATAAACAGTTCTTTGTTAACTTTCAAAGAGAAGCTTCCAGTGTGCCTCAATAAATCAGAGTGTTCCAGTTCCAGCATTCCCACAGTCCCAGTCTAGGAGAAGTGGTTTCGCCTCAGTAATCCTTGCAGTTCATGTTTAGCATAGGAGCCTAGCTTATCTCCAACTTTAATAAAAATCCTAAAGACATTTTAGGTTGGTGGCAGCGTTACCAGAACGGCCAGTGGTCAAGAAGGGTCAGGTCATTACTTTTTGGTGGCAGCGGTGGGATCTAAAATAGGAAGGTCCACCCTGCCCCAAGTGGTCAAAGGACCGAGGTCGTGACATTTTTAGTGACCATCAGTGGGATTTCAGGCCTGCCCTGCCACTGTGGTCTGACGTCCGGGTCGTTACATATGGCTAGCCCATCTCTAAATTCAGATTGTGTATCTGACACAGAGTTTAGCTCTTTTGTTCATTTATTAATGTTAATCCACTAACTGAACATGAGTCAACAGTGTTATGCAGCAGCTTGAAAACCCTATATGATTCTAAGCCGTACCAATAGGTGTATAGTGTCTAGGGAAGACTGAAGGAAGCAATAGTACTCCTCTCTTTTGCTTCAGTAATTCCAATTCAGAAATGATTATGGCCAGTTTGGGGCACCACAATTCAAGAAAGATATTGGCAATCCTGAACATGTTCAGAGGAAGGTGACCAAAATCGTAAAAGGCCTAGAATCCAAGTCCCTATAATCAGCCACTTAGGGAGCTGGGTATGTTTAGTCTGCAGAACAGAAGGTTAAGAGGTGACATGTTAGCCATGCTTAAATATCTGAAAGGGTGTCATACTGAAGATGAAATCAAATTGCCTTCTGCAGTCTGAGGACCTTATCACAATGCCTAATGAATTTGCCATGCATCATAGCAAATCCATGGGGTCCTTTCGGGGGGCGTGGGGAACTGGTCAGCTCATGCACAGCATCACCCCGACTTACCTAGGACCCCATCCCACAAGGATGTGTCTGTTGCCCGGCTTCCCCCCATTGTTTTAAAGGCAACATGGGAAGCCTCCTGTGTTGCTGAAGCGGTGCACACAGCTGGCATGGAAGTACATGTGTTGTGTAATGGATTCCATGCCGAAAGAAGAGAGCAAGTGGTGTACGACTGACATATGATGAGGTCGTTAGAGACTAGGAAATGGATCAATGGATTTGAACTTCAGGAAAAGAGATTCCAATTAAAGAATAGGAAAAACTTCCTTATGGTAAGAGCTGTTTGGCAGTGGAACATGCTGCCTTAGTGTGGTGGGGTCTCCTTCTGTGGCTGGAAGGCCATCTGGTAGCAGTCCTTTGATTGGACTACTGCACACCGGGAATGTGGCGCAGCTGGCTGGGAGTCAGCTGCATAAGATCTCTACTGGCAAGAAGGTCATGAGTTCGAGGCCTGCCCGGGTTGGAGTGAGCTCTCGACCAATTGTGTAGCTCATTGTCTGTCTATATATGTTGTATGTCTATGGCATTGAATGTCTGCCTGTATATGTGCATTGTGATCTGCCCTGAGTCCCCTGCGGGGTGAGAAGGGTGGAATATAAATCATGTAAGTAAATAAATAAATAAATAAATAAATAAATAAATAAATGGTGTATTTCTCAATGACAACAGATTGGACTGGATAAACTTTGAGGTCTCTTCCAAGTTTATGAATCTATGTTTCCCTAACCACTTTTATTTCAATGTTCCTCGTCAGTGTAGTTCTCCAATTCATAATGGAGTCTGCGTGAAAGTAATGTTGTTTTATAGGCACAGAGCTGTCATTCTCCAGGGAACATATAATTTCAGTGGGAGGAGTGCGATTGAACCTCCATTCCTAAAGTTTAGCGTCTTGTCCACATTCCTAACTCTGTTTCATAGGGTTCAGGCAGTAATTAGCATCAATGCTGGCAGCCTTTGAGTCATGCTTTCTTCTTCTGTCACAGTAAGATAAAGCGATACACCTCATCTGCGAATGAGCGTGAGAGATTCAAAGGCTGAGGTATGTCTTTCATGTGTTGCTTTATAATTGTGCAGTAATGAAAACCAATTTTCTAAAAGGCTGATGAAGCCAAACAATAAAAGAGATTCCAACAAAATATTAGGAACAACTTATTTACTGTAAGAGTTATTTGGCAGTGAAATAGACTGCTTTGGAATGCGGTGGATTCTCCTTTGAAAGTCTTCAAACAGATAGGCATTCATTTACCAGCCAGAAGATGAAAAATAATAAGTATTAATAAAAAATAATAATTAATAACAGTTGGCATTAAAGGAGTTGTTACATCCCCCATGGCCCGGCCCAGTCTCTTTCTCTTATTTATACTGCATGTGTCATCGCACCCAGGCTACAGAAGCCTGTGGAAGGGCAAGGACGTCGTCTCTCTATCCCGGGGGATTGCTTTTTGCCTCCTTTTAAAAGCTCAGGGCTCCAAGGACCAAACTGGACACTTTCGTTAACTCAAACATTTTATTGTCCATAACATGAGTTAACTTCACTCAGGCACATTGCTTAGTTTCCCCCCAAAATAATATCTGGCTTACTTTAGAGTTCCTTTGCTGTTTTGGTCTTTTCTCTCTCAATGGCCTTGAGGTAGGGACACTCGCAGCCAGGGGCGGACTAAGGTAATTTAAAATGGTAAGCGAACATTATTTTGGCGCCCCCTTGCTCTCCGGCCTCGTGGAGCGTGCACATGCACGCTGGGCGTGCATGCGCTGGGCCAGGTAGTTCTGCGCATGCACCATTACTGCGGAGGGACTCCAGATGGACCGAGATACCAATCGCCCTAAGTGAGGCCGAAAAGGAGGAACTTTTTGCAGCCGGGACAGAGCCGGAGGTTTTTGGGCGATTGGCGTCTCAGTCCAGCTGGAGTCCCTTTGCAGCAATGGCATATGCGTGGAACCTGGCGGCCAGAAGCGCCCCTAGTCAGCGCCCTAAGCGTGGCGCCCTAAGCGGGGTGCGCCCTAAGCGGGGTGCGCCCTAAGCGGGGTGCGCCCTAAGCAGGTGCTTACTTTGCCTAATGGTAAATCCGCCCCTGCTCACAGCCCCAGTCAGATGACAGAACTTGAAGTCACAAAGTCTTTCTCTGGAAGCCAAATGAATGTTTGGAGGTGCTTGGAACTCCCCAGAGTTACCCAGCTTTCCGATATGCTGAGCATTCTGCTTGAATTCCAAGGATAATCAGACTTTGTATTGAAAGATGGCCTGACCAAGGCCTGGTCTGGTGAACTTTCTAAACACGTGCTCTAAGGTGAAGTCCTGGAAAGCTCTGGAATACAAAATGGCTTGCTCCACAGATCCCTGGGAAAGGGGGTGGAACAAACTCAACTGGACTCTGCAAAAGATGATTGGCAGGTGCTAAGAACCAATCAATGCAACCAAACCTCTAGCAAGCTATGTAGGCTGCAAAAACACAATTCAACAAGGCAAACCCTTTAGAACTCAAGGTTTTCCGTGCAAGTGGCGCTCACCATGCTGTCACACTGCACAAGACAAATTCAGCTACTTCTTTGAAAAGTTAGAATGATACAGAATGACAAAATGGAAGGAACTGTAATCCAATGCCCTGCCATTCGAAAATACATAACTAAAGCTCTCCTGACAGAGAGTCACCCAATCCATTTAAAGCAGTGGTTCACAACCTGTGGTCCATAGACCACCAGTGGTCTGCAAGCACTAAAATATGGTCCATAGTCTCACCATTAGTACACCATTGCAAAGAAAGCAACGAGTCTCGCAAAACCTTCTTATAGTGCCGAGGTAATGGGGATGTTGGGAGGGGATTGGCTGACTAACCATGCCTCCTGACTGCTGCTTCTCCTCCTCCCTCCCTCCCCTTCAGCAGAGCCTTCCATGTGGCACCTGGCAGTAGGGGTGCCTAGGTGTCATCATTTTTAGGCCTGTTCCTGGGGGTTTTTGGGGTGCTGATTCAGAAAATTGCATTGGATAGACCACATCAGCTCTAGATAATTAAATATGGTTTTCTGTGGGCGAGCAGTTGGTGACTATTGGATGGCATATGTTCTGTGTCAGATACTAGAGCTGATGTAGTCTGTCCAATGCAATTTTCTGAATCAGCACCCCAAATAACCAAACTGAATTGAATGTTGACCAAAAACTGATTTGTAACCCTTTTGGTACTAATGTTGGAGAGTGGTCCCTGGTCAAGTGGTCCCTGGTCAGGAAACGTTTGGGAACCACTGATTTACGGACATCTAAAGGAAGTATATTCTTACAGTAGAGAAGTTCTTCCTAAGGAAAAGATAAATCTCTTTTAATCTAAGCAGAATCCTTTGGTTCATTTCCTAGTCTCTAGAAAGGCAGAAAACACGCTTACTTCATATTCTCCAAGACATTCCTTCAGATTCTGGTATCTATGCAAGTGATATACATGGTTACACTTGGCCATGTTAAAAAAACATATTTTTTAAATACTCATTGAAGTCTACAAATATATAGCTCATACAACATTTTAAGACAGCAGTCATATCACCCCTCTCTTAGTCTTCTTCATGCTCCTCAGTGCAGCTTGGTTTTCAGATGTTTGACCATCTTGGTCACCCTCATCTGGACATGTTCCAAATTATCCAGTTGTTATATAGAAGGAAGTGACCATCTTTAAGGAATATTTTTAAAAAACTATCTTGAAACTTATTCACCATCACAAAAGCAGAAGTTGGGACAAACCAATTTTTCATATTTGTGCCACCGCAAAGGAATTTAGGCACAGATTTACAGAAAGAAGTAAGCATCGCCTGATATCTCAAACACAAACAATGATTACAATGCAAGATGATACAACAACAGAACCTTGGGGCAAGGGTTGTGTTGGACTGGTTCAGGTTAATGCACACCTCTAGCAAGTATTTTGGCTTTACTGGATAAGACAACATGCCAGCTCTTGCAAAGCTGCTCAGCACAGACTGATAACATATGTGCATTTTTAAAAAATCCCAACCAAAATATGACCACAATCAAGTTGCTATATCTTGCATTTGCTTCTCTTAAGCAACTTCATCTTAAAATATCTTTGTGCTGATCTGCTTAAAGCCTGGGGCTTACATCCCTAACATATTTGCATTTTGGTACTCACTATCTTGTGATGCATATGAATATTGTTTCCCTTTTTGGCTTACTGAGGTTAGTATTGTGACATATATGTATGTGGCAAATTAAACACCAGTTTTCCCTCTTTTCTGGTTTGTATCTGCTACATTTAAGGCTCGAAAACATTTAAAATAGGATGTAGTCAGTTGCATTTTCAATTGTAACAAAATTAAGGCTAACACTAATATGCTGACATTTAAAAATAATGTTTCAAGCCAATTAAGAAATTATTGTTTACTAGGTTCCTTTTCTGCTATTAAAAGAAATTCATATTTCCAACAATTAGCTTCTTCTACCACCAGAGAGTAGATTATACTCAGAGCTGTGTGTCTTCCAAATCAATCCTGTGGTCATTTTTCAAAGACCAGACACAAAGAAAACATGCTAAATGCTACAAGAGAAAAGCATTTGCTTTAAAAACTAATGTATTTCATCACTTTTGAAAAGTAATTACGCAAAAGTGTGTTGCTTAGTTTGAATCATAATTTGACTGCTCCCATTAGGCATCTGTGTCCTTGTATCAGGATTGAGCTTGTTAGGATGTATTTAATATCTTACTGATTTAAAGTCATGCAGCTTATTTATTTCTAAGAAGAGAATGAACATTAAAAATTATTTGGGAGCACCCAGTGGCTCAGTGGGCTAAACTGCTGAGATGCTGAACTTGTTGACCGAAAGGTTGCAGGTTCGAATCTGGGGAGTGGCGTAAGTTCTCACTGTTAGCTCCAGCTTTTGCCAACCTAGCAGTTCGAAAACATACAGATGTAAGTAGATCATCAGGTACCGCTCTGGCAGGAAAGTAACAGCGCTCTATGAATCATGCCAGCCACATGACCTTGGAGGTATCTACGGACAATGCCGGCTCTTCAGCTTAGAAATGGAAATGAGCATCAACCCCCAGAATCAGACATGGTTGGACTTAATGTCAGAGAAAAACCTTTACCTTAAAAATATTTGAAAGATGTTCAAATGATTTTTGTGTTAAAAACTCTAATAAGAATAATTCTGTATTTGGGACTGATTCTGTGCAAAAGTCACATGGGTTTTTGTACAGACAACAGCATTTTCTGCACAGAAAACATTTTTATTACTGAATATTAAATGTTCTGCATTAGAAAAATTCCAGTTCCAGCTGTTGAAATGCTATTTTCCATGTAGATGAAAAACTATGTGGCTTTTTAATACTTTCTCACATGAAGGTCCTCATCAGATGGCAGGGGGAAAAGTGGGGGAAACCATAGAGAACTGTCTTCCTTCGTTCCCTACTGTCTTTCCCCATAATAATAATGTTTTAAATTGATTTTAACCTAATGTTTTATTCATTGTGCAATTGCCTTGTTATATTTTGTTTTTGTATGTGCAGCATCAAATTGTTGCCAGTTGTAAGTCACCCTAAGTCCTCCCTTGGGGGTTGAGAAGGACAGGGTATAAATGATGGAAATAAATAAATAAATCTTCTGGGATGGCCTCTTATCCCACTTCATCTCTCATCATTTCCCCACTTTCTCCAATTAGGAATCAGGTGGCACCTAACTCCTGAAAACAGTCTTCTCTTCGATTTAGGTGCTGGCAAGATGGAGTCCCACAGGCAGCCACTGGAAGGGACTCCGTTTTGCCAGTGCCAGAAAGCAGAGAGAAGATTGTGTCTGATAAATGTCCTTAGAAGAAAATTACTAAAATTACTCATTGCGTCCTTGCAGAAGAACCTGAATAAAGAATAACATTTCTACACCCTTCCTCCTCCACCAAGGTACCACTTTTCACTTTGAAAAAATCTCTGATGACAAAATTGTCTTATTGGGTTTCCAAACCCCAATTGTTCCTTTAGAGCCTGAGTTTCATAAACTGATGCTGGCCGTTTGCTATTTCTGTATTTTTAATATGTGGTTTTATCTTCCTCTGGGATAAAACACGTTTAAAACATCATATGCAGTTCTTGCCATATAGCAATCCCTATGGATAACAAAATCACTTCGCTGTGTGGAAATCCAGGATAGGAAAATACACCTGCACAAGAGAAACTTTGGAATAATTTTCGTATTTTCTTTTTAAGGTCATTAAATAGTGATGAGGAAATCGATTGCAGAGAAACCCATGATATCTTCCAACACTTCAATTTCTCTCTGCTAATGCCTACAGTTATGATGCCACTCTGTGACAACAACAATTAATTTTTGCAATCTCAGATCTCCTTGAGAAGCCCTGGGAAAACAGAAGGTGCCAACTCTTTAAGGAAGAAAAAAAGAAGTACTTGTACCATCAATCAAAATGAACCTCTCTGCAATCCAATCTTGATTTTGCTCTTTTAAACTATTGTTCAATCTGGAATTAGTGTTTGTGCAACCATGAATTAGGAACATGCATGGGATTTGACTGAATTCCAGATTAAGGATCACATTGGGCAGGATTCATGAGTTGCCTGAATCCAAACATCTCTCTTTCCAAAGCTTTGTTATAGATCCAGGGGGACAAGAATACAGACAAGCTTTCAATGCTTCACTGGCTTCTTCATCATTCTCCATTTTTAAGAAGATCATAGAATCCTGGCATTCAGTCCAAATTCTATCCTGGCATGCAAATCAAAGCCACCCTTCATAGATGGCCATCCAACCCCTGTTTAAAAATACCATAATTGGTTCACATTATTATAATAAGTCTGAACAAAATACAGTAACAAACCCAAGTTACTAACTATCCAGTATAGATTTAGGACTTTGGATAGTTCCTTAAAGATACAGGCTAAATCTCAGAACCAATTCACAGGCATGAAAACCAAACCACTACTACTCCATGTTTCAGAAGCTCCACAGCTTGAACTTCACAATATAGGTGGTTTTTCCTACCCTATTTCCCAGTATGAGTTCCTGCTTAAGTCAGGGTGGAAGAGCAGAAAGAAAGCACTTCCATGAAGACCATACCATTTTGGGTCTTATAGACAAATATGGAGAAATCAACTCCACCCAAGCCATACAGATCATAATAATCAGCACTTTTTATCATGCCTGAAAGCAGACCAGCAGTTCAGCGATGGAGGTATGTGTTTCTTATAACTAGACATAGTCAGTAGACTTATACAATGTTTTCCAAGCATTTCCGAATCAAGTTGTTTGGTACCCTGGCCAGGCCTGACATGGTGCACTAGCTTTAACTGTGCAAATGCACTTATCCGTATGTTTGGTGCATGTGCTTGTGTCTTCAAGTCGCCAATGGGATTTTGGCCTGCATCAATAGGAGTATAGTGTCTTGATCCAGGGAAGTCATGTTACCCCTCTATTGGTTAGACCATACCTGGAATAATGTGTCCAATTCTGGGCACCACAATTGAAGGGAGATTTTGACAAGCTGGAATGTGTCCGGAGGAGGGCGACTAAAATGGTCAAGGGTCTGGAAAGCCCTATGGGAAGCAGCTTAAAGAGCTGGGCATGTTTAGCTTGCAGAAGAGAAGACTGAGAGGAGACATGATAGTCATGTACAAATGTGAGGGGAAGTCATGGGAAGGAGAGAGCAAGCTTGATTTCTGCTGCCCTGGAGACTAAGATGTGGGACTGGATGGCCCACGAAGTCTCTTCCAACTCTATTATTCTATGATAAATCCATGTCAACTTATGCTGTCCTCATGAATTTCACTACATGATAACATTACTACCTACTTGATGTTGTACTGTAGCAATGTACTGTCAGAAAAAAGTATTGTGTTCCCCCCACTTAATCAAGAACATAAGAACATAAGAACATAAGAAGAGCCATGCTGAATCGGACCTCAGTCCATCTAGTCCAGCATTCTGTATCACACAGTGGCCCACCAGTTGTACACGGGGATCTCGAGCAGAAGGGAGGGCAAAACCCTGACCTGCTCCCGACCCCCCACAACCAGTACCCAGGGAAATCCTGCCTACCTCAACCAACTCCGAGGTGGCACTTGAATGTCCTTTTCAGTAACTACCGATACACTTGGTATCCATGAATCTGTCTAATCCTGCCTTGAAGCTGTCCAGGCTGACAGCTGTCACAACCTCTTCTGGAAGTGAGTTCCATAACCCAATGACCCTCTGGGTGAAGAAATATTTCCCTTTATTAGTCCTAATTTTCCTACCTTGGAGCTTCAGGGAGTGCCCTCTAGTCCTAGTGTTTTGTGACAAAGAAAATAATTTTTCTTTATTCCCCTTTTCTATCCCATGCATGATTTTATACACTTCGATCAAGTCACCTCTTAAACGCCGTCTTTCAAGGCTGAAAACTATCCTCCCCTCTCCAGAAGGTTGAACCCTACAGTTTGAATACACTGTTATAGCTTATTCTTAGGCAGGGAATACTCATGGGTAGTTTTTTTAAAAATTCCTTCTGCTAAAATATATCCTGCAGAACCATCCAGGTATTAAAGAGGACTGTATCCACTTAGCTTCTAAGGTCAGACTTGCTCTAGTGCAGTGGTTCTCACCCTGTGGGTCCCCAGATGTGTTGGTCTTCAACTCCCAGAAATCCTAACAGCTGGTAAACTGGCTGGGATTTCTAGGAGTTGTAGGACACAACACTTGGAGACCAACAGATTGAGAACCACTGCTCTAGTGTCTTTAAGATACTGACCACAGCAGAAACCTGGGCATCAGGGTTTAATCCCGAAATACATCTCAGGTATGTTTCTCATATTTCAGGGATAGTGCATCATGTCAAATACAATCTGAATCTGTATTGTCTGACCTTCTTTCCAATAGATAAGAGTATTTCTCTCTTATCCAGGTTAAACTCTATTTCCACTTATGTCCAGTTCAGAACTGGAATTCGTTTAGTAGGGAATGGTTTGTGAGATACAAAAGACACTGTTTTCTTTAGTCTGGGTTTCTATTTTTATTGTATTCTTCACCTTTAAAACATTGAATGAGATTCTGGTGCATAAAATGTACCATCAAACAAAATGCCCACTCTTTCTATTGAGTAACCGAAAAAGCGTCCATTTTCAATTGCTATAGTTAAATATATTTTTAGCAGAGGTAGCGACTTTCTGAGAGCAAATGCTGCCTCTGTTCATTTTAATGATTTAGGAGACCAGTTAAATGCATTAAGTAAACTTTAAGGCACCACTCTTTTTTTGGGAAATGGAAACACACAGTCTCCATGGAGAATCAGGAAGAGCAGTTCCTCGGTTAGGAAAAGAAATAGAGGTCTTTAGGTTGCAAATGCACAGAAGATAATGGATTTTGTGTGTGTCTTTGTTCATATGGTGCAAATGCAAAACTTTTCAGCTCAAATTAACACTTCTTCAGGCAGAAAAAAAATGTCTTAAGAGTCGTTCTATCTACTTTCAGCACAATTTCACAATAAACCAAATACATTCCATGAAATGAAAATCAGCTTTTTATTTCTGCTAGTCCCTTTGAGTATTTCAATGCCATTGTGGTCACATCTAGTTGTATGGATCAAATTTTATACTCATCTTTTGTAATAAAACCTACAGAGGTTCAAAGAATGTCCATCTCAGATGTTTGATTTACATTTCAATGCAAATTAATTGCAGCCTGTACTGAAAGGAATGTGATTTGCTATTGAAATCCACTTGTTTATTAAAATCTCAATGCAGTTTATGTACATTGACCAAGATTTTGTTCAGAGCTGGTGGTATATGCAGTATACTTATACTACCAGCTAGCTGCAACTCTATGGTACTAACTAGACATGGGCAATCCATGGTTCTAAAGTACTTACAAAACTAAAGTTTTGGTGGTGGAAACTAAGGGGCACTGGTGCTTTGCTTCTACGGTGTTGCTAAAGTTTTGGTGGTGAAAATTTCAGGACTCTAACAAAACTTTCAAAATTTCATTATAAATGGCAGTTCAGTTCCTAATTGGTCTTGTCATAAAAATCACCAATAACGAAATAATGAAATTTTGAAAGCACCAGCACCCCCTAGTTTTCACCACCAGAAAATTAGTTTTGTAAGTACTTTAGAACCATTTAGAACCATGGATTGTCCATGCCTAGTACTAACTAGGAACCTCATCATTCATGGCTGTTTTTGGTGGCATATGCCAGTTCCTCTGCAGTTTTGTGATGGAACCCACCAGCTCCCATCCCACAAGTTAGAACTACTTCCAGCAGGGCTCCGTCACAAAACTACAGAGGAACCAACATATGCCACTGCAGCAGAAACAGGAAACTTCATGTGTTGCTCTGAGATTAATGGGGGGAAGCCAGGTGGCAGATGCTTCCCCCCATGGGATGAGGTAGGGAGGAAGCCAGGCAATGCGGGGCATGGGGTGAATGGTTCCCTCTCGTCTCCCACTGGGCACCACAAGATTTGCCACAATCCCCTCCTCATGCCTCTGGATGATCTCTCCCAGCAGTTTCATGTAAATATTTAAAAAAGCTTTGGGAATAGAATAGTAACTTGTGGGATGCCACATAACAGCTCCTTTTTTGAGGAGCAGCTATCTCCAAGCACCAACATCTGGAGCCCGTCTAAGAGGTACGACTGGAGCCACTACAACAAAGTGCTTCCGATACCCAACTCCCCCAATCATTCCAAAATGATACCATGGTTGATGGTATCCAAAGCCACTAAGAGGTCTAGAAGCACCAACAGGGACACAATCCCCCATCAGTATTAAGATGGAGATAATCCACTAAGGGAATTATAGCAGTCTCAACTCTGTATCCTGCTCTGAAGTCATATAACAGTTCCTTTTTTGACATGGGTCAAGGAAGTGTGTGTCATCCAAGACTGCCTAGAGTTGGAGGGCAACTGCCTTCTCAATCACTTTCCCCAAAAAAGAAAGGTTGGACACTGGTCTGTAATTATTAAGGTCCAGAGGGTCCCCAGATGTTTTGGCTTTCAACTTCCAGAAATCCTAACAATTGGTAAACTGGCTGGGATTTCTGGGATTTGTAGGCCAAAACACCAGGGGACCCACAGGTTGAGAAACACTGGACTAGGTGGTCCATGCATACTCTGCACTCTATGATTCTATAAAATATTACAATTAAAGCATTTAATATGTGCATTGTGTGTGTGTGCTGTGACAATTAAAATGATATCAAAGTGGTGCAGTATGGATATAGTTGATTCACATCAATAACAGATGCTGATCAGAATATAATCATGTATTATATTAAAACATTAATTTAGATAGGGTGATGAATCTAGGCTTGATTCAACCTTAATTTCAAATATGATTTCAAAAGTGCCGAGCCCCCTATTTTGGGCATGGGATCTGCAACTTGGATGCGTATGTGCCTTCATGTCAACTGTTGACTTGTGGTGACTATATATTTTTTAGGTAAGAAATACTCAGAAGTGTATTGTCAAATCCTTTCATGGCTGGAATCACTGTGCTGTTGTATGTTTTTTCGGGCTATATGGCAATGCTCTAGAAGCATTCTCTCCTGACGTTTCAGACCTCACAACCTCTGGTGATGCTTGCCATAGATTCAGGTGAAACATCAGGAGAGAATGCTTCTAGAAAATGGCCAGATAGCCCGAAAAAACTACAACTACTCATAAGTGGTTTTGCCCAATCCTACCTCAGAAACGTACCCCTTGGGGTGAGAGAGAGCAGAATATAAATAGAGTAAGTAAATAAATAGCCTACAAAAGCTTGTATTTGATAGCAATCCCCCATCCATGTACCTCACCTTTAAAACAACAACACTACTACATCACTCCAATTTGATTAGCGCTGTCTGAAGGCCAGTCTAAACAAAAAGGTCTTTGTACAATGCCAGAAAGATAGCAGAGAAGGGAGAGAAGAAACGTCTCATAGGAAGAAGTGCCTAAGTCTAGTAGAAGCCACCAAGAAGGCTCTCCCTTTATGTCCTCACCAGTCAAGCCTACAAAAGCAGTGGGATAGAGAGAAAGCCATTTATTATATCTCATAAGGCTTAATCAAGCTTGTATAGGGAGATAAAGGCTTTCAGACATTCAGAACCTTAAACCATATAGGGCAGTGGTTCTCAACCTGTGGGTCCCCAGGTGTTTTGGTCTACAACTTCCAGAAATCCCAGCCAGTTTATCAGCTGTTAGGATTTCTTGAAGTTGAAGGCTAAAACATCTGGGGACTCAAAGGTTGAGAACCACTGACATAGGGCTTTATAGATCCGAACCAGCAAAATCAAAGGTATGCATCAAAAGTGGAGGTTAGTAATTGTCTTGGCACAAATAAGTAATTTCCACTCTGCAATTACTTTAGTGGATTCAAAGGGATTCCCTTAGAAAAAGTAGGTGCCAATGTGGGCAGTCTGCTCTGGAAAACCTAGAACATGTAGTGCTCCAATGCTGTTTATATAACAGCACCAGGACATAAATTAATAGCACATTGGCTGGGAACAAACACAATTAGAGAGGATATGATATCCTGGTGTTCTTCTGAGCAAGCCAAACTTATAAATGCATATTTGTCATGGCCAGTTTTCGAATAAAATAAACTTAAAAAGAATGGGCTGAGCTCCATATGACACCTTGCCAAAATGATTCAGCACAGCAAAGGTGGGGAGGAGAGGAAGAAGGACAGTGAAGTGTGCATCCCTATTTCTACTGTGGGATAATGTTGGTTATAAGAGATATTTTTATTGGTATTTGATATTCTGCAGCTGTAAGTTGGCTATGTCATTGTATTTTGGGCTAACTGATAAAGTGTCACCATGCCAATGGTTTTGCATAGCAAAACCATTGGAGGTTTTTTATGCAGAACACCTGTTTCATTTTTTTTTAAAAAAAATACTATGCAATATTTTTCACTCAGGAAGCAACTCCTTTGCAGAGGGAATATTGTTTTCTGTTCAAAAAAATCTTATTATGCTGAAACTTCATTTGTTTCTTTCTGTGCCGTCTGAATGTGCATATGCACTCTAATGACATCACTGAAAACTGAAAACTAAGATTGAGATCCCTCCTCAACAATGAAACCCTTTGAATGACATTGGGGAACTGATTAAATGATTAAGTCAATTAAATAAGTGTTTAATTTGCAAATAAATGACTGAAAGAATCTAATGGGTTTTGTCTTTGGATTGCCCTTGGTAGGAGACAATGGTGGTTAAAAAAGTATCCCTTGCCACTTGTTGTTGTGTCTTCAAGACATTTCAGACTTATAGTGACCCTATGAAGTGCATATCTTGGTGTTTTTGGAAGGCTGAGAATGTGTGACTTGCCCAAGGGATCAGGGGGTGTTCAGGGTGGTAAGGCCATAGGGAACATGAGCTGGCATTAGACTGTCATGAGACAGGTTTTACCCTATTGATAAGGCATTGTGGCGCTAGTACAAGAGGAACTGCAGGTTCAGACATTTGGTGTATGTGCTTGGCTAAGAAGCCAATAGAGCAAAACTACCATCTGTGGGATTATTACTGAACTCCTCTAAGCCAGAATCCCCCTAAAGGGAATGATACCACAGCACTGAGGAGTCTCAGTGGGCCCTGGATACTAGGCATGAGAAAAAAGTTATGAAAATGAAATGATTCGGAAGAAATTCGTAAGAAATGCTACTTTTGAGTATTTCCGCATCTGGCACGCCAACCAGGACGTGGACTTTCTTTCTAGACCTTCGGGTGCCAGGATTTTCTTAAGTGTCGTTATTAGGTCGTCCGGGGGGGGGGGCACCCTCCTTCTCTCTCACCACCCTCCCGCCTCCCTTGCCAATAAGTATTATGGCAAGGCAAGCCCTAAACTCGCTCCTTCTATCGGCTGGAAGCCTGGAAAAATGTAAACAGAGAGGTTTACTCAGAAGTAAATCTGCAAGGAGGGCACTTTGGATGAAGTGCCCTCCTTGTGGATTTACTTCTCTGAGTAAACCTCTCTGTTTACATTTTTCCAGGCTTCCCTGCCTCTCCTGCCTGCCAGGATCTAAAGCATCAAAGAGTACTGGGGTGAGAAACCAACCTAATGTATAATAGAATGAATGCTATTGTAAGTGCCTAATATTATAAGTAATCCAACTGGTCATATACCTACATTCCATGCACATGCAATAATACAGCAGTAATAACAATGGGTATAAGAAGAGGTAAAATTCAAACCGAAGTATTCTGACTGGTCCCTCCTCAAGCGGTGCAAACTGCAAACAGGAGGCAGCCTCTCCCGGGAAAAGCCAAAACCCCGGGCACAGCGTTTGCTGCCTGGGTGCACACACATACATATTCTTGGGGGGGGGGGGGAGATTTGCTGCAGAATCCCGGGCTCATAGAGAAGATTCTGCAGCAAATGGGCTGACAGCTAGGCGGTGTGAGCTAAAGTTTAGCTAACTCTGAAGGCTTGTTGGAACAGCAATGTCTTAACTGCTCTCCTGAACGAGAGGAGGCCCTGGGTGGCACGGATGCTGGCGGGCAGTGCGTTCCACATGGTAGGGGCTGCAACAGAGAAAGCCTGGCGGCGGGTTGCGGACAGATGGTAGGTCCTCACATTTGGGATGACCAGGAGGTTTAGCTCTTCGGAGCGCAGTGATCTGGTGGGATGATATGGGACAAAGCGGTCCCGCAGGTACACTGGCCCCAGACCATGTAAGGCCTTAAAAGTCAGGACTAACACTTTGAAGGCAATCCGGCATTCAATTGGGAGCCAGTGCAGTTCGCGCAGGATTGGCGTGATGTGGTGGCCAATCGTGACCCCTGCCAGGAGTCGCGCTGCAGCGTTCTGCACCAGCTTGAGTCTCCGGATTACCGACAGAGGAAGGCCAATGTAAAGAGCGTTACAGTAGTCCAGCCTCGAGATGACCGTGGCTTGGATCACTGTGGCTAAGTCGCGCCGGGACAAATAGGGGGCCAGCTCCCTCGCCTGGCGAAGATGGAAAAATGCTACCCTGCTGACGCTAGAGACGTGGGCCTCCATCGACAACAGGGGGTCCAGGGTTACTCCTAAGCTCTTAACAGAGGACGACGGACATAATGTCAATCAATATGAACATATGGCTATCAATAGGTTGGCCTTACTAAGGCGGAAAATGTTGGACCTTACAGTTGGGGTGAGATTATGCTCTACAATTCAAGAAAAGTAACAGATGAAATTTAATGCCACATGTGCACCCACATCACTGAATGCTCACTGTTGTAAGTCAGGCCTCGGCGTTGCCTGATAGCAGAGCTGTAGTAGACGCTGAGTTATCACCAGCTGGGAGCAGCATGGAATTGGGAGGGGCTGATGAGACTGCAGATGCTGGAGTGAGCAGAAAACGGAATGCTAGCAATTCCAGCTCTGATGAGTTTGAGCAGAGAAAAAGAATTCGGCAGGTACTTACAGCCCCACAGATTCAGAGTCATTTGAGGGTTTTCCTGGAGATGTGAAACTGGAGTCAGAAGAAAGTGATACTGAGCTAGGTTGGACTTTGGTAAAAAACGTTCAGGATATATGTAAGGCTCACTCCAGTAGTGAGACGTTTATGGGGTTTGACAGTGACATAGATTGGCCCTCTGGAACTTCTGGGAATGACTGGGAAACACTAAGTTTTGAGAAATGCTGGGAGACTTGGAAAAATGCTGAAAGGCTGTCAGCTGCTGAGAGGCCTGCAGCTGCTTCACCTAATCTAGAAGGGTGTGACTCAGATGAATCTGATCTTTAGGGTTATAAATTGTGGGTTTGGGAAATGGCTCCTTGCAGCAGGCAAGGCATTGTGTCTGGTGTCATGTTACCTTGGCATCCTGTTTATCTTGGCTTCCTGTTACCTTGGCATCCTGATATCCGCCCAGGCCCCAAAAATAAGCTTTAAAAGGATGGACGAATTCTATAGGGCCTGGGGTTCGCGTTACAGCCTTCCCTTTAAAAGAAAACCTGGAAACCCTCTAAGAACTGAGTTCTAGACTGAAAATGGTGAACTCAAAACAGGTTTATTAGTTTACAACCAGTAGGAAAGTAACTGGCGGCTTAAAGGGCTTGAAGTGGGTTGCAAAATGGGTTCCTTGGAAAAGGATTTACAGTCACTTGCCTCTGAACTTTGCAGGGTGACGGTCTCTCTTAAGTTCCAGATTCTCTTTGCTTCTCAAAAGGTCCTCTGGCACACGAAGTCCTTGGTCCCCAACGAAATACAGTCTATATTGAAGGGCTGGCCCTTCCTCTTACTGAATTTCTTGGTTTGAGAGCGTAGGAAGTCTGTACATAAGTCTGTTCCTGACTACTCGTGAGTTAAGGTTGTTTACACTGCCACCTTTTGGGGCTGGAATGCTGCTGCTGCTCTGGCTGCAGTTTGGGAAAGGTGGGGGGTTTGGGTTTCAATGCTCTGCTTTTTATCCAGCTACAGCCATGTGTTCCTAGTGGCGGGGTTTGACTCTGCTGGATCTTCTGTGAGTTTCAAGCTGCAAGACTGGTATCGTATTACAATGGAGGGAGGTTGACAATGTGATTTATGGGGATTACGATGTGTTATCCCTGTACATTTAGCTCCTGTTGGACCTTGGACTGTCCCCTCGTTTTCCTCCATCATTTCTCCTGCCCTTGACTTCAGACCGGTTACAGACTTCGCTTTTCGGGTCATCCCACAAAGGACATCACAGAGGATGTCCCTGAGTTTGTTTTGGCTTCTCCTGCAGTGGTTTTTTTGGGTTTCTTGTGGGTTTTTGCCAGTTTGGCTAGATTTTTGTTAGCCCCCTTTCCATTTCTTGTAAAATAAACCTTTTGTTACCCCCTTTTACATCTGGGCTTGGCTCTAATTGGCGTCTGAGTTACAACACTCACCCTTTGCTCAAGAAATACACTGCTCTGAATCTTAGTGATAGACACAATGTTATGACACAATAATGAGGAATTTGTGTGCATGGCATGTTACTCAGAAATTATTTTAAAAGCTTCCAGAGAACATTATGAAAGATGGCAGAACACAGCTGTTTTACAGCTAATGAAAAGGATGTAATGATTGACAGCCCTGGATTTCTCTTATTCGGTATTAGGTGTAAGAATAGAAAATGGGTCCTCTTTTGAAGTATAAATGTGCTATTCCCTAATGGATATTAATATTGGCTGGCCTTTGGACTGAAGGCACTTGATGCTAAGTTTCCAGAAGGAGGATTTCATCTCATATTAGGTTTCCTTTGAAGGTCTGGTAGTTGGTTTTAGGTACACTACAATCTCTGCTGAGCTGGTATGGTGTAGTAATTTGAGTGCTGAGCTTAGGAGTCAAAGAGGCCAACATTTGGAGTCAGGGAGAGATGTTAGTGGTGGGCTTGCTAGGGGAACATGTGTGGCCAGTTATGGTGATCTCATTGTGATGTATGTAATGCATTTAGCATTAATGGGATTACTGCAGGGGAACCACAAACCAAGAAAATGTGGTGTAAAACAGATTTATTTTCCTCGGTACAAACAAGCCTCATGATGCAGGACTCCATCTCTGTTCCACAAAAAAAAAGTTTCCGTATCTTGGATAGCTTTTTGAAATTTCACTGTTTGGCAGGTTGCTTTGGATGCAATCTGGTTTAGGATTTTAATTTTATGTTAAATGAATGTGGGAGAACATGAAACATAAAGATTAATCAATCACACCTTGAGAATCACTGAAGAACTTCTGAGTAACAGGCTGCTGAAAAGCTGTTTTTTCCTGACAAAGTATTACAGAAAATTCAAACAAGGTACCTGTCTTGAGATGAAAGCACTCAAGATTAAAAGCCAAGCTCCTGGGAAGAGCTTCGAACAGCAGGAATACACAGCAAGCATCAGTCTTTGGTTTCACAGTTGCTGATGACCTCTTCATTCCACCAAATGGCAGCTCATATACATATTTTTTTCTATTCCCTCAGCCATAACCATCACTGCATTCTGACATCCAGGTCAACAATAAAGGGTTTGTGCCTTGTTTTTCTGGAACCATTTTCTACTTTCATTTTTCTCCCCACTTTTCACCCGGTTTCCCGTTTTGACCTAGTCAGATCTCAAAACAAGTACTAGCATTTCCAGTGGCTACATAAACTACAAACAATTGAGTTTTCTAGGATTTTTGAGCATGTTACAGAAGCATTTTCTCTTGACGTTTCACCCTCATTTATGACAGGCATCCTGAAAGGATCTGAGGTCTGTTGGAAACTAGGCAAGTAGGGCTTATATATCTGTGGAATGTCCAGGGTGGGAAAAAGAATGCATGTCTGCTTGAGGCAAGTGTGAATGTTGCAATTGGCCACCTTGATTAGCATTGAATGGCCTTGCAGCTTCAAAGCCAGGGTGCTTCCTGCCTGGGGGAATCCTTTGTTGGGAGGTGTTAGCTGACCCTGAATGTTTGACAACTCTACAAATAATGTTTGGTTTATGACATTTGTATCCCACTCTTTTTTCTCCCTCCTGCAAGACACTCCAGGTGGTGAACCACAACAACACAACACCAGATTTATCTATTCCCCTGGTGGCACAGTGGGTTAAAACCTTGTGTCGGCAGGACTGTAGACCAGTTCAAGTCCAGGGAGAGAGCAAATGAGCTCCTTCTGTCAGCTCCAGCTCACCATGCAGGGACATGAGAGAAGATTCCTACAAGGATGATAAAACATCAAAACATCTGTGCATCTCCTGGGCAACATCCTTGCAGACAGCCAATTCTGTCACACCAGAAGTGACTTGCAGTTTCTCAAGACATGAAAAAAATCTATTTATCTAGATGTAGAACATTAAATCCCAAACAAACCAACTCAATAGAAACAGTAATCACTTTCAACAATATCCCACAAAAATATTTTTACTCAAACTGATTGTTGATAGCTGATGAGAAAGTGGGATTGTGGAAATTTTTTATTGATACACTTTTTCAATTGCTTTCAGATGCATTGTATTTCAGTCAGTGGGGGCTGTCAATTTTCATTCGAGGGGGGCAATTAATCCACTTGTGGCTAAACTCCAGGGCCCTGCAATGTTGGAAGACTAACTGCCACATTAGCCTGCAAAGAGACCTTGGAGGGCAATATCTGCAAAAAGGTAAATAAAATGAACGAGATGATATTTAACAAAATTAAAATGCAAAACTGACACCAAATGGTGTATAGGGGAAGTTTCACGTGCTATTTTCAAAGCTCTCCTAGGCCATTTTAGGGGTTAGAAGTGGTTTTATTAAGGAGTGGAAGTGAGCAGAAGTTGCAAAAAATTTAAAAAGGATGTCCCAATATCAGGTAACCTATTGTAGGCTTAAAATCCTTAAAGACACTGGATCTCATCTAACCTTGGTGACTTCAAGATACACATATATCCATGTTGCCAGATTCCATCACTAGAATTGAGGAGCTACAGTGGCACAATGGGTTAAACCCTTGTGCCAGCTGGACTGCTGACCTGAGGATTGGGTAGCTAACCTGAAGGTTGCCAATCCAAATCCGCAAGATGGAGTGAGCTCGCATCTGTCAGCTCTATCTTGTGGGGACGTGAGAGAAGACTCCCAGCAGGATGGTAACACATCTGGGCATCCCCTGGGCAATGCCTCTGTAGACAGCCAATTCTCTCACACCAGAAGCAACTTGCAGTGTGCTCTCAAGTGGCTTCTGACAATATAAAATCTCTAAAATAGGTTCAGCACTATGGACAGCATGTCTAAAGATTGAATAGAACCCAGCCTGGACATCACCCCATTGACATGGAAATCACCAGCATAACAACAACAACTAAAGTGGGAGTGAAAATTACAATTAGTCAGGACACTTAAGAGTCTTTTGCCAGAGAACAAAATGCTGTAGTTCAGGGGAGTGGAGATGAACTCATAGGGAATTTTAAGGGCTTTTCCAAACTGAAAATTGCAAGCTACCTTAACGATACATTCATGACTGTCAGAAGTATTGTCAAACTAGTATAATTAATTAATGTGGATACTTTCCCACTGTTGCAGAAAGATATAAAGGAATAAAATCAGTAAAATATGCCAACTAGTGGGAGGACAACACAAAAGGGGCCAGGGTACCCTTACATGAGAGATGGTTGCAGAATCTAGGAGGGTTCACTGAGAAAGCCCTGCTTTGTGTCTCTATCAAACATGTTTTCAACAGTAGCAGAAAGGTTATAGAATAGATGATTCCTTTATTCAGACATTATTGTAAATAGAAATATGTGACCCATAATAAGCAGGTTCAATGGCTTATGAATAAGAGTTTGCATTAAGTTGGTACAGTTTTAATCTACATGTTCAGAGTTGTGTATTAATCTAGCACTTGGGTTTAATAGCAATGTTATTCAACTGAGCCAAGACACCAAATGTGCAAGCAAATGTGCAAATGTAAATGTATATTTTAATATAATGCACATTCATCCACATTTACATTGATGTGTAATGGCATGGTATTACTTTAAACTGAATGTGGATGTTCTACCTAGAACAGATATATTCAATCTCTTCCTTACAGCATTAGATTATTTATTTATTTTTAATTACCAGACTTGTATCCTGCTTTTCTCAACCCCGAAGGGGATTCAAGGCGACCTTACAAAGGCAACAATTCAATGCTGCATGTATACATACAAAAATATTAAAATATAGCATTAAAACAACAATTAAAATTACATAATCCAGTTCATATTCCAGGGCCGGTCTGAGTCATCATTAAATGAATCTACAATCTCTCATTGCCTTGCTCCCATTATTGACCAAAAGCCTGATCCCAGAGTCATGTTTTAGGGGGGTTTTCTGAAAGCAAGGAGGGAGGGGTCACTGGGGAAAGAATTCCATAAATGAGAGCCACCACTGAGAAGGCCTTATCTCTAGTTCCCACAGGTGTGTTTGCAAGGTGAGTGAGACTGAGAGCAGGGCCACCCCTGACAATCTTGGCCTCCAAGGTGGATCATAGAAGAAGATAAGCTGGGCCAGAACCATTTAGGGCTTTATAGGCTAAAGCCAGCACTTTGAATTGGCAACTAGTGGAGCTGACACAACAGGAGGGATGTCCTTTATCTGTACGCTGCTCCAGTGAGCAATCTGGCTGCTGCCTGTTGGACCATTTGAAGCTTCCAAACAGTATTCAAAGTCAACCCCACATAGAGTGTGTTGCAGTAGTCTAATATAACCAGAGCATGGACTACTGTGGCCAAGTCTGATTTCCAAAGGTACAGGCACAACTGGCATACAAGCTTTAATTGTGTGCCATGACTCCAGAGACCAGGGTTCAAGTCCATGCTGGCCATAGACTTGGCTGAACGACACACTCTCCACCCCAGAAAACCCCATGTTGGGTTCACCTTAGGTCACATAAGTCAGAAATGACTTGAAGGCACATAACAACAGTAAAGACACCAATAGAATCCCAGGCTCTATGAAAAATTAATTATGGAGAGTTTTTACACATTAAAATATTGATTTCTCCTTCATGCCTGTAGCTTACAACATTATAAAAAGGCTTTATAATCCTGCTGTTTTGAAGCAGTGTTTTAAAAGACAGCCGTTAATTCAATTATCTCTCAATCAAGATATCCTCCAATTCTCTTGACCACCTTCCAAAAAGAAGATATGGGTTTCCACCCATCTACATGCAGTCATTGAAAAGCCATCTTCCTTATTATACATAGCATGTTTTACTCCATAAGTAGTGTGTGCATCCGGGGGGAGGGTATGTGTGTAAATGTGGATATGGCTTTTTAAAAGTGGCACAGATAATCACACGAAAAGTTAATTATGCCAATTAAAGCAATCATCCTTCTCTGCAGCAGATCTGACCTATTTCTAGAAGAGCAGAGGGGAATTTTGATTTCAAATATCTTTGAATTATTGGCATAAGTGATTAGCTGTGAGCCCCTTATGTTTGTAAATTAGTTGGCCCTCTGTTTTAATTAGGAATGCCAAAGAGGGTTGAAACCCCTTGTACATTGCTTTTTGAAAGACCCTGGAATTTGTTTGCAACTCAAACGGGCAGAAGTGACATTTACCATACATTGATGTTAAGTCCCTCCTTTTTTTTTTAACTAAGGCATAACATTGGTGGAGGGACAGCAAGTAAAGCCATTCCAGAGAAGCAGGCTCATCATCACAGGCCCTGTTGGATTTTCTGCCTCTCTCCGTAATTTCATTTTCCTTTTCCACGTGCACTGTTACATTATTCCAGTGTTTCCAAACCAGTGTGCCATGAGGGATCATCAGGTGTGCCGTGGGAAATTGGAACCTCCAATACCCTTTATTGTCCCTCCTGCCAAACACTTTTTCTTCTCCACTCGGGCTCCCTTCTTCCCAGCCTCGCTCTGCTCGCTTTGCCTCGCTTTGCTCTGGGGCAAGTCTGTGCAGTAGCGCCTCACGGCTCACGTCTTCCTCCCTCCCTCCTCCCCACCTGAACACGCTCATGCTGCCCCCTCGGATCAAAATGGCGGCAGAAGCAGCAGTGTAGAAGAAAAAGTAAGTGTTCGGCAGGAAGGGGAAGAAAGGGCGCGAAGGGGAAGAGGGAGTAAGAAGTCTCTGTCGAAAGCTGGCATGGGCAAACTTGGACCTTCCAGGTGTATTGGACTCCAACTCCCACCATTCCTAGCAGCCACAGGCCCTTTTCCTTTTCCTCCCTCAGCCACTTAAGCAGGAAAGGGCTGCAGGCTGTTAGGAATGGTGGGAATTGAAGTCCAAAGCACCCAGTGCCTGTTTTAGGGACCTTAAAGTGGTGAGCCTCCTTCCAACATTGTAAGAACATAAGAACATAAGAAGAGCCATGCTGAATCGGACCTCAGTCCATCTAGTCCAGCATTCTGTATCACACAGTGGCCCACCAGTTGTACACGGGGATCTCGAGCAGAAGGGAGGGCAAAACCCTGACCTGCTCCCGACCCCCAACAACCAGTACCCAGGGAAATCCTGCCTACCTCAACCAACTCCGAGGTGGCACTTGTGATTCTGGATAGAAAACAAACAACAACATAACATAACATTGTTTGAGTCCACAGTGCTCTCTGGGTGTAGGTGAACTACAACTTCCAAACTCAAGGTCAATTCCCAAGCAAATCCTTTCAGTACTTTCTGTTGGTAATGAGAGTTCAATATGCCAAGTCTGGTTCAATTCCATTGTTTGCAAGAGTTCAGGATGCTCTTTGATTTTTGTGTTAACTATAAATCCCAGAAACTGTAACTCCCAAATGTCAAGGTCTATATTCCCCAAACTCCATCTGTGTTCACATTTGGGCATATTGAGTATTCATGCCAAGTTTGGTCCTGATCTAACATCGTTTGAGTCCACAGTGCTCTCAAGATATAGGTGAACTACAACTCCAAAACTCAAGGTCAATGCCCACCAAACTCTTATAGTATTTTCTCTTGGTTATGGGGAGTTCTGTGTGGGAAGCTGTGTCTTTCTGCCATTCCTGCCAGGATATCTATGTTGTGTTCATCGAAACAGGCCCAGGTTTCACACTGAGTGTATAAATACATTTTAAAACATATTAACTATATGTATTACTGTGTTAGAGTGTCATTTTGTGTCATTTTAGTTGGTGGTGTGCCCCAAGATTTTGTAAATGTAAAAAATGTGCCGCTGTTCAAAAAAGGTTGGGGAACACTGCATTATTCCATAGGTTCTTGGCCAAGGCTACCCACCCTCAAAATCACAAAGTGAGAAAACTATCTTAGGCAGCAGTTTGTCATCACTGTATTCTTCCTCCCAGGATCAGGAAAAAGTAAATTGTGGAATTTTCTCCTTTAGACTGATTTTTGGGGATGTTATTCATGTTGATGTTGGGAAGCAGGAAGAGATACAGGCAGTCCCCAAGTTATGAACAAGTTAGGTTCTGTAGGTTTGTTCTTAAGTTGAAATAGGAACGGGTGGTGGAATGAGGTAAACCACTGAGCTGCTGAACTTGCTGACCAAAACATTGGCAGTTTGAATCTGGGGAATGGGGTGAGCTCACACTATTAGGCCCAGCTTCTGCCAAGCTACAGTTCAAAAACTTTACAAAATGGGGCTACAAAGTGGAGTCCACAAAATGCAAGTGTGGAGAAGAGCAAACCACAGACCACCTACTGCAATGCAACCTGAGCCCTGCCACATGCACAATGGAGGACCTTTTTATAGCAACACCAGAGGCACTCCGAGTGGCCTGCTACTCTTCAAAGGGCATTTAATAGAATGCCAAATTTTTAAACTTTCTGTTTTCTCAAATACATTGGTTCGCTCCTGGCACGATAAATAGTTCGAAAACATGCAAGCATGAGTAGATCAATAGGTACCGCTTCTGCAGGAAGGAAATAGCACTCCATGCAATCATGCCAGCCACATGACCTTGGAGGTGTCTATGGACAATGCTGGCACTTCGGCTTAGAAATGGAAATGAGCAGTATCTCCCAGAGTCAGACATGACTAGACTTAATGTCAGGGGAAACATTTACCTTTACCAACTAGGAACAGGTTCATTTTTAAGTGTATCTGCAGCCAAAAATATATACATTTAAGCTTTGGATAGGGAAGGGTTAACACTCCTGTAGTGTTTGTTTGCTGTTCGTGCTGTTCAGAAGCTGTCGCCACACTTTCTGTCCCTGTGATAATTTCATTTAGTCACTGGTTGACCTTGTGAAAGTCACACTCTCCAAACCTCAGGGGCAAATACAGACACCATACACCTATAAACAATCACCCCAAACAAATATTGCTATGAAAAGCCTATGACAGGTTCATGTTAGAGTTGCCATAAGTTGGCCATTACATGGGGGTGTCATTGCAAAAAGTAACAGGAAACATGAAGCAACAGTGCTGTTTTAGTACTTATTTATTTATCGTGCCAGAAGTGAGTTGAGGGTATACTTAAAATGCATTTAAAAGCACAAACAAAATATTTTTTTAAAGAACGTGACATTATGCTAAATGTTCTTTGACCAGAAGCTGGCCACTTGGAGTGCCTCTGGTGGCGCTGTGAGAAGGTCCTCCATAGTGCTGCTTGATCTTGCATTCAACAGTCTGTTGGATTCTTACACTGAGGTGTCTTCCTGTGTGTGCATCAAATATTTTGTTCTGGGATTCTTTCACAATGTCCAGTTATGCCATTATGTTTCCATTTGAAATGCCACAACTCTGGACTTCTTGGTGTTTCTAGTTCGGTGAAGCACCAGAGTTACCTGGAAGACAATTCAAAGTACTTCTCCCTAGACCAGATATCCAAGGAGTTCATAAAAATATCTTGGAACTTAAAGTAGAATATAATAATGATAATAATAACAATAATAAGGATTTAAAGATCGAACTGCAAAGTCTCTGGCACAAGCCAGTAAAGGTGGTCCCAGTGGTGATTGGCACACTGGGTACAGTGCCTAAAGACCTTGGCCAGCACTTGAACACAATTGGCACTGACAAAATTACCATCTGTCAGCTGCAAAGGGCCACCCTATTGGGATCTACATGCATTATTCGCCAATACATCACACAGTCCTAGACACTTGGGAAGTGTCTGACGTGTGATCAAATACAACAGCCAGCAGAGTGACCTTGTTTGCTGTGTACTAATCTTTTTATGTTTATAATAATAATAATAATCTTTATTTGTACCCCGCCGCCATCTTCCCAAAGGGACTCGGGGGGGGGGGGGCACAGAAGCACTCCAAGTGCCATATGCAGACAACAGTACATGCATATAAATACAATGACATAAGTATACTCAACAGTGCATAAATAAAAATATCATTAATAAAATTATAACATTCCTAAAATGCAGTGGAACCTGCTGGCTGGCTATCTGTCATAACAATTAATCAAAGTGCGAGCCAGTACTATAAACGATTCATCACATTGGCCATGGATTACTCAGGATCAAAAGCTGTCTGAAGAGCCATGTTTTAAACTCACCTGGAAGGCCTGAAGAGTGGGGGCTAATCTAATTTCTTTAGGGAGGGTATTCCAGACATAGGGAACCACCACCAAGAAGGCCCTCTCATCCTCACCAACCGTGCTTGAGATGGTGGTGGGACTGAAAGAAGGGCTTCCCTAGCAGATCTTAGTGTCCATGCAAGTTCATAGAAGGAGATGTGGTCTTCAAGATAGGTTGGATATCCTATGGTAGTATATCCTATGGTAGGATATACTACTGCAATGGTTAGTGTCATGTTTCTTGCTCAAATGTAGTACCTTGCATTTATCTTTGTTGAAAATCCTTTTGTTAGATGTAGCGTAGCTATCCAATCTGTCAAGGTTGTTTTGAATTCTGATCCTGCCCCTTGGGATATTTGGAAATTTGATAAACATATTCTCTAATTCCTTCAGCTAGGTCATGTATAAAAATGTTGAACAACACCAGGCCCAGAACAAGGCACTCCACTAGTCCTGTTAATTCTTCCTCTTTCATTAGTCCATTAAAACTCCCTTCCACCTCAGACTTAAACCTATCTAATCTATTCCTTTTTTCCCATTCTTTCTCCACCACCTCTTCACACTCAAGGCTTGTTGGGTTTTCCTCCTCTGCTTTTACACATTCCTCCAAAAGTATGTTCAACCCAACGTATTATTATTAACAAGGTCACGTCCACCTCCTATGCAATTCCATATTTGGTGGGATGTGGGAGGAATTATACACAATTGAGTTTCATTGTTAACGAAGACATTGGCGGACCGTAATCTGAAAGAATATGATTTATTTATTTCTGATGCATTTTACATTTCCTTTCAGTATACCAGCATGATGTAATGGTTTGAGCATTGGGCTCTGGTGACCAGAGTTTGATTCCCTGCTCAGCCATGGAAACTAATGGGGTGACCCTGAGCAAGTTGCACCAGAAAATCCTGTGTTAGGTGTAATTTAGGATTGTCATAAATTAGAAACGACTTAAAGGCACACAACAACAGTAAAGTATGGTTGGTTTCATTCACAACAATGGAACCTCAAACACTTTGGCTGAATTTATTTCGTATCAAAAGCATTGCATAAATTAGTATAAAACTGATACAAATAGAAGGAGCACAAGCAGATAAATATATTTTGACCCAAAATGGGCAACAGCAATGGCATGATCTGTAGCCTCCAACAATTCTTCCTCTGTGCATGAGGCAGGGCATAGCGGACAAGCATACAGATGCAGCATTGTCTGTTCTTCTCCACAGTCACACAAGGGGGGGGGGCATTCTTTTAAGTAGTGCCATTTTGCCAGGTTGTCTTTTGATCTGCTCACTCTGCTTCTGAGCCTGTTCAGGGACTTCCAAGTTGCCCCTTCTTGGTTTGCCCCGGGGGGGGGGCATTCAATTGGGATTTAATGGTATAGCTGACCAGAGGGATACTCTGGCTGGGGGGACATTAAGAGTACTTGTGGTTCTCATGAAGTTTTTCCTTGATTTGAGTCTACTGGGAGGAGGCTGATAGCTATGCAATGGATGGCTTTCACAATGTTCAACCTTATTTCTCTCACGGTTAGCAGCATCTTCCCATCACATATCAACTAGCTTGTAGAGTTTATCAACAGGTGTAGGTTTAAGACATCCTGTGATTATTCTGCATGTTTTGTTCAGTGCTATGTTCACCTGCTTCGTGTGGGCAGACTTGTGCCAAACAGGGCAGGCCTACTCGGCCATTGAGTAAGACAAAGCTAGGGCTGATGTTCGTATTAACCCCATGTGCTGCCAATAAGTTTTGCATGCAGCTACTTTGTGCTTAGTGTTCATGCAGTGTTTTCTGTATGTTACTGTTCAATCTAAGGTGACATTGAGATATGTAGCATGGAAACAATGTTCAAGCTGTTGACTTTGGCTGAATGGCCACACTTCATTTGGCAATGACTGCATGCTATGGTAGCAAATCATAGACTTGGAATGGACCCCCATAGGCCATTGAGTCCAATCCGCTGCTCAGTGCAGGAACTCCAGCTACAGCATCCTTAGCAGATAGCTGTCCAGTCTCCTTTTATCAGACGTCAAGAGAAAGAGACCTCACCAACTTTACAGGTAGTCGGTTCCAATACTGGTCTTAACTTACAATCAAATAACCACTATTGCTGTTCTGTGCTTATTTTACAAGGAGCCATAGTAGCACAGCAGGTTAAACTACTAGCTGCAGGAAATATGCTGACTGGAAGGTTGACAGTTCAGCCCTAGCTTCTGCCAACCTAGCAGTTCAAAAGTTTGCAATACGAGTAGATCAATAGATACCGCTTTGGTAGAAAGGTAAAAGGGCGCCCCATGCAGCTATGCAGGGATGCAGGCAACACAATCAGAGATATCAATGGACAACAGGCTCCTCAGCATGGAAAAATGGAACAAGAGCACCTCCCATGTGCAGAGTTGAGCATCGCCTCAAGGTGCCAGAAACAGAAAAAAGGTGAAGGTTTTTACTTTTGTCTGTGCTGTCTGTTGTTGTTCACTGTGTGTAAATGGCAATGAATGTTTGCCTCATATGTGTATATTGTAATCCACTCTGAGTCCAGGGAGATAAAGCAGAATATAAATAAAGGGGATTTTTTTCTGAACCAGGAGCGACTTGAGAAACTGCAAGTCGCTTCTGGTGTGAGAGAATTGGCCATTTGCAAGGACATTGCTCAGGGGATGCACATATGTTTTGATGTTTTACCATCCTTCTGGGAGGCTTCTCTCATGTCCCCACACGAGGAGCTGGAACTGACAGAGGGAGCTCATCCACGCTCTCCCCGGTGGCGCAATGGGTTAAACCCTTGTGCCGGCAGGACTGAAGTTCGATAAGTCGGAGGTTCAAATGAAGTGTATTATTTTTATTATTACACTTGTTTGTCATTGTTATCGATTATGATGATGTTGATGTTGTTAACTGCAGTGTCAATTCAAAGAGTTTGATGACTGTAAGAAGAAGTCTGCTGGATCGGTGTAATAGAGTGCCTTGAATGTTCACTCTCAGGACAGGAGGACAATAGTTTCCCCCACGGTTGTTCCTTAGCCACTATTATTTAGAGATGTGTTGCTTTTGAACCTGAACATTTAGAGAGGCATCCTGTTTATTAACTATTGATAGTCTTGTTCATTATGAATTCATCTAATCCCCCATTACAGCTTACTAAATTGGTGGCTATCCATACTTGTATTGGAGTGAACTTTGTGTTTAATTTAGCATTAATGGAGAGATATTTCTTTAGATAATCTAAAGTTTCATTATTAAATCTCAGGAGTATTGGTGGAATTTAATTAATTATTTAGTGTACAGCCTTTCACTCAATATAGGATTTATTCATATTCACCACTTGCATTAAAACAAAACACAGTCAAAACCATACATATTATGAAAATGTTAAATGCCAAGCAATTACATTAAAAATTCATTTAAAGAGACTGTTAAACTTTGTTAAAATGATGGAAATAGAACACTCCCAAATTAAAAGACTTCCTGTGCCAAATAATGAACACTTTGGGGCACTCAAATATGTGAGAAATACTGTACAAAATTATTCCTTCTTTCCTGCAGAAAGGAAAAACAACAGTTCTTATTAGCCATCGCATGGAAGGGAAAAAGGATTAATGGCTTCCAGTTTTACATTACACATGCTGTTGCGGTTTATTAGTTACTAGTTTGGGGACCCGGCCCTGCCCGGGTTATTTGTGAAGCGCAGCAGGATGTAGAGTGGGTCATGGGGGCTCTGTGTGCCAAGTTTGGTCTTGACCCATCATTATTGGGAGTTGCAGTGGTATCATGAAATTACTGAAGGTAGTGCAAGTCCCATCATCTCTGCCCCCCCCCCCAAAGTGTAGTAGGATGTAGATTGGGTCATGGGGGCTCTGTGTGCTAAGTTTGGTCTGTATTGGTGAATGGATGAGGGATGCATTCTTTTTCGGAAGTGAGTGAAGGTACTTCAAGTCCCATCATCCGTGGTCCGTCTCACAGTAAACTGCACCAGGCTGTAGAGTGGGTCATGAGGGCTCTGTGTGCCAGATTTGGTGTTGATCAGTCATTGGATTAGGTTTGTAGCAGGATTGGGAAGTGAGGGAAGGTACTGCAAGTCCCATCATCCATGTTCTCTCCCCCTCCAAACTTCAGTAGGATGTAGAGTGGGTCACTGGGGCTCTGTGTGCCAAGTGTGGACTTTCTCGGTGTTTTTGGGGCCACAGTGGTCTGTGGGAACAGAGGGGTGTGAAAATACTACAAATTCCATCATCCATTGTCAGTCCTCCCCGAACCTCACCAGGATGTGAAGGCAGTCATGGGGGTTATGTGTGCCAAGTTTGGTCTCAATCGGTAATTGGATGAGGGTCGCAGCAGACTTGGGAAGTGAGTAGAGGTACTTCAAGTCCCATCATCCATGGTCCACCCTCCTCCAAACTGCACCAGAATGTAGAGTGGGTCATGAGGGCTCTGTGTGGCAAGTTTGGTGTTGATCAATCATAGGATTAGGTTTGTAGCAGTCTTGGAAAGTGAGGGAAGGTACTGCAAGACCCATCATCCATGTTCTGTCCCCCCTCCAAACTTCAGTAGGATGTGGACTGGGTCACTGGGGCTCTGTGTGCCAAGTGTGGTCTTTATCAGTGTTTGTTGGGGGCCACAGTGGTCTGTGGGAACAGAGGGGTGTAAAAGTACTACAAATCCCATCATCCATTGTCAGTCCTCCCCCAAACCTCACCAGGACGTCAAGGCAGTCATGGGGGTTATGTGTGCCAAGTTTGGTCTCGATCAGTGATTGGATGAGGGTTGCAGCGGACTTGGGAAGTGAGTAGAGGCACTTCAAGTCCCATCATCCATGGTCCACCCTCCTCCGAACTGCACCAGGACGTAGAGTGGGTCATGGGGGCTGTGTGTGCTGAGTGTGGTCTGTATTGGTCCTTTTTGGTGGCCTCAGTTGGAAAGTACTACAAATCCCATAATCCGTGGGTCATGTCCCCCGACCCGTGCCAGGACGTAAAGGGGGTAAGGGGGGTTATGTGTACCAAGTTTGGTGCAGGTCCATCACCCGCGCTGGTCGCTGTGGCCTGTGAAAGTGGCTGCCACATATCCGCCCTGGCCTGTGAAAGTGGCTGCCACATATCCGCCCTGGCCTGTGAAAGTGGCTGCCACATATCCACCCTGGCCTGTGAAAGTGGCTGCCACATATCCGCCCTGGCCTGTGAAAGTGGCTGCCACATATCCGCCCTGGCCTGTGAAAGTGGCTGCTTCCGCCCTTCTGCCCTCCCGCCCTCCGCATACACACATACAAACATTCCGTTTTATAAAGGTATACAGATACAGATTCTACAATGGGGTGCATTCGGTTCATGGTCCCAGAGTGTGGTAGAAGCTCCTTCCTTCGAGGCTTTTAAACAGAGGCCGGATGCCCATCTGTCAGGAGTATTTTGATTGTGCTTTTCCTGCATTGCAGGGAGTTGGGCTGGATGGCCCATGTGTCTCTTCCAACTATATGATTCTATGATTCTATAACTAGATGTCTGTGCATGCAGTGATTACACATGGACCTAAATCTTACTGTCAGTCCCAACCAGAGGAGAGTCGAGCCATTGACTCAACTGGTTTACCAACCTCTTAACTCACCATGTATGACCTTTCCACACAGCCATTGTTGTTTATTCATTCAGTCGCTTCCAACTCCATAGCCTCATGGACCAACCCATGCCAGAGCTCCCTATCGGCTGTGGCCACCCCCAGTTCCTTCAAGGTCAAGCCAGTCGCTTCAAGGATATAATCTGTCTACCTTGTCCTTGGTCAGCTCCTCTTCCTTTTTCCTTTCTTTTCCCCAGCATCATTGTCTTCTCTAAGCTTTCCTGTCTTCTCATGATGTGGCCAAAATACTTCATCTTTGCCTCTAATATCCTTCCCTCCAGTGGACAGTTGGGCTTTATTTCCTGAAGTACGGACTGGTTGGAACTTCTCACGGTCCAAGCACTCTCCACCAACACCACAGTTTTTCCTTGATGGCAGTTGAGAGGAAGAAGAAAGGAAATTCCCAGTGTTCTTTCCCCCTTAATACCATTATAAAGAAGAATGAGTGTAGCCTTCTTGCTGGTGTACCGAGTACCTAGCGCACCAGCGAGGAGTCTCTCCCTGCTGCTGGAGACTGTGGCTGAGTGGGCATTGAGGTTCCCCAGACTTATAGTTCTGGGGGACTTCAATGTCCACGCCGACACAGCCTCCCTTCCATCTGCAGCGGGGGACCTTGTGTCGACCATGGCGGCACTGGGCCTCTCCCTCTTAAACTCGGGCCCCACACATCGGGCTGGACACACTCTCGATCTGATCTTCTCTGCAGGTGTCCAAGTGTCCGTCACCTCTGTAACCGAGGTGCCATGGTCGGATCACTGTGCTCTAAGAGTCCGGGTTGAGACGCCACCACCCCCCGGCAAGGGTGCCGAACCAATTTGGGTTCGCCCGAAGGGACTTATGGAACCAACCAGGTTCCTGAATGCCCTGAGGGATTTGGAGCCTGTCAGCGTCTCGCTCGAGGAGCTAGTCACCACCTGGAACTGTAAGTTATCCACGGCTCTCGACGAGATTGCCCCTAAGCGCCCTCTCAAACCCCGCAAGCGTTGCTCTCCATGGTTCACCAAAGATCTTAGAACTATGAAGCGGGAGAAGAGACGGCTGGAGCGCATGTGGAGGAAGCTCCGTGACGGGCCTTCGCAATCAGCTTATAAGCTCTTTAGTGAGGCTTATGAGCATGCGGTCAAGGAGGCGAAAAATTCTCATTATGCCTCCTTGATAGCGTCTGCAGATTCACGCCCGGCCCAATTGTTCAGGATAATTCGGCAGTTGACGATGGTCCCTACCATCCCAAAAAATGATGATCGGGCCCTTTCCGCCGAGGCTTTCCAGAATCATTTCGCAGACAAGATTGCGACGCTCCGCCGGGACCTCCCCGCCACGGTTGATACAGTACAGGAGCTTGAGACTCCGTGGCCCTCCGCCGGGTCCACCTTCGACCGGTTTCGGCCACTGGACGCAGAGGATGTTGACAAGATTGTCGCAGCTCTTCGACCAACCACCTGCTCCCTCGAGCCCGTGCCCCTCCACGCTGATTCGAGCTTGCGTGGAGGGGTTACGAGGCCCTCTGTTGAATATAGTCAACTGCTCCTTGAGCAAGGAGCTTTTCCAGAGGAGTTAAAAGAGGCGGTGGTTAGTCCATTGCTGAAGAAGCCCGGGTTAGATCCCGCGGCTCCCTCCATTACCGCCCAGTGTCCAATTTACCGTACCTGGGCAAGGTAATTGAGAGGGCAGCAATGGACCAGCTGCAGACATTCCTGGATGATGCAACCTGGCTTGACCCCTTCCAGTCCGGCTTCCGTTCAGGCCATGGGACAGAGACCGTCCTGGTCTCCATCACAGACCTACTCCGTTGCCACTTGGATCGAGGCGGATCGGCGCTGCTCGTGTTATTGGACCTCACGGCAGCGTTTGATACTGTCGATTACCAACTTTTGACACACCGCCTGGTGGTGGCGGGGGTGAGGGGGACAGCCCTCAACTGGCTGTCCTCCTTCCTCCAAAACCGCCTGCAGCGAGTGAAGTGGGGAGGGGTGGTCTCCGAGGCTCCCCTTACATTGTGGAGTCCCTCAGGGGCCATTCTCTCCCGCTGTTATTTAACATCTACATGCGACCACTCGCCCAATTGGTACGGAGTTTTGGGCTGGAATGTCACCAGTACGCTGATGACACCCAGCTCATTCTGAGGATGGACCCCGGGGTGGAATCTGTACCCGATAATTTTCATCTCTGCCTCGAAGCCGTAACTGGATGGCTGCGAGCCAGTACGTTGAAGGTGAACCCGACGAAGACGGAGATCTTGTGGCTGGGCCGCCCGGGGGGGAGGGGGTAGAGACCCAGTTGCCGACGTTTGATGGTGTGGCACTTTGCCCACAGCCCCTAGTTAAGAGCCTTGGGGTCCAGCTAGACACCCAACTGTCGATGGAAGCGCAGATTGCCTGCGCTTGCAAGACAGCGTTCTACCATCTGCGGCAGGCGAAACGTCTGGCTCCTTACCTCTCCCGCTGCGACCTGGCCACGGTGATCCAAGCCATGGTCATCTCGAGGCTTGATTACTGTAATGCGCTGTACATTGGCCTACCCTTGTCGGCGATCCGGAAACTTAAGTTGGTGCAGAACGCAGCAGCGCGCCTGCTGTCGGGAGCCCCAAGATCTGCGCATGTGACCCCACTCCTGCGTGCACTGCACTGGCTTCCCATCGAATTCGGGGCTCCGTCAAGGTGTTAGTTCTAACTTTCAAGGCCTTATATGGTTTGGGGCCAGTGTACTTGAGGGAGCGTCTTACCCCATACAAACCCAGAAGATCACTGCGCTCAGAGGGGCTTAATCTACTAGAGGTCCCTAGTATTAAGATCTGTAGGCTGTCGAGCACCCGGCAGAGAGCATTTACAGTGGCCGCTCCGACCCTCTGGAATTCTCTGCCGGAGGAGATACGAGCACTACGGGGTTTGTTGGCCTTCCGCAAGTCTGTGAAGACTTGGCTATATAGGCAGGCATTTGGTCCCAACTGATGCCTCCTTAGTGGCCAGCTGCCAACATACCGTCCTGCCATGTATTGCCTCTGCGTATTATTGCTTGCCGGGATCATTTGTGGGGAGGGGGGCTTTTGGGTATACGTCTTTTATCTGTTTATTGATGTTTTATTGATTTTATGCTGTAAACCGCTCTGGGCTCCAGAGAGAGCGGTCTACCAAATCGAATTTATAAATAAATAAATAAATAAATAAATAAATAAATGTACACCCTCTTTTTATTTTTTATTTTCTTCTTCTTCTTCTCCTTCTCCCTCCCTCCCTCCCTCCCTCCCTCTCTTAATGTCCCATTCATGTCTCCTGGTTTTTCCCCAACCCCAACCCATTCCAATACCTAAGCCCTAACCCCAATCCATATCCTAACCCTATCCACACTCCTTCCATGGTCCTTATCCCTTATCCTTTTAATTCTCACCCTTGGAAATTTTCAATAAAAAATATTGGCACAACACCACAGTTCAAAAGCATCTATCTTCCTTCGCTCAGCCTTCCTTATGGTCCAGCTCTTGTATCTATAGGTTACTACAGGGAATACCATTGCAGATCACAGTCATATAACCCAGAATATTAAAACAGATAATCCTGAAACTGGATTATCTGAGTCCATACTGCTGTATAATGCAGTTCAATGTGGATTTTATACAGCTGTGTGGAAGGGGCCTCAATTGACTAAATTGATATACTCTGAATAAAATCAACCAAAAAGATTTCAACCATGTGATTGTGCATTTTTCAACATTGTGTAATACATGTCAATGCCATCATTAGCCTACTTGATCCACTGATACTGTAAAAACAGCCATTGCCAGATGTATAGCCAATCCCCACATTTGCTAGGATTAGGGTCACATAATGCCTGGGGAAATGGAAGACCACAAATAGAAAAACTACTATTTGCTTATCTGAAAGAACATATCTCTAGGAATTTCTAGGCTGTGCAGTACAATACTGCGTGGCTTTCTCAAATGCAGTGTAGCAGATAACTTCTTGATCTTAGAACGACTGGACAATTGTAATTGGATAACTATTTTGGTATTGAAATGTGGAGGATTTATGCTTTTATTGATTTTACTGTTTATGGAATTTTATGTATGTTATATGTTTTTAACTGTTTTTATATTATTGTGGCATCAAATTGTGCCATTTTGTAAACTGCCCTGAGTCGCCCTCAGGCTGAGAAGGGTGGTATAGAAATATACTAAATAAATAAATAATAAATAAATACTATAGTTGTCTTCCACTGGAAGCCAGGGGACAGAGAGATTTCTAAGTCCTTCTGTGTGACTCTATGTGACTCCGTGATCAAGTTCCATAGGAAGCTGGCCATAGAGTTGCACTGGAGGATCTAGATCAGGCATCGGCAAACTTTGGCCCTCCAGGTGTTTTGGACTTCAACTTCCACAATTCCTAACAGCCTACAGGCTATATTGTCAAAGGCTTTAATGGCCGAAATCACTGGGTTGTTGTAGGCTTTTGGGGCTGTATGGCCATGTTCTAGAACAGGCGTGGGCAATTGCCGGCCCTCCAGGTGTTTTGGACTTCAACTCCCAGAAATCCTAACAGCTGGTAAACTGGCTAGGATTTCTGGGAGTTGAAGTCCAAAACCCCTGGAGGGCCGGCAATTGCCCACGCCTGTTCTAGAAGCATTCTCTCCTGATGTTTTACCTGCAACAGCCTACTGGCTGTTAGGAATTCTGGGAGATGAAGTCCAAAACACCTGGAGGGCCGAAGTTTGCCCATGCTTGATTTAGATGTTCATAGAAATAGCATTTGATTGTAATCTGTGAATTATCCAATCCACAAATGTGGAGAGCTGAATCTACTCCTAGTTACCCAGATTCAATATTCAGCATTAGAGTGGCATACTATCCAGACCTGGGCAATTGCCGGCCCTCCAGGTGTTTTGGACTTCAAACCCCAGAAATCCTAACAGCTGGTAAAGTGGCTAGGATTTCTGGGAGTTGAAGTCCAAAACACCTGGAGGGCCGGCAATTGCCCAGGTCTGCATAAACTCATATTTACTTAGGTTTGTATTTAAACTACACATGCAGAATGATCTCAGCCATTTTACATCCTTGGCTTATGTGCGGAAAGCCATAAGAAAACAAAAGAAAATGGCAAAGCATTTTAGAAAAAAAAGTCTGAATAACTGAGCTGCAGCAGTTGTTTGAATGCTTTTGTACATTTAAATATGAGTATGGATCTGAATGGATTAAATTTATTACCATAGACAACCTAAAGTGCAGTATTAAAACTTCTGGGAAAGCGTTCAAGCTTCTGCCAACCCACACTTCTCTTCACCAAATTCACTCACTGAATCTGCATTCTGTTAGATCAAAGCGTTCCCGCCTTCTCCTGACAAGATAAAAGGGCTGAGTTTCTGAGCAGGGTGGGAAAAATTAATTTACAGACAGAATTGCTGGCTCTTAAGGAATTTATTGTTGAATGCAGTTGCACAAATCACTTTGGAACATGTTTGGATGTTGCAGTAGAGTTTCATTTTAGTAGATGATGGGTCATGTAATTTGGGGTCTTTAGTTCTCAGAATCCAGTATCCAGCTTGGCTGGTGGCCATATTGTCTTCTGGATCATTGTGGAAATTCTAGTCTTTTAAAACAACAACAACAACAACAACAACAACAAGAACCTAGCTTTTCAGAATTCTTCAGGAAAAGCCAGGACGAAGAAAAGTCTGAGTAAACATCTCTTGGCATTAAAAGTGTAAAATCACCTTATTGGAAACTTTTGTGAGGTTTTTTTTCCTTGTTAAGGTTATCACAGCATTAGCCTGGTCACCCCATACAAGGTCTGTTTGGTGATTTATTTAAATTTATCATATCAGGAGCAAATCAAGGATACAGTTGTAATACATTTTTTAAAAAACGCAAAGTTTAGAAACTTGGCATTATACTAAATGTCCTTTGACCAGTAGCTGACCACTTGGAGTGCCTTTGGTGTTGCTATAAGAAGGTCCTCCATTGTGCGTGTGGCAGGGCTCAGGTTGCATTGTAGTAGGTGGTCTGTGGTTTGCTCTTCTCCACACTCGCATGTTTTGGACTCCACTTTGTGGCCCATTTCTTAAGGTTGGCTCTGCATCTCATGGTGCCAGAGCGCAGTCTGTTCAGTGCTTGCCAAGTCGCCCAGTCTTCTGTGTGCCCAGGAGGGTGTCTCTCATTTGGTATCAGCCATGGATTGGGGTTCTGAGTTTTAGCCTGCCACTTTTGGACTCTTGATTGCTGAGGTGTTCCTGCGAGTATCACTGTAGATCTTAGAAAACTATTTCTTGATTGGCATGCTGGTTGATATCCGAGCAGGTGATGGGCCGGAGATGTCACTGCTGCAACTTCCCAGTGGATGTCAGGTGGTGCGATGCTGGCTAAACTGTGTAATTTCTCCAGTGGTGTAGGGCGCAGACATCCTGCGATAATGCGGCATGTCTCATTTGATGATAATGCTGCATTTTTATTTTTTATTTCATATATTTTGGTAAGAAAATACCATCTTTGGATGCCACCAGTGCTCCTAAAATGACAGCTTGCTTCAGAAGAGATCCTTGATTAGTGGTAGTGTAGTGGACCAGTGAAGATACAAGATCCAGGAAAGCACAGGAAGAGAAAAATGAACTCAAATGATTTAGGTAAAAACAACCAGATTTATTTTCTGGCCAGGCCAATAAAGGGGAACAACCCCAGTTCCTGTAGGTCAAAAGTAAAACTGCCACCCAGAACATACAATGGGTGGAATTTTATACTCTTTTCAAAGATAACTGTCCATTCCCTTTAAACCATGTGAATTCTTGTTTTATCCTTATTAGCTAATTGGTTGTGCCATGCACATGCATGGTACTAAGTTTCTAGTTAACTTTCATGTCTTTTTTGGGAAGTCAGATGGTGTCTGAAAGTCCAATCAGTTTGTGTCTATATGATTATGTGCTATGGTGTGTGTCAGGAGTGATTTGAGAAACTGCAAGTTGCTTCTGGTGTGAGAGAGTTGGCCATCTGCAAGGACGTAGCACAGAGAATGCCCGGATGTTTTGATGCTTTACCATCCATGTGGGAGGCTTCTCTCATGTCCACACATGGGAAGCTTAAGCTGACAGAGGAAGCTCATCCATACTCTCCTCAAATTCAAATCTTCAACCTGTCGGTCTTTAGTCCTACCGGCACAAGGGAACCCATAGCACCACCGAGGGCTCCATGTGCTACGTGATCTACCCAAAAGCACCTTCCAAGCTGAACAATGAAGAAGGTTTCTCTCAAGCAGTGTTCTTTGCTTGACTTTTTTTCTTCTAAAAAGTCATTTTTAAGCTCTCTTATTACATCTTCCATGCTGAAGTTTCTAGATTCAATTTATGGCCTCTTTGGACAGGAGATGAACATGAATATGAATCAACAGCATGATGCCGCAGCTTATTATTTCCAAGATGGCCGCGTCGAGCAGCAGCTCGAAGGTTGAGCTCCGCCGGGCCCTTGGAAGCTCTTCCTATGGAACTGGACCATTGGCGAGACTGACTACCCCGGACAAGGGGGGTGCCCCCCAGAACCTCAGGGTACTCCCATGGTCCCTGGGGGGCCCACCGGCGGGTCCCATGCCCCCCTTGGAAGCCCTGCAACTTGAGGCGGAGGCCATTCTGGAGGTTGGCCTGGAGTCTGCCATATCGGCTAGGCTACGTGCAACTTCTGGAACTATCGGCCTGTCGGAGAGGACCGCGCACGGGTCTAGCCTTGGGACCTGTCCGCCTTGGTCCCCGGTCCCCTGGCCGGGCCTAGGAGCGGACAGGGAACCACGATGGCCAGCACTGGAGCCAGCACGGGAGCCCTCCACCCTCCCGCCATCCAGTGGGTGGACGCCGACCTCAAGCCCGGCACCCCGCCGGCCATTCAGGGGGCGACCGCTGACCCCCCACCCGATCCTTTGCCCGACAGAGCCGATAGAGCCCGGGATGGGCTACGGGACCTGCAGGACGCCATCCAACAACTCACCTCCCTCCTTCCCATCCTGGGCCGGCTGGTCGAACGTCTGGCCGCCCGGCTGGAGGTAGGCCCCGAGACAGGCCATGGAGGGGCAGTGAGGCGTCCAGCTGAGGAAGCGGCGGAGAGAGTGGAGCGCAGCGAAGAGGGAGAGCGACTGCCAGGAGAGCCGGACCCCCGCGGTCCCATGGTTTTGGGGCCTGCTGGCCGGGTCACCTCTCCTCCGAGTCCCACTGCCGAGCCCGTCGGGAGAGCCTGCCCATCGAGGAGAGGCCCCTGGCTATGGCCGAGGCGGCGGGTGAGGCCCGTGGAACGCCTGGTGGAGCCCCTGGAGGCGCTAGGGCATGGCCCCAGTTGGAAGGAACGGGCGATGGCCGGGACTACCAAGATGGCGACCGGCCCGGCTTGCTCGGCGTCCTCCGCCCCGCCCCCCCACCTTTGCTGGACTCCTCGGCCCCGCCCTCTCCCGCTCCGGCGCACCCGTCATCGTCGGGTGCCTGGCCGGCGACGCTAGAGGCGCCCGACATCTCTCGGGTCCTGGCAAGAGCCCCAGGAGCTCGGCTCCGCCGCCGGGCTTGCCGTCTATCCCCGGTGCCCCGGGGACCCCTGTTGGGTCCGCCGCCTGCCCCGTCGCCGACCCATGACTGGGATGAGATTGACGGCATAGCCCACGGGGAGCCAGCCCAGAGGACAGTCAGACCGGAGGAGGTCACGGTGAGTGGGCTTCCGGATCAGAGACCACACCGTCGCCGGAGGAGGCGCCGCCGCCGGAGGAGGACCTTCAGCCCCTCTCCCGTTAAACCCCCGAGAGACCCCCTGCGTCGGGGCGGCCGACCCCCTGGCCCCCCCAGATGCCCGGCCGGTCAACAGGAGGGGAAGAGGTTGGTTAGCGAACAGTTGGGGGGGAGGCCTCCAGCACCCGAGCCCAGGCCGAGACGAATTTTTCGTGCAAGGACCTTTTGGGGCCCGGGCGCCAGGCATAACCTCCGGCTATCCTCGAAGCCGCGGAACACTATTGATCTACCATGCTTGTCCCCATCGGCTGGGCCACGGGACGTAGGAGGCCGGCCTACATTCTTTCTCCTTGGCCGGCAGGGGTGCCTCGCTTCGCGCCCCCCTTCCCTCCCTTCCTTTGATGGTCCGATGGATCCAGTTTAGGCCCCAACCATCTGTTGCCGCCTGAACCCTGACTTTGTCCCATCCCCCCCCATCCCCTATGTTGTATCTGTCTAGTCTGTCTTTTAATTTGTATTGTGTTTTCCTGATTCTGTAAGCCGCTGCGAGCCGTATGGAGTTGGCGACATATAAGTCTAAGGAAATAAATAAATAAATAAATAAATAAATAAATAAAAATAAAAAACCAATGTGATTCTAGGCTGCAGTAGGAGTATAGTGCTGAGATTGATGGGGGTCGTGTTTCCACTCTATTTAGCTTTGGTCAGACCTCATCTGTAATCCTGTGTCCAGTTCTGGGCAAAGCAATTCAAAAAGGATAAGAACAAATGGAAGGTATCCAGAGAAAGGTAACCAAAATGATCAAAGGATTGGAAACAAAGCCTTATGAGGAATGGCTGAGGGATCTGGGTATGTTTAGCTTGGAGAAAAGAAGGCTGAGATGGGAAGCATGAAATATGCTACCTTGGAGTGAAGTATAGTGTCTTTCGCTAGAGCCTTTTAAACAGAGGATCTGTTAGGGGCGCTTGGCTTGGGTGTTCCTGCATGGCACCGTGGGTTGGACTGAATGGCTCTTGGGGTTTCTTCTGACTCTATGATTTTAGGGTTCTACAATTCTATGATCAGTATCATGATACCATAAGGCAGTGTATCTCAACCTGACGGTTGGAGCCCCTGGGGGATTACTTGGGGGGGGGGGGGGTGTCAGACGGGTTGCCAAAGACCATCAGAAAACACAGTATTTTTTGTTGGTTATGTGGGTTCTGTTTGGGAAGTTTGGCCCAATTCTATCGTTGATGGGGTTCAGAATTCTCTTTGATTGTAGGTGAACTATAAATCACAGTAACTACAATTCCCAAATGTCAAGGTCTAATTTTCCCTAAACTCCACCAGAGTTCACATTGGGCATGTTGACCATTCCTGCCAAGTTTGGTCCGACTCCAGATCCATAATTGTTTGAGTCCACAGTGCTCTCTGGATGTAAGTGAACTACAACTCCAAAACTCAAGGTCAATACCCACCAAAACCTTCTAGTATTTTCAGTTGGTCATGGGAGTTCTGTATGCCAAGTTTGGTTCATTTCCATTGTTGATGGAGTTCAGAATGCACTTTGACTGTAGGTGAACTATAAATCCCAAGCAAAAAACTACCAAGGCAGTATATAATCAAAATAGCTTTAAATATCTCTCAAAGAACTCACAGTGTGAGAATAGCAATGAAACATATACATGTAGCATGAAAATTCATAGGTATTACATCTGTATCATGAACATTCAGTTATACAAACAGCAAAATGCATATAAGCAATGGAGTATACAGTTCAACAAGCCACAAAAAGCATAAATAAATACTATACCATGTGGTAATAGAAGGGCTGTAAGAACGCTGACGAGGTGTGTCTCTTATAAATAAACACTAAGATAGTGAGAGACAGAACCTCTCTGTAGGAGGTATGTACCCTGGAGCAGTTAAGCTCCAAAAGGGACCCGTAAATCAGGTGGCGAAAGCGGATAGTGTCCATGGGGTCTGGCCAAGCCAGGGAGCGTACTCCTGGTTGGAGACGCCGGCCCCGCCTACACGGTATTCGCAAAGGATGGCGGGAGTGGTAGTCCACACTATGGCAACAGACGCCCAGGCTCGAGAGTACCAGTGGAGGGGATGGCCCGTCCTCCATGCATTTGAAGAGACTCCTGATGATTTAACACTGGTGAGGACGTCACGATTGGATAAACCGCTGCCTCTGAGGAAGTCCTATCACTTTAAAGGATGAAACGGCTCGCCGCCGGCTGTACACAGAGCTCTTCGCCGTCAGGCTTTGTCCCCACACCACTCGTCCCCTGGTCGTGGGGCCCGAGTTCTTCTCCCCGCGTCGCTCGCTACTCTCAAGCCTGGGCGTCTGTTGCCATAGTGTGGACTACCACTCCCGCCATCCTTTGCGAATACCACGTAGGCGGGGCCGGCATCTCCAACCAGGAGTACGCTCCCCGGCTTGGCCAGACCCCGTGGACACTATCCGCTTTCGCCACCCGATTTACGGGTCCCTTTTGGAGCTTAACTGCTCCAGGGTACATACCTCCTACAGAGAGGTTCTGTCTCTCACTATCTTAGTGTTTATTTATAAGAGACACACCTCGTCAGCGTTCTTACAGCCCTTCTATTACCACATGGTATAGTATTTATTTATGCTTTTTGTGGCTTGTTGAACTGTATACTCCATTGCTTATATGCATTTTGCTGTTTGTATAACTGAATGTTCGTGATACAGATGTAATACCTATGAATTTTCATGCTACATGTATATGTTTCATTGCTATTCTCACACTGTGAGTTCTTTGAGAGATATTTAAAGCTATTTTGATTATATACTGCCTTAGTAGTTTTTTGCTTGTATCAGACAGTGTTGCCCCCTGTATATAGTTTGAACTATAAATCCCTGCAACTACAACTCCCAAATGTCTACTTTCCCCAAACTCCGCCATTGTTCACATTTGGGTATATTGAGTATTAGTGCGAAATTTGGTCCAGTGAATGAAAACAGATCCTGCATAATCAGACATTTACATAACTATTCATAACACTTATGAAGTAGCAATGAACATAATGTTATGGTTGCAGGTCACCACAACATGAGGAACTGTATTAAGGGGTTATGGCATTAGGAAGGTTGAGAACCCCCGCCATAAAGGAAATCTGGCTTCCTGGATGAAATGATGAAAGCTGTTCCACGTTCCGCTATGTGAATGTTTGCTTAGCCATTCTGATTCATTCTTAATGATTCTGCTTAGAAGGTTACTGCTGGTGCTTTACAGGATACAATTAAGTCTTTTGCCATTAAGACGGAGGCTTAATTTCATTGGAGCACCTTCATCTTTACCACATTTAGTAATTAAATATTTAGTCCTGTATTAAATTAGGCATGCCATGCAATCATTGGGAAAAGGGCTCTTCATTTTCTGCAACATAAATGTTTTACAAGGCATGGCATTGCTTCTGGTAAATTAATAATGAGGATTTTTGGAGTTTTAACTGATTATTAAAATTTGAAGGAAAATTAATTTGGAGATGCAAAGTCAACATCTAAAGTGGGTGATCTCAATTTGTTGTGGCATTAGAAACGTGCCAGTTATCAGTTAATTGAAGCGGCAGTGGAGAAATTAAAACTGAAGCAATTTGATGCGTGTCTGGGGGCTGATTTCCATATTCATATGCACATTTATATGCACACAGGTTGTTTCATCTCCCTCTTCCTACTTTTGCAGGCCCGTCCCATATTTGCTCAAGTCAGGATTGCAACCAGTAAGAGTGTATGTTTCTCCAAACCAAGGAATTTGATTCTGCACCTTGTCTTTATTCTCTGTGTCCAAGGGGGTGACATGGGGGCAAGAATTCATCATATCCCTCCCCAAACTGAAGCTAAATCTTATTTGTGTGTTTTAAAATTGCCTTTCTGTTTTGAAAGTGCTCAAAGCAACACAGAGCTATAGCAAGTATAAGCCTATTAAACAATTAAAACAGAGTAAAATCCAAACTGAATGGCACAAAATAATACAAGAAATGCTGGTTTTCATCCTGAAACATGCTGCAAGTCAGCATGTTTTAGGCACAACCTGGGGATCACGGCCAGACACAGTGATGATATCTGCCCTTGTGATTTGCTACTCTGCTTCTGAGTATGAATGCCCAGTGTGGAAAACATTCACCATATTAAAACAGTGGAAATGGCTCTTAATGAGGCATGCCACATTATCACAGGATGTCTATACCCCACGCCACTGGAAAATTACATTGTTTAGCTGGTATCGCACCACTTGACATTCGCCGGGAAGTAGCAGCAAGCAATGAAAGGACCAAGTCATTGACACCTTCTGCCCATCCTCTGTAGGTATATCAGCCAGCATGTCTATGTCTTAAATCAACAAACAGCTTCCTAAGATCTACAGAGATACTCTCAGGAACACCTCAGCAATTGAGAGTCCAAAAGTGGCAGGATAAAACCCAGCACCTCTATCAGTGGCTAAAATCAGATTAGAAACTCCCTCCTGGACACACATAAGAGTGAACGATCTGGAAGGCACTGAACAAGCTGTGCTCTGGCACCACAAGATGCAGAGCTAACCTTAAGAAATGAAGTTACAAAGTGGAGTACATGACACGTGAGTGCGGAGAAGAGCAAACCACAGACCACTCATTGCTGAGCCTGGAACCTCAGGTTTTGGCGGTGACCAGGGGAGCATTTGCACAGTTAAAACTCGTGTGCCAGCTATGTCCGTACCTTGGGAAGCTTGACTTGGCCATGGTAGTCCACGCTCTGGTTACATCTGGTTATAGACTACTGCAATGCTCTCTACGTGGGGTTGCCTTTGAAGACTGTCCAGAAGCTTCAATTGGTTCAACGGTTGGCAGCCAGGTTACTAACAGGAGCGGCGCTCTGGAAGCATACAACTCCCCTTTTGCGCCAGCTCTGCTGGCTGCCAGTCGGCTACCGGGCACAATTCAAAGTGCTGGCTTTAGCCTATAAAGCCCTAAACAGTTCTGGCCCAACTTACCTGTTCAAACGCATCTCCCCTTATGAACCTCCTATGGCTTTAAGATCATCTGGGGACAAGAGACAGGGTCTTCTCAGTGGTGGCCCCTCGGCTATGGAATGCCCTCCCTAGGGATATTAGATCGGCCCCCTCTCTTTTAATATTTCGGAAGAAAGTTAAGACGTGGCTCTTTGAGCAAGCATTTTAAATTCAGCATAATGGACATAGGAAAATGGACTACTGGTCAAATGAAATTGGAGAATGGTTTTAACAAGGAGACTCAGATGATATATGTTTTTATTGATTTTATCATGTTTTTATATTATCTTAATTGTTTTATTGTGTTTTTATGCTCAAGGTTTGACTGTAAGCCACCTTGAGTTGCCTACGGATTGAGAAGGGCGGTATACAAATATAACAAATAAATAAATACTACAATGCAACCTGATCCCCGCCACATGAACAGCAGAGAATATAGGAGGAATTTGGCTCTTTGTACTCCCTCATCCTTATCCAAAAATCAGCTACTATGTGACTGAAAACAAATCCAGAATACACTTATTGACAGTTTTTTATGCATTGTGTTTTTGTTTTGTTGTGTGTGTGTGTGGTGGTTTTTTTTTTTTAGCAATGCTCACTATTAGAGTAAAGGGTTATCAACTGTACCATCAACCATTCAGAAGGGACTAGCTATATTCTGGAAATGCATTTTAATAAGGGTCATTGGAGGAGTACATGGTTTGAGTGATCTTTCACGGATTGCAGAGTACAAAAAGCCTTTGGGACTACAAGCAGCTTGTAGACCAGTTTCTTCACCAATGCCTATGCAATGATTTTGCTTTTCAGTATTTCTGAAATAAATAAGAATACGCAACTGAAAGATACACTTAAAGACCATCAAATAATAATAATAATCTTTATTTATATCCCACCCCTCTCTAAACAGGAGACTCTACCACTCCTCCACATTCTATTCCACTGTTGTTCCCATATTAAAGGCATTATTTGAACTTCTTTTTACCTTTTTAGAAAACACAGTATCCTATACTCAGAGGCAATAAAAGCAAGCTTTTCATTAACCAAAGATCCAAACCAACTCTATTTGATTCACAGCAGGAGCTCCCACACTAGCAATTAATGCAAGCACTGGTGTGGAAGCTGTTTTCCAAATGTCACGCTGCTTCATTTTTCTGGTGTTTCACTTTGTTTAAAATGTGAACAAGGGTTTTTTTTCTGGAAAAATTGACTGCTGGGAAAAGGTTATGTGTGCTGTCTGGAAGAGTGAGCAGAGGTATTGTACTACCCACAGTTGCAGCAAATTTCAATGACTTTCCTCTACTGCCAGCACCTGAACTAATGAAGCAATTGATAAGTAATCCTGGTTGCAATGTGTGGATAGTTAGATCAGACCAGGAAATGGAGGTAAGCCAAATATGACCCATGTGGTTTTTAAAATAATTTTCTCATGCTGTCAAGGATCTCCCAATTCAAAATACTTAACAAGCATGGAATCAACATTTCTATATCACACCAATGAATAATTTCATCTATTTGTCATTGGAACACTTAGAATCATGGAGTTGGAAGAGACCTCATGGGCCACCCAGTCCAACCCCCTGCCAAGAAGCAGGAAAATTGCATTCAAAGCACCCCCCAACAGATGGCTATCCAGCCTCGGTTTAAAAGCCTCCAAAGAAGGAATCTCCACCACACTCCAGGGCAGAGATTTCCACTGCTGAATGGCTCTCACAGTCAGGAAGTTCTTTCTCACATTCTGGTAGAAACTCTTTTCCTGTAGTTCGAATCCATTGCTCCATGTCCTAATCTCCAGGGAAGCAGTAAACAAACTTGCTCCCTCCTCCCTCTGATTTCCCCACACATACTTATACATGGCCATCATGTCTCCTCTCAGCCTTCTCTTCTGCAAGCTAAACATGCCCAAGCTGCTCCTCATAGGGCTTGTTCTCCAGACCCTTGATCCTTTGAGTGGCCCTCTTCCTCTGGACACATTCCAGCTTAGAGTCAACATCTCCCTTCAATTATGGTGCCCAGAATTGGACACAGTGTGGTGCCAGTTGCGATCTGATCAAGGCAGAATAGAGGGGTAGCATGACTTCCCTGTATAGACACTAGACTCCTATTTATGCAGGCCAAAATCCCATTGCTTTTTTTGCTGCCACATGACATTGTTGGCTCATGTTTACCGCATATACTCGAGTATAAGCCAACCTGAATATAAGCCGAGGCACCTAATTTTACCACAAAAAATTGAGAAAACATATTGACTTGAGTATAGGCCGAGGGTGAGAAATGCAGCAGTTACTGGTAAAATTCAAAAAAAAAATCCTAATAAAATTATGTTTATTGAGGCATCAGTAGGTTAAATGTTTTTGAATATTTACATAAAATTGTAATTTAAGATAAAACTGGCCAACTTTGATTAAACATTATTCTAATCTTCTTCAATGTAAATGTGCTTACATATCTTCCCAATATTAATAAAGAGAGTAAAATCATAAATATAATAAAATAATAGATTAAAACAATAAATGTAATAACAACAATAATAGAGTAAATAATAAATGTAATAATAGAATAAAATAATAAATATAATAAAAACAATAATAAATAGAATAAAACAATAAATGTAATAACAAAAATAGAGTAAAATAAATCTAATATAATAATAAAAGAGCAAAATAATGTATGTCATAATAATAGAGTACAATAATAAATGTAATAAAAATAATACTAATAACAGAGTAAAATAATAATCTTGACTGGAGTATATGCCGAGGGGAGCTTTTTCAGTCTAAAAAGGGGCTGAAAAACTAGGCTTATAGTCAAGTATGTACAGTAACTTGTTGTTCACGAAGAGTCCAATATCTTTTTCACACGTACTGCTCTCGAGCCACAGTCCACCCATTCTGTATCGTTGAATTTCTTTTTTTTCCTGCCTAAGTGGATTATCTTGCATTTGTCACTGTTGAACTTCATTTTGTTAGTTTTGGCCCATCTCGTTAATCTGTTAAAATCGTTTTGAATTCTGCTCCTGTCTTCTGGGATATTGGCTATCCCTCCCAATTTGGTGTTGTCTGCAAACTTGATGAACACCCTTCATCTAAGTCATTAATCAAGATGTTGAACAAGACCGGGCCCAGGACAGAACCCTGCTTATGGCATTCCACTCGTCACTTCTTTCCAGGATTAAGAGGAAGCATTGGTGAGCACCCTCTGAGTTTGTACATCATTGACACATGATGCTGCAGAACAAGATTGTGGTGTACTTATTTGGGGTTGCTATGTGCCATCAAGTTGGCTTTTGGTTCACGGTAACCCCATAAATGGGAGACCTTCAAGAAACCTTGCTGTTAACAATCTCACCCAGATATTACAAGTGTCGTTAATAATAGGCTCGTGGAGAGCTCCCATTCACAGAGCTGCCTTAGGGTGAGGCAGATTTGATGGCACACAACAACATGAAAAACAACAACTAAGTGAAATATCATTTTTCAAGGTTAAGAACACAAGCAGTGCCCTGCTAGATGAGAACAATAAACCATCTTATTTAGAAACCTCCTCTTTGGAACAGTGAGTGAGAAGCCACACACCTCTGGAAAGCCCCCGACACAAAGTCAAGAGGCTATTAAACAGCTTATTTATGTATTATTTTATTGAAATACTTATCATTTCTCAGCCCACCAGGGTTTCCAGGGTAGAGCAAAACAGATAAACAAAGATCAAAACACTCCTTGCAAACAGATGAACACAGCCTTTAAATAAACCTATAAAATTTAGCACAATGCCTGAATGCATTTTGCTACCTGGTTGATATTTCAAAAAATGCTTTTCTTGCAAATCTCCAACTCTGGATTGCCCATGTTAAGTAGTCCTCCATCCCCGTCCCCCCAAATAATCTGATTCTATGGTCTATTTCCACAATAAGTTGATCCAGGAGCAATTCCAGCCTGCCTGACTTGCCTCACAAGGACCTTTCAGATTTTGGCCTTAGTTGCTAACCCATTAAATCTACTAAAGGGTGAATCTGGATATGTATTACAATGTCCTAAAGCTCCATGAATGAAAAAGTTTGAGAATCCCAGTTGTAGATTATGAACAATGTTTATAAACTTTTTTGGAACCCTTTGAAAGAGAAAAACCTTTTCACCAACGAATGATGTTGCAGCTGCAACAGTGGCTGCTACAGTTCTTTCTGTACTTTGCTTCAATCCAGAGAAGATGGATTGCAGTCCATAGCAGTCAAAAGTACCTATAAAGAATACTTGGGGGGGGGGGGAGTGAAACTTTAGGCACTGGCCCCACAGATACCGTGTGTGTAAATGTTTGTATGAGCCAAAATGGATAGTTCCTTTAAAGTTGAAGAACAGATTCATTAAGCCAATAACATTCAGAATTGCCACATACTATTGCCACTGCTTGAACTCTGTATTTAGGGGCCGGGCTTAGCACAGCAGGCTAAATCGCTATGCTGCAGAATAATCTTGCTGATTGAAATTTCAGCAATTCAATCCAGCTCCAGCTCACCTGCCCACCTAGCCGGTCGAGGGCAGAAATGTGAGCAGATAAATGGATATCACTTTTAGTAGGGAGGTAATAAAGGTGTCCTTAAGGACATCACTTCATCAGAGGAAAGCTCCTTGGCATGGAAGATGGCATGACAGCAACTCCCCTTCCCTGGTGGCTGCAGTCGAGCCCAGCGTCCAAGATGCCAGAAATAATATGGAAACAAATGCCTTTACTTCTGTTTCTCTGTTCTTGTTAAGTGTTTAATCGGCATGGGATGTTTGCCATATGTGCTTATTCTGTAAGGCCGCTCTGAGTCCCCTTTGGGGTGAGAAGGGTGGGATATAAATTGTTTATTTGTTCAGTCACTTCCAACTCTTCGTGAACTCATGGACCAGCCCACGCCAAAGCTCCCTGTTGGCCATGTCCACCCCCAATCACTTCAAGGATACCATCCATCCATCTTGCCCTTGGCTGGCCCCGCTACCTTTTTTCCTTCCATTTTCCCAGCATCATTGTTTTCTCCAAGCTTTCCCGTCTTCTCATTATGTGGCCAAAGTACTTCAGGGAAGGATACTGAAGTCAAATAAAATTTATTTATTTATGGTATAAATACTGTAAATAAATACATTAATTCAAATAGTTATTTCTATCAAGACCATCTCTATTGCAAGGCATGTTATTTGAAGAAATATGAAATGAGCACAATGCTCCTCCAATATTGTACTTGGGTGCTGGATGCGTGAGGAACCAGTTCTGTTCAAACAATCCCATTTAATTCAGTACCTTTGTGATACTCTGAAATAAAGAATGCTTCTTGTCATGAGCTTACAAGATACTAAATTCTCTCCTAGCATATGGTCATAACAAATCCTGCCACGGTACAAAGAGGCTGGCCCAAATCACTTTCGGGTTCCTTCCAAAATTGTCATTTTGTGTTTATGTGGAGCTTTAGACTGAGTACAGGGAGGCATTCACATTGATTTTTTAAAAGTGTTTTATATCTACTGGAAGCTGGAAGCACTAAAGATCAAGTAAGAGCACTGGCACATTATATGTGTGTTGGCTGTAAACTAGAGAAGGCAGAATTCAACTTTCAGCTAAGCCTTATTATTTATTTATTTATTTACAGTACTTATATTCTACCCTTCTCGCCCTGCAGGGAACTCAGGGTGGATTACAATGCACATTCAATGCCATTAGACATACAACATATATAGCCAGACACAGAGGCAATTTAACATTCCAGCATTCCGGCTCTATGAGGGTATGCTCAATTCTGGCCACAGGGGGAGCTGCTGCTTCACCATCTACTTGTGACACCAAGTCCTTGATGGATTACTTCCTCATTCTTACTCTCACTGCTGGAAGGTTTTATGGTGTTGTAAATTAGTTAAATTAGCCTCCCCGCATAAAGCGGTATCTAAATTTCCTACTTGACAGATGCAACTCTCTTTTGGGCGACATAGGTCAACACAAAGCTATACTATTAATGGTCAGGAGCTCACTCCCACCCAGGCTGGCTTCAAATTCATGACTTCTCAATCAGTAGTGTTTTAATGCAGCTGGCTACTAACTAGGTGTGCCACAGCCTGGTGCTTAAAGCTTAGCACATTTTCTTGGGTCACAACTTCTCAGCCCAATCTGCCTGACAAATTTGTCATGAGAAAATTAAATGGGATAATCAAAACACATTCATGTTTTACTTGGATTTAATTTTTTTCCCCAGTAGTACAGAAGTTTGAACACAATTACATGCCTTCCTCCATTTTACAGATGAAAACCAAGCTAAGTTACGATTACACTGCAAAACACTAGATGTGGTTATCTCCAAATGAATCTCAAACTCATAGGACTCCTTAAGTCTGGAAATAATCAAAATAGAATCATAGAATTGGAGAGTTGGAAGAGGGCACATGGGCCATCCAGTCCAACCCCATGTCATGCAGGAAAAGCACAAACAAAGTACTCCTGACAGATGGTCATCTTCCTAATGTTCAGGTGGAATCTCCTTCCCTGTAATTTAACCCATTACTCTGAGGCCCTGATCTCCAGGGCAGCAGAAAACAACCCTGCTCCTTCTTGCTTAAGACATCTTTTCAAAGAATGCTAAAGGATACAATCCACGTCCAGATACCCTCAGCCAGCACATCCACTTGCTATGCTGTCTGAGGGCACCTGAGAGTTGTAGTCCAAGATCTCTGGGATGTAATATGATATGGAGTTGACAAAAATCAGAAGACGTTGAACCCTTAAACACCACCCTATATTAGCACTATGATCCCACTTTAACTGTCATGGCAGCATCCTATCAACTCTTGTAGTTTGCAGTATAGAGAGGAGCATTTGAAATTCTGTGTTGAACCGGACTTAGACTGTTCAAACCTTTTCTGGGTAAGGTAATTGAGAGGGCAGTAACAAAGCAGCTGCAGCAGTTTCTGGAGGACACAGCCTGGCTCAACCCCTTCCAGTTCCAGTATTGGGCACGGGACAGAGATCATGCTGGTGGCCATCGCAGATCAGTTTCAATGCCAGCTTGACCGAGATTGATCGGCGCTGCTTGTGTTATTAGATCTAATGGCAGTGTTTGATACGGTCGACTATGATCTACTGACCCACCGCCTCACTGTAGCTGGAGTTCAGGGGACAGTCCTGAAATGGCTGTCCTCCTTCCTCCACAATCGGGGACAGTGAGTGGAGAGGGAAGACCTGGTTTCCAAGAGATCTCCACTTGTTTGTGGAGTTCCCCAAGGGGCCATTCTCTCCCCCCTGCTCTTAACATCTATATGTTACCTCTCACTCAGCTGGTTCGAAGCTACGGGCTGGAGTGTTACCAGTACGCTGATGACACTTAGATCGTTCTGCGAATGGACGGCCAGCCGGACTCTTTACCTGGTAATTTCCAACAGTGCCTTGAAACCATGATTGGTTGGCTGCGTGCTAGCAGGTTTATTATTATTTTATTATTTATTAAGTTCGACTTAATATACCGCTCTCTCTGGCGCCCAGAGCGGTTTACAAGAGTAGCAATATAAAGCAATATAAAAGCATAAAAACACATAAAATACATTAAAATACATTAAAACAATTTAAAGCCCCCCAAGTGAACATGTTGCAGGCCAACTGAAACAGTGGGAGCAGTGGCATGCTGACAGCAGGATAGCAGGTACAATGTAGCAACTTATTGGCTATTTATAGGCCAAACGCCTTTCTAAAGAGCCATGTTTTTACTGCTCTGCGGAACGGAAGGATGGCCCGGACGGCCCGAACCTCCTCAGGGAGGCCGTTCCACAAGACTGGTGCGGTTACAGTGAACGCCCTTCGGCGTGTGGAAGCCAGTCTACAGACCCTGATACTGGGCACATCCAATAGATTGAGCCCCTCTGAACGCCTGAGCACATAAGGGCACATAAGGGCACATAAGGGGTAAGTCGCTCCTTCAGGTACACTGGCCCCAAATTATATAAGGCCTTGAAAGTCAGAACACCTTGAAGATGACCCGGAACTCAATCGGAAGCCAGTGCAGCTCGCGCAGGAGTGGAGTCACGTGGTCAGATCTTAAGGCTCCTGAGAGCAAGCGCGCTGCAGCGTTCTGCACCAGCTTAAGTTTCTGGATCACCGACAAGGGTAGGCCAATGTAAAGCGCATTACAGTAATCGAGCCTCGAGATGACCGTGGCTTGGATCACCATGGCCAGGTCGCAACGGGAGAGGTATGGAGCCAGACGTTTTGCCAGACGCAGGTGAAAAAAAGCTGTCTTGCAGGCGCAGCTAGTCTGCGTCTCCATAGAGAGCTGGGCGTCCAGCCGGACCCCCAAACTTTTAACAGACGGTTGCGGACAAAGGGCCACACCATCGAACGTCGGCAGCTGGGTCTCTACCCCCTCCGGGCAGCCCAGCCACAAGATCTCCGTCTTCGCCGGGTTCACTTTCAACTTACTGGCTCGCAGCCATCCAGTAAAGGCTTCTAGGCAGAGATGGAGATTATCAGGTACAGAGACCACCCCGGGGTCCATCCTCAGAATGAGCTGGGTATCATCAGCGTACTGATGACACTCCAGCCCAAAACTCCGTACCAATTTGGCGAGTGGTCGCATGTAGATGTTAAATAACAGCGGGGAAAGAATGGCCCCCTGAGGGACTCCGCAAAGTAAAGGGGAGCCCTCGGAGACCACCCCTCCCCCCTTCATTCGCTGCAGGCGGTTTTGGAGGAAGGAGGACAGCCAGTTGAGGGCTGTCCCCCTCACCCTCGCCACAGCCAGGCGGTGTGTCAAAAGTTGGTAATCGACAGTATCAAACGCTGCCGTGAGGTCCAATAACACGAGCAGCGCCGATCCGCCTCGGTCCAAGTGGCAACGGAGTAGGTCTGTGATGGAGACCAGGACGGTCTCCGTCCCATAGCCCGAATGGAAGCCGGACTGGAAGGGGTCTAGCCAGGTTGCATCATCCAAGAATGCCTGCAGCTGGTCCATTGCTGCCCTCTCAATTACCTTGCCCAGGTACGGAAGATTGGACACTGGGCGGTAGTTGGAGGGAGCCGCGGGATCTAGCCCGGACTTCTTCAGCAATGGACTAACCACCACCTCTTTTAGCTCCTCTGGAAAAGCTCCTTGCTCAAGGGAGTAGTTGACTATATTCAATAGAGGGCCTCATAACCCCTCCACGCAAGCTCGAATCAGCATGGAGGGGCACGGGTCGAGGGAGCAGGTGGTAGGTCGAAGAGCTGCGACAATCTTGTCAACATCCTCTGCGTCCAATGGTCAAAACTGGTCGAAGGTGGATCCGGCGGAGGGCCACGGAGTCTCGAGCTCCTGTACTGTATCAACCGTAGCAGGAAGGTCCCGGCAGAGCAACACAATCTTGTCTGCAAAGTGATTCTGGAAAGCCTCGGCAGAAAGGGCCCGGTTATCATTGTTTGGGATGGTAGGGACCATCGTCAGCTGCCGAATTATCCTGAACAATTGAGCCGGGCGTGAATCTGCAGACGCTATCGAGGAGGCATAGTGGACTTTTTTCGCCTCCTTGACAGCATGCTCATAAGCCTCCATAAAGAGCTTATCAGCTGATTTCGAAGGTCAATCGTGGAGCTTCCTCCACATGCGCTCTAGCCATCTCTTCTCCCACTTCATAGATCTAAGATCCTCCGTGTACCACGGAGAGCAGGATTTGCGGGATTTGAGAGGGTGTTTAGGGGCGATCTCGTCGAGAGCACCGGACAACTTATGGTTCCAGGTGGTAACCAGCTCACCAAGCAAGTCGCTGACAGGCTCCAAATCCCTCAAGGCATTCAGGAACCTAGTTGGTTCCATAAGTCCCTTCGGGCGAACCCAAATTGGTTTGGCACCTTTTCCGGGGCGGCTGCTCAATCCGGACTCTCAGAGCACAGTGATCCGACCATGGCACCTCTATTACGGAGGTGACGGACACTTGGACACCTGCATAGAAGATCAGATCGAGGGTGTGACCAGCCCGATGTGTGGGGCCTGACTTACAAAGGGAGAGGCCCAGTGCCACCATGGTCGACACAAGGTCCCCTGCTGCAGATGGTGAGGGGGCTGTGTCGGCGAACCTTGCCGAAGGTGAACCCTGCAAAGACGGAAATCTTGTGGCTGGGTAACCCTGGTGGAGGGGCTGTTCAGTTGCCTACTCTAGATGACGTGCCTCTGGGTCTGTTGTCCTCTGTGAAGAGCTTGGGAGTCCTGCTGGACCTTCTGCTATCAATGGAGGCTCAGATCTCCAGTGCCAGCAGAATGGCTTTTTTCCATCTCCAGCAAGTTAGGCGACTGGCTCCCTATCTGACCAGGGAGAATCTGGCCACAGTGATCTAGGTGACGGTCACCTCGAGAATAGACTACTTCAATGCCCTCTACATTGGCCTACCTATGTTGGTAATCCGGAGGCTCAAGCAGGTGCAAAATTCAGCTGCTGGGCTTCTCACCGGTGCGCTGGTGAGAGCTCACATAACACCAATATTGCAGCAGCTGCATTGGCTACCAGTGGAGCACCGGGTCTCCTTCAAAGTGTTAGTTATCACCTTCAAGGCCTTATATGGTCAGGGGCTGACATACTTGAGGGACCATGTCATCCCATATCAGCCCCAGAGGTCACTGCGTTCTATTGATCAAAATTTCTTGATGATTCTTTGCTGCCGCTCATTTCGACTAACATTGACAAGACGGCGAGCCTTTACGATCATAGCTCCAACTCTTTGGAACACTCTGCCAGAACATGTGCGAGCTGTGAGGGATCTAACAAAGTTCCACAGAGCGTGCAAGATGTTTTTATTCCAGCAGGCTTTCGGAGTCTGATCTGGTCAATCAGCTGAAAATAGTTCTTATAGTTTTTAGTTAAGAGTTTAATTCTTTCTGTTGTTTTAAAGTGCATCCTTTGTATTCTCTGTGAGCCATTCTGAGCCCTTGGGGAAGGACGACATACAAAACTGAATAAATAAATAAATAAATAGTGCTTCAGTAAACTATAGATTCCTGCTATAGTTAAGAGTGGAATCACACTCCCCCTGTTATATGAAAGGGACATTACATTCACCCCTGTCAACATAGTGCTCCCTCCACATCCTGTTTCCCTAGTGCAAATATTCATTTCTAGCAGGGTTTGCTTATATGATTTGTCCCCTTCTTTATCTTCAGTGTTCCAACCATCTATTCTTTTTCTTATCGTTCAACATCCTGCCAAAAGTCATCTCACCAACACACAAGGCCTACAACACTTCAATAAATTAGGTGTATAAAGCACAAAGAGACTGTGATAAAAGCACATTTCTTATTACAGCACATCTAAAGCGAGCTATGGCCTTTTATGTCAAAGACTTCAACCGAGATATGTTCTGCATTATTATTATTGGATTCATTTATATTCCCTGTCTCCTATATCAAGACAGCTGACAACATTTTTTTAAAAAAGAATACAAAACATTAATATAAGATTAAAAAAACAATTGATAATGTGAAAACAATATGCATTAAAATATTAAAATGCATTTGGTAACTGCCAAAACAACACTACAAGAGCACCAAACTCTAGTCAGTTTGTAAAAAAGTTGACAACTCAAAAAAGGAGAGAAACGATGGGGTGATACTGGTCTCTCTAGGTCCATACTAGCACTCTGAATTGTGCCCAGGAATGGACCAGCAATTAACAGGGTTGTTGCAAAAAAAGGGGGGGGGGGACTTCCAAAGAAGGAGCCTCCACCACACTCTGGGGCAGAGAATTCCACTGCTGAACGGCTCTCACAGTCAGAAAGTTCTTCCTCATGTTCAGGTGGAGTCTCCTTTCCTGTAGTTTGAAGCCATTGTTCCATTGCATCCTAGTCTCCAGGGCAGCAGAAAACAAGCATGCCCCCTCCTCCGTATGACTTCCCCTCACATATTTATACAGTTATTTATTTATTTATTTATTTATTTATTTATTTATTTATTTATTTATTTATTTATTTATTTGTCCAATCTTATATTCCACCCTTCCCGGCCGGCTCGGGGAGGTTCACATACATATTAAAATGCACTGTAAAACAGTGGTACATCATAAAACAACAACAAATAAAAGTTGCAAATAATGCAACGACAGTAATAGTAGACAGTTACAGTATCCAGGGGCTACCATGTCTCCTCTCAGCCTTCTCTTCTTCAGGTTAAACATGCCCAGCTCTTTAAGCCACTCTCCATAGGGCTTGTTCTCCAGACCCTTGATCATTTGAGTCACTCTCCTCTGGACACATTCCAGCTTGTCAACTTCTCCCTCTGATTGTGATGCCCAGAATTGGACACAGTGTGATTCCAGGTGTGGTCTGACCAAGGCAGGATAGAGCATGGGTAGCATGACTTCCCTGGATCTAGACACTATACTCCTCTGTTTATGCAGGCCGAAATTCCATTAGGTTTTTATGCTGCCACCTCGCATTGTTGGCTCATGTTTAACTTGTTGTCCATGAGGACTCCAAGATCTTCTTCACATGTACTGCTCTCGAGCCATGCATCCTCCATACTGTAACTTTGCATTTTATTTTTTCTGCCTAAGTGGAGTAACTTGTATTTGTCTTTGTTGAACTTCATTTTGTTAGTTTCGGCCCATCTCTCTAATCTGCTTTTGAATTCTACTCCTGTCTTCTGGAGTATTAACTATCCCTTCCAATTTGGTGTCATCTGCAAACCTGATGATCATGCCTTCTAACCCTTACTCTAAGTCATTAATAAAGATGTTGAACAGGACCGGGCTCAGGTCCTATTCACTGCTGTGTGCCGCTTTTCTCATCCCTGGGGTGACTCAAACTGGTGTACAATATAATAAATGGCAAAAATTTAATGCCAAACAGAAATATAAAATCAACACATAGCTTATCTCAATCAATAGCATATAACTATGAATTAAAACCTAAACAAAACAAATCAAACATGAACATAAAACATATTAGACATTTTAGACATTGCACCAATGACTAAAATGTTGTCATTTAGCTGCTTCAGTAATATTATCACTTGCTGAATGCCTGCTTGCATATACAAGTTTTGATTTTTTTTCTCAACACCAGGAGGGAGGAGGCTGATCTAATCTCACTGGGGCGGGAGTTCCACAGCTGAGGGGCCACCACCGAGGAAGCCCTGTGTCTTGTCCCCACCAATCGCGCTTGCAATGGCAGTGGGACTGAGAGCAGGAGATCCCCGGCCAATCTAAATACTCAAACTGGTACACTGATTTTTATTGTTTTGAATTTTAAATGGTTTTACATGGCTTTCATTTATTCCACTTGTATCCCATTTAGAAATCCCATAATATAAAGGAAGTAAAACTATTTTAACAATAAATAGGAAAATAAATATTGATGCAATTGTGGGAGGAGTTGCTTCAATTCCTTTGAATTTTTCCATACTATCGAATGTACTGGAACAAAATGACTCAACTTCAGAGTTGAGGTTATACTGGGGAAAAGTTCTGCTTTGATATAACTGAACAACAAAGAAATTTCCGACATCTTAAAATGCCAATTGATATATTGTCTTGTCTCAAAAACGTATGGCGCTAGAAATCAGCAAGTCTTTACAATGACAGAAGTCTCTCTGTTGTATGCATAAATTTCCTTTGCTGCCTCTGTCTTGTCAAATGTGCCCTGAATTTTGAAATTGTTAATATTTTCTTCAAGACAGTTTCTCATCATGAGAAAAGCAAATTAGAAACTGGCATCAATTTTTAAAAATCCCACTTATGGAGTATGGAAATGCATCGCTCGTAAATAAATGCCCCTTTACAATGTTGTAAAGGGGCATTTATTTACGAGCGATGCATTTCCATACTCCCAGAACACAATGAAAATGTTTGTTTCATTAGATTTGCTCACCATAATTCTAGGAACTTGTCACGCATATCACATAACCCAAGTGTATCGTATTCTCCAACCTTTTACAGATGTAAATGAGGACGTATGTAGCCAAGCAATATCAGCATGTGGTCAAGATGATACATGGCATTAATGAGGGAGAGCACAGAAGTCAGAGGAGGCTACAGCTGTTTGTTTTTTGCTGGAAAATGCAAGATTCTTCCTCTTCCCCTTTTCCTCCGATTGAGTTAATGGAGTACACACTCCTTTAACATTTTGAACTCAGTTTGCAGCAACTGCAGTAAGTTGAGAAGAAAGGAGGAAGGAAAACAGAGAAACTAGGACATTTTAAACACAGTTGAAAATTGAATTGCAGAGGATGCTTTTGAGGTGTATAATTCTAGAAATTTTAATCCAGTAATCAATTCATAAAATCTGGATCGACTTATCCACAGATCAATGTGAGTACTGTACTCTTATCAAAAAAGGAAACATCCCCTTCTCTGCGTAGAATGTTGAAAAGCATGAGCTTAGCGATCCCAGGCAACCTAAACAAAGCATGAATCTCTCCACCCTGGTGCCATTTCTGGCCTTTTTGAAGATCTGAGTGGAAAAATAGTAGTGGCAGCCCCTAAGGTGGCACAAGTGCTTTCCTGTCTTCACATTCGTGATCATCAACATATCCATTGGTCATATCAAAATCCATAACTTTGGTCTCAAAACCTGCCCTCGACCTATATATGATGTTGACTTACACAGAGTATATATGGCAATTGGGACCATCCATGCCAGTGTTTCTCAACCTTCCTATGCTGTGACCCCTTAATACAGTTCCTCATGTTGTGATGACCCCCAACCATAAAATCATTTTCATCGCTACTTCATAACTGTATTTTTGCTACTATTATGAATCATAATGTAAATCTCTGATATGCAGGATGCATTTTCATTCACTGGACCAAATTTGGCACAAATACCCTGTAACGACTCTCCAACACTCGGTAAGGATCGTGCGTAGATTGAAGCACGGTCCAACACGATTTTATTGTAGGTACGACACATGTGAAGCAAAAGCACCGGCCCGCCACCCAAACACACCTTATATACCCTGAGCCCCTCCCCATTACCCATGCAATGTCCAAGCAGGGTTGCACCATATCCGGGTGATTCAGCATATCCCATAGTCCGAAGGGATGTGACCTCATGGGTCCATGAATCAGCGTTATGAGTCCAATTGTCCAATGTCCAGGCTCGGAGGAGTTTGCCTCACTTCCCTCCACAGCCCCACACACATCTGGAAGTTACGTCACTCCCACTTGACTCAGCACAGTCTCTATGCAACTGGAGCCAAGGTCACTAAAGAACTGGGGCAAAGGTCGGTGCAATCTCATGGCAGGTTGGGAGCCTGAACTTCTCCTAAGCTCAGGTCTCCCAGTCCTGACATAACGGTCTCCTCCACCACGTCCTCCCCCTAGAAAACAAAACATCATTCAATCCGGAGGAGGAAAGGGCCCCACATACTTCTTTAACAGACTACAGTGAAATGTGGGATGAACCTTCCCTAAACTCTTGGGCAACAGAAGGGTATATGAGACCTTATTCACCGCTTTCTCAATTCTAAAAGGCCCAATATATTTTGGACTTAACTTTTTGGATGGATACCCCAATTTCAAATTCTGCGTGGATAGCCACACCAAATCCCCCTCACTGTACTCCTCCCCTTCTTGCCTCTTCCGGTCTCCAAACAACTTGTAAGAACGTTGTGCCTTTCCCAAAGCATCCGCCACTTCCTTCCAGTCCTCCCGGGCTCGTATCCTCCTTTCCACCCTCTCCTCCCCTCCCAACTCCAATAGCTGGGGCAAAGGAGCCACCTCCTGACCATAGACTACCTCAAAGGGAGACTTCCCAGTGGAAGAATGCACCGAGCTGTTATAAGCCATCTCAGCATAGGGCAATAGATCAGACCAATTATTTTGCTCCTTGTTGCTGAAAATACGTAGATAAGACCCTAACGATTTCTGAGCTCTCTCCACACCCCCATTGCAGCAAGGATGATAAGAGGTCGTAAGACGCCTCTGAGCCCCCAACATCTCCAAAAATCGCTCCCAAAATTGAGCAGTAAATTGAACTCCACGATCACTTAAAACTTGCTCCGGGCACCCATGCAAACGGTACACATGCCTCACATACAATTCAGCCAATCTCTCTGCAGAAGGCAATCCCTTTAACGGAATAAAATGGGCCTGCTTAGAAAACATATCTAGCACGGTCCAAATATGCCTATAACCCCGACTCGAGGGCAGCTCCCCCACAAAATCAGTGCTGATATGCGTCCACGGCCTCACAGGAGTAACCACCACTTGAATCAACCCCTGCGGCTTAGCAGAGGGAACCTTATTTCTAGCACACGTCTCACAACATTCTACATATCTCTTCACCTCAGCCCTCATGGCCGGCCACCAATACCTCTTCTTAAGGGCCAAAAGAGTCTTCGTGACCCCCCAATGACCAGCAGATCTATGATCGTGATTCAACCTCAGCACTTTCTCTCTCATACTCTGAGGGACATACACCTTGCCGCCCATAATCCACAAACCATTCAATGGCTTACACTCTTTCTCATGACTCTGTAACCACACATCACCTACATAACCTTTCTGCAATTCCAAACTCCATTCATCTATCACTCCTTCCTCCTTCTTAACCTCACTCGCCGTTTGGGACCTTGTCTGCACTGCCAGACCCCAATGCTCTCTTCGGGACATGGCTCGAGACATCCTCCTCATGGTCTGTTCCATAGCCTCCAACTTACATTTCATCACTTCCAATTCTGAGAGTGATGCAGGTTCCGTGGTCTCACTACCACACTCCATCAGGTTCATCCGAACTGGCCTGTCCTTCGGCACAGTCTCCCTGGGCCCACGCACTTCTGGATCCGCCTGAGCTGACCAGTCCTTCGGAACAGCTTCTCCGATCCCTCCGGCCCTCCGGCCCTCCATCTGAACTGGCCTGTCCTTCGGCACAGTCTCCCTGGTCCCACACACTTCTGGATCCACCTGAGCTGACCAGTCCTTCGGAACAGCTCCTCCGATCCCTCCGGCCCTCCAGACCTCCGCCTGTCTGGAGTCAAATCGCTCTCTCCTTCGCCGGGCCACTTCCAAGCTCACCTGAGCTTCCCACAGTCGCTCCGCTTCTCCAAACTCATCCTCCTGGGCAACCGCACCTTCCATCATCTCTCGGTGCTCATCCGGGCACCCCACTTGGTCGAGGGTGGTCCAATCCCACTCCATAGTTCGCCGGACTTCCTCAGGAGCCGAATCCCATCTATCAATATATTCTTCTTCTCTCCAAGCCAACCTCTCCATTGCTGGGATAGTTGAAAAGGGGCTTTTGCTTCTGTAACGACTCTCCAACACTCGGTAAGGATCACGCGTAGATTGAAGCACGGTCCAACACGATTTTATTGTAGGTACGACACTTGTGAAGCAAAAGCACCGGCCCGCCACCCAAACACACCTTATATACCCTGAGCCCCTCCCCATTGCCCATGCAATGTCCAAGCAGGGTTGCACCATATCCGGGTGATTCAGCATATCCCATAGTCCGAAGGGATGTGACCTCATGGGTCCATGAATCAGCGTTATGAGTCCAATTGTCCAATGTCCAGGCTCGGAGGAGTTTGCCTCACTTCCCTCCGCAGCCACACACACATCTGGAAGTTACGTCACTCCCACTTGACTCAGCACAGTCTCTATGCAACTGGAGCCAAGGTCACTAAAGAACTGGGGCAAAGGTCGGTGCAATCTCATGGCAGGTTGGGAGCCTGAACTTCTCTTAAGCTCAGGTCTCCCAGTCCTGACATACCCAATGTACCCAAATTTGAATACTGGCAGTGTTGGTGATGGGGGGTTGCTTTTGTCATCTGGGAGTTGTAGTTGCTGGGATTTATAATTAATCTACAATCAAAGAGCATTCTGAACTCCACCAACCATGGAATTGAACGAAACTTGGCACACAGAACTCCCATGACCAACAAAAAATACTGGAAGGGTTTGGTGGGCATTGGCCTTGAGTTTTGGAGCTGTAGTTCACCTACATCCAGAGCACTGTGGACTCAAACAATGATGGATCTGGACCAAACTTAGCAAAAATACTCAAAATGCCCAGAAAATACTGTGTTTTCTGATGGTATTTCGCAACCCTTCTGATACACCTTTGCACCCCCCCCCCCTTACCATCCCGACCCCCAGGTTGAGAAATGCTGATCTATGCCAAGCTGCAATTGTAGGAGGATATGGTATATGGTACACCTCAGAGAAAATGGGAATATGTTCAGTGATATAATTGCAAATTTTGAAGTAGAGGCATTCAACATGACATTCTCCATAACTGTGTACACAAGGAGTCTTGAAATCTGCAGGGAACTGTGTTGATCTAATATACTAATTGTGCAACCTTTCCATTCTTAGTGAAATGTCAATGTAACTTACGGCAAAACTGGCTGCTGCTCAAGTTCAGCAACATCTGAAAAGCTGTGCAGTTCCAACCCTCCCTTCACAACGTCTAGAATCTAGAGTATTCCTCTTCTTTTGGAAAACTACTAGTTCTTAATTGTCTACATAAAACTAAGCCAGTGCAGATGTGTTGCTTAACAACAAGGATAGTTCAAAATGATTGAATTATTGCTGGGGAAATTCGTCCTCCTTCAGCAGTTATAAGGATTGCTCAGAGTTTGCTTAACAGAAAAATATAAGAGGAGGAGATCTAACAGAGCATTTCTAATCAAAAAGCCCCAACATTTAGAGTCTTTTTTGTGGTTTTACTACACCTTGGCTAATTGGATGGCAAGTATTGGACTGGGAATAAAAAGAGACTCTCCAAAAACAATGAAGATGCTGGATCTTATTTCCCCCATCTCCTTTCATTTGGTTCCCCCCTGCATTCCTCTATGCACCTCCACGCACACAACCCATCATGTCACTGGCTTTTCAAAAGAAGCATTTACCCTAGATGAAAGAAAAGGCAAGTTGCAAAGGGAACCAGGTTTGCAAAGCATCCTCCACAAAGAAAGTGCTTCATACAATGTTTGTGTGTGGGAGTGGCAGGGAGAGAATAATATCGCTGGCTGTTTGCCAAGAGTTGCACATCACTCTGCTCAAAGTGTCTGTCTGTTTCAGAATGCTGGAAGCTAGGAACAAAATGAAAGATATCTGATCTGCGCCTGTTGCTTTGTGAAACCTTATAACATTCTGAATGGGATGGAAGTAAGCAAATGGTTTTCTCTCTTTGCTGTTCTCTTGTTTTGACACACATGTGCTTGGACATATATGAACACAGGCTGATGCACACACACACATTGGATCCTCCAAGGAGGCCCAATGCCAATAGGATCAAGTCAAATGGGAAGAAATGTTAGTGCGGAATGCACATGAGCCATTTAAATGACTCCACCTGCACTGCCATATCTGGTTTAGGGCCCCACAGTTCCAAGAAAACGTTGGCAAGCTGGAACATGGCCAAGACACTCAAGGGTCTGGAAACTAATCCTTATGAGGAATAACTTTGGAAGCTGGACACGTGTAGCTTAGAGTAGACAGAGAGGTGACTAGGTGACCATCTCTAAACTCAAGGGATTTCATGTAGAAGATGGTGAAGCTTGTTCTCTGCTGATTCCGAGACTAGAAAGATTCAAATTACAAGAAAAGAGATTCTACTAGTTTCCTGCTAGTATATAAGAGCTGCCCATCAATGGAATAAATTGCCTTGGAGATTAATGAGCTTTCTTTCATTAAAGATCCTTAAACAGAGTGTGGATGGTCATCTTTTGGTGGTGTTTCAGTGGAGGATTCCCACATGTCACATAGTTGAACCAGGTAGTTCTTAAGGCTCCTTCTTGACCATAAACAATCTGAAGGAACTTGGTCCTATCCACTCTTAGCTGGCAGCCCTGGCTGGTACTTGGAGGAGAGACCACTAATCAATGTGAGCTATATTTCAGAGGAAGAAACTGGCAGAACCACCACTGAGTATTTCTTGCCTAAGAAAACTCCATAAAATCCATGGGATCACCGTAAGGCAACAGGTGACTGGAAGGCATGCACACACTGCTCTTTGCAATTCTATACTATGGTTGACCATGGTGGTCCACGCCTTGGTTACCTCTAGATTGGATTACTGACTATGGTGGTCCACGCCTTGGTTACCTCTAGATTGGATTGCTGACTATGGTGGTCCACGCCTTGGTTACCTCTAGATTGGATTACTGCAATGTGCTCTACGTGGGGCTTCCCTTGAAGACGGCCTGGAAACTTCAGCTTGTCCAACGCTTGGCTGCCAGATTAATAACCGGGGCTGGGTACAGGGAGCGGTCGACTCCCCTGTTTAGAGCTCCACTGGCTGCCGTTTATTGTTGTAGGTTATTCAGGCTGTATGGCCATGTTCTGGAAGCATTATCTCCTGAAGTTTCTCCTGTAACTGTGACAGGCATCCTGTGAGGTTATGACCTCACAACCTCTGAGGATGCTTGCCACAGATGCAGGCGAAACATCAGGAGAGAATGCTTCTAGAACATCACTATACAGCCCGAAAAACCTACAACGACCCAGTGATTCCGGCCATGAAAGCCTTCAACAATACAATCTAAATTGTGCTGTGTGTGGATAAGCATCATCAATAACAGTATACAGTGTTCCCTCACTTACTGCTGGGGTTACATTCCAGGACCTCCCGCAATTTGTGAAAAACTGTGATGTAGGAATGCTCTATTTTAATATGTATACATTATTTTAGTAGTTATACACTATTTTAAGTCTTTATAAACTTAAAATGAAGCGAAGGAAAGGAAGGAAAGGCCCTTCAAGGCTGGAGGGAGGGAGGACTGAGAAGGGAAAGCGCCTTGGAGAGTGGTGGTGCCAAAACCTCACAAAATAGCAAAAATACCATGATATATATTTTAAATTAATATTTTTTGAAATCAGCAAAATAGTTAGTCCGCAATAAGTGAACCACGAAGTAGCGAGGGAACACTGTCATGCAGGTCATACCAAAGGGAAGTGGTGTGTTTTTCACATTAAATTTGACATCTTTCATGGACCATTCTAGTGGTAACTATTGGAGCAGAACTAGGGACAAAATACCCCCTTTGTAAGCAGAAGCAAAAATTCCATTGCAGTTCATTTGCCAGTTCAGCAATTTATCAACATAAACACATTTCTTCATATTTGGGCCAGAAGGAACATCAGATTAAAAAGAAAGATTGAATGTGGGAGAGACTGAAGCTGACACATTCATCCATCATCAGTGTCTGGATTTGAATCCCTATGCAGTTAGCCAGGTTATTGTGAATCAGGGGTGTTGTTCTGTGCTTTCAAGTCCTTTCTGATGTATGGGGGCTCTAGCATAGAATTTCCTTGGTAAGATTTATTCCGAGGGGGGATTGTTCTTGTCTTCCTCTGAGGCTGAGAGAGTGTAAGTTGCCCATGGCTGGTTCTCATGGTTGCCAACTGGTTTTTTTTTCTGAGGGTGGGGGGATACGATTTTTCTGTGGTCAGACCAATTGTAATTGGCCAGTGGAAAGGAAGGTGAGTTTCCTTTCTGTTTGTTTTGAAAAAAAACCTTATCAAAATTCACAAACATTACCCTATTGAGGTTGTTTTTCTAAAACTCCAGTGCTTCTCACAGGAAAACTGTCAAGTTTTCAGACAGTTTCTCCTGATTCAGCAAGGTGAAGTTAAGCATACTCTTGAAATTTAATATATTAGAAATGGACATTAGGACAGTCTGGCTTCATAAGCTGTACACTTTGATGTTGTTTCCCTGCATGGCATAATGGGGTTGAACTGGATGGTCCTTGCAGTACTTGATTCTGTGAGACAATGGTGAACTATCTCGGAGGTTAAGGTCTTTTGAGGAGGCCCTGCTCTCAGTCCCACCTCCTTTGCAGAGGCAACTGGTGGAGATGAGAGGCAGGGCCTTCTCAATGGTGGCCCCTGGATTATGGAACTCCTCCCCAATGAAATTAGATCAGCTCCCTCCTGTCCTTCAGAAAGGAAGTGAAGACATGGTTGTGGGACCAAGCCTTTAGATAGAACTCTGCAATGCAATAGGTGATCTGTAAAACAAGTGACTATAGATTAGTGCAATTTATGGAACGTCTCTTTGGACTGTGTGGTTTTTAATGTAACTGTTTTTAAGATTCTGTATTTTCACTATTGATTTTAATGTATATGTTTTGCTTTGTTTTATGCCTGCAGAAGTGACATCGAATTGTGCCCTTTTCTACGCCTCCCTGAGTCTCCTGCGTAGTTGAGAAGGATGGGATACAAATGCAGTAAATAAATAAATAGTGAACATTTCTCTTGACTAGAGCTGCTACAATTGCAATACAGTATTATGTAAATCAACAGAATTGTGTACAGTAGTTCATGCCTCCAGGTCATTTCTGACTTATATTGACCTCATCACAGGGTTTTCTTGGTCAGGTTTGTTCAGAGAGGATTTTCTATTACCTGCCTCTGAGGCTGAGAGGCTACAGCTTGCCCAAGGTCACAGTGAGGATTTGAACCCATTTCTTCCAGAGGCACAATCAAGGATTTTTTTCATGTTAGGAGTGACTTGAGAAACTGCAAGTCGCTTCTGGTGTGAGAGAATTGGCCATCTGCAAAGACATTGCCCAGGGGACACTCGGATGTTTTGATGTTTGTGGGAGGCTTCCCTCATGTCCCCGCATAGGGAGCTGGAGGTAACAGAGGGAGCTCATTTGCACTCTCCCCGGACTTGAACCTGCGACTTGTCGGTCTTCAGTCCTGCTGGCACAAGGGTTTGACCCATTGCGCCACCGGAGGCTCCTACAGTCAAAGATCAAATCAATACACTATGCTGGCTCTCATAGAGAACAGTATATAATTGTATACATATGAGTAATCTAATCATACTGGTGGTAGTGGGGACTTAACAATATTGAGCTGAAGAATCTTTTCATAATGTTGAGCTCTGCACCAGCAGAAACTCTGATACAAATGTGACACAAAGCCTTTTCCTCCACAGAGCTCATAAATCATCTTACATTCATCTTGGCAACTGAACTGCAGGTGAAAGAACAATGGTGTGCAGGGTCCGGTTCTCTCATTACCCCAAACAAAAGGACATCGGAGAAATGATGTGGTATCAAATGTATGAATGTTCCTTCTGCAAACAAGACAGCAAAAGCTTGTGTGTTATTTCAACTACATATCTCAGCTACACACAGGTATACCTTGATAGTTTTCACCCTCTTTCCCTGCTCCCTGATCAAAAGCTGGGAGTTCTTCAAAATCCTGTCTGTCCCAGTCAGAAACTGAATATTGCCAGTTAGCGGATCTAGTGCTAAACTGGGCAATGGAGTTAATATTTATTGTGAAATATAGATATCCCGTTCTATAGCAGCAGCTCCCAGGGTGGCAGAGAAGTAAAGCAACACAAACAGTTCAAATCAATTCCAGATTTAACACCATAGCATCCCATAAAAAATAAACAGCTATCTCATCCAAATTGAAAATGAAAGCAGTTATTTTTTTCCCTTGGCATTCTTCAAGGCAGTAAATCTGAAATCACTAAGCATCATTTGGAAGAGGCAGATAGCAAGCATTTCTCCCTCCCATTAAGGCTAATGGCTCAAAAAGCTTCCCATTTCTATATTGACATAACTCCATGCCACCTAGCACAAAATGAAAGGTGTTAGACCATTTTCCAGGAGAAAGAAGAATGCTGTTTTAAAAAAGCCCTAAATATGAGATCAGCTAATAAATGTGTAAGTTTGGAGGTTATTTTTCAGCACTTCTTGTACTCTACCTTTTCGAAAGGTGGGTGCCAACTGCAGTACAGCACTGCAACAAGTACCAGGCTATGTGTGTATTCAACACCAACACATGGCTTCTTGTGTCTTTATCACATGTGGGCTTGTGGCACCAACTGAAATGTGAAAACATGCAAAGTTCTGGAAATCGAGCAGTCTCTTATCTCCAGAGGAGGGGATGGATTCGCATCTTTCAGTGCAGGACTGCAACAAGTTTACCAGAACACCTCTCCCCTCCCTTACATTACATAGAAACACTATGAAGAGGAAAGGATGCTTGGAAAGTGCGTTGCTGTAGGTTTTTTCGGACTATATGGCCATGTACTAGAGCCATTCTCTCCTGACGTTTCACCCGCATCTATGGCAAGCATCCTCAGTCCTCATAACCTCTGAGGATGCTTGCCATAGATGCAGGCGAAACGTCAGGAGAGAATGCCTCTAGAACATGGCCATATAGCCCCAAAAAACCCTACAACACTGCAGTGATTCCAGCTATGAAAGCCTTGGACAATACATTGATGCTTGGAAAGATTTTCAAAAAGAGAGAAAAGCAAATGAATGAGGTAATAGAGAGGAGATAGGATTGGTGAAGGAAAAGACGAGGAGACACACGTACATATATGCATATAATATTCCCACAAACCATATTACTCCGGACCAGGTCATATTTTCACACCAACACAACCTGACACATCACATCACACTGAGCGATCCCAAAAGCAATGCTCTTTTTCCCTCCCACTCCTCACAACAAACAGGCATACCTTCTCTGCTTTGGCTTTCCTGGCATTTTGGACAAACCTGCGCCCCAGCTTCTTGGCATACCAGATGGAAGCAAACATCCTATCCAGCGCTTGGGAAGGCAAGGCAATAAACTTCCACCAGAGAGTTCCAAGGAAGAATAATCAGTTCCTTTTTTCACCCTTTGCTCACTGATTTGTTTGGCTAAGGCTTTTCAGTTCCACTTCTTGGATACCGGAAGGAGGGAGCCAGCAGGATGAGGGAAGATCTCCGGTGACCAGCCAGCAGGTATGTATTTAAATACTGCCTGCAGGAGGTCTTGGGTGAGGCATCTTTGCATCCAGCTCACATCCAGACTGCTTAGTGGCTGTCTGCAGTTCTTTAGCAGTGACACCACAAACTACATGTGTGTGTCAGTGTGAAAAGAGCTGCAGTAAACTAGTGGAGCTGAGAGCTCACCTCCTGCCTCTCGCCTGCTGAAATTTAACTCCTTGCTTCTGTTTCTGAGGATACAGTGAAGGGATAGCTCTATGTAACAAAAGCTCGAGTAGTGGTGGCAGCAGGGAGGACAGAGCTATGGGATTACAGTCGAAACAAACTATGTAATAACTTTTGCTGTTAAGAAATACATTCCTACAGCTTGCCTAAAAATTCTGGGCTGCTGCTATTTGAAACTTCAAATCTTACCATGATAATGATGATCATTCATTCATCCATCCATTCATCTCACTCCCCCAAAATACTGGAACACAAAGAGGCTTGCAGAAATCAAAGCAAATAGAATACAGTTAAACACATTTGCAAAACGTAACTAAAGACGTATTGTTAAAATACAGTTGGACATGGAATCAAAACTATTTAAAACAAAATCCAGTAGAAGACACAAGACAAAACGGGGCTCTATGAAAAGCCCTTGTAGGTAATTCCAAGAGCCTGTTAGAACAGGGAAAATGTCACTTGATGATTGAAGGATGATAAGGAAGGAGCCTGTTGACCTCCCTAGAATGGGAGGTTTTAGCCTGGGATCAACCACCAAGAAGGACCTATTCTGAATCATGGAATCACAGAATCCTAGAACCATCCAGTACAACCTCATTCTTCCATGTAGAAAGAAACAATCAACGTACCCTAAACAAAAGGCCATCCAGCCTCTGAACTCCCCTCAAATCTTCTCCAAGCCAGTCCCGTCCAATCTTCTAACACATGAACAATGAAGCTGTACTACTATCTTTTCCTAATACAGTTTGCCTTCGGTATCCGCTGGAGTTTGATATCCCTGCAGATACCAAAATTGGTGGACGATCAAGTGCTATTACATACAGTGCTGTAGTAACATGATGCCCTTTATATAAAAATGGCAAAATGAAAGTTTGCACTTTGGATTTTTTTAAAAAAATTGTCAGTCATAGATTGTGTGTGAGAGAGAGGGGGGGAGAGGGAGAGAGAGGGGGAGAGGAGTGACTTGAGAAATCGCAAATCGCTTCTGTTCTGAGAGAACTAACCATCTTCAAAGATGTTGCCCAGGGGACGCCTGGATGTTTTACCATCCTGTGGGAGGCTTCTCTCATGTCCTTGCATGAGAAGCTTGAGATGACAGATGGGAGCTCACCCCACTCCCCAGATTTGAACCACTGGCATTTTGGTGAGCAGACCTGCCAGCTCAAGTGTTTAACCCATTGTGCCACCAGGATCAATTAGATTGTCATAGATGGTTGAAAGGAAGGATGCAGAATCCATGAATCTGGAGGTCCAGCTGTACAGTACCATGCTTCCAGTCCTCTGGGGAAGCCATCTGAACTAGCTCTATTCTGGTGAAACTCACTCCTCCTCCTTGCACAGCTAAGGGCAAAATCCATAACTTCCTTTTGCAGATAGCTGAGAATTGTCTTTGGGCCCTTCCACACAGCCATATAGCATGGAATATCAAGGCAGATAATCCACAATATCTGCTTTGAACTGGATTATCTGAGTCAACACTGCCATATAATCCTGTTCAATGTAGATATTATACAGCTGTGTGGAAGGGCCCTTTGTTTCGTTTTAGGGGGTGGGTGGGAATTACAAAACATTGCATATTTCTTCATATTGAAGATGTAAATAGACTTGAGTTTTTTTTAAGAAAAAAGATATGTGACTCAATCCCCTGAAATTTACAGAAACATCCATCCAAGGCTATAAATGTTAAAGAATTCAATGTATGGATTTGAACACAGTTGGTTTCTAGTTGTTTTGGAATATTTTTCTAAATTCCAAAAACACATATTTGAGATGGAAGAATGCTGGGCTGTTAAAAATAATCAAAGAGAGCAGAAAAAAGGAATTGACATATTTATTTATTTATTTATTCGGGTTTCTATGCCGCCGACTCCTGGAGGCTCGCGGCGGCTTACAAGAGCCGAAGGCACAATAAAATACAGGACAATAAAAACAGTTAAAAACAGAGCAACACAGTAATACAATAGCACAGTTGAGGCAGTGGCACAATTAGGAACGTGCGGGCCTACCTGTCGAAAGCCTGCTTGAACAAGTAGGTTTTACAAGCCCGTCTGAACGGGAGCAGGTCCTTCATTGCCCGAGTTTCGGCCCGGAGGGCGTTCCACAGCGTGGGAGCTATGACAGAGAACGCCCTCCGGCGGGTGGATGTCAATCGTGCCAGCTTCGCTGAAGGTACCTCCAAGAAGTTGGCATCCTCGGACCGTAGTGATCTCGAAGGGCAATATGGAGTGAGACGGTCCCTCAGATATTTATTTATTCTTATTTATTTATTTATTTATTCCTTAGGCTTATATGCCGCTAACTCCATACGGCTCGCAGCGGCTTACAAAGTCAAGAAACACAATACAATTAAAAGACAAACTAGACAATACACAACATAGGAAATAGGGGAGGTGGGGCAGAGTCAGGGTTACGCTGGCCCCAGACCGTGCAAGGCCTTAAAGGTGAGAACCAACACTTTGAAGGCGATCCAGTGCTCAATTGGCAGCCAGTGCAGATCCTGCAAGACAGGTGTTATATGGCAACCTGCTGGGAAACCAGACAGGAGCCGGGCGGTAGTGTTCTGCACCAGCTTGAGCTTCCGGGTCGCCGACAGAGGAAGGCCAACGTAGAGCGCGTTGCAGTATTCTAGTCTTGAGATGACCGTGGCTTGGATCACCGTGGCGAGGTCGTTCCGGGAGAGATAGGGGGCCAGCCTCCTTGCCTGTCGGAGATGGAAAAAGCCCACCTTGCTGACCGCAGAGACCTGGGCCTCCATGGTCAGCTGGGAGTCCAGATGGACTCCCAGGCTCTTCACAGAAGACGATGGGCATAACGCCACACCGTCCAGGGTCGGAAGCTGGACATACACCCCACCTGGTCGGCCCAGCCACAAGATCTCCGTCTTCGCCGGATTCACCCTCAACCTACTGGCTCGCAGCCATCCAGTAACGGCTTCGAGGCAATGTTGGAAATGATCGGGGACGGATCCCGGCCTGCCCTCCATCCTCAGAATGAGCTGGGTATCATCCGCGTATTGGTGACACTCCAGCCCATAACTCCGCACCAGCTGTGCAAGCGGCTGCATGTAGATGTTAAATAACAGAGGGGAGAGGATGGCCCCCTGCGGAACTCCACAAACTAATGAGGAGCCCTCGGAGAACACCCCGCCCCTCCTCACACGCTGAGACCGCTGGTGGAGGAAGGAGGTCAGCCATTTTAGGGCTGTCCCCCTCACTCCAGCCATGGCCAGGCGGTGGGTCAATAGATTGTGGTCGACCGTGTCAAACGCTGCCGTGAGGTCCAATAACATGAGCAGCGCAGACCCGCCTTGGTCGAACTGGCAGCGGAGTTGGTCTGTGATGGAGACCAGAACCGTCTCCGTCCCATGCCCCGAATGGAAGCCGGACTGGAAGGGGTCTAGCCATTTAACTTTGCCTATGAATATATTAGGAGTTAGAAAAGCTCCCAATTCCTCATACTTTCTACAGGAACTTCTTACTTGGCCCACAAGACCATATATGCACCAAGACCAGACTGATGTGTTGTTCCACTTTTCCCAGCCATTATGTTTTCACAACAACAACAAACAACAGCGATAATAATGGACTGCTATTCTCTAGTACCATTATGAATTCATAACATAGAGGTATGGCTTTTTAAGTGCTTCATGTTCAGTAAGACTACGCAGTCTCATTGTAAGAGTATGTAAATCCCTCCAGTCCCCTTAAGCTGATAACAGGTATATCAAGCCATGGACATCTGTTCAGCTTCCAACTGGAGTGCAGGTTGGATGGGATTCCCAGTTTCCTTCCACCAGCAAGTGAGGCTGTAAACAGAGATCAGATCAGGGTTCTTGATGCAGATTCTCAAAGCCTTTCTTACTGGTGGAACTATCAACCTTGTGGCTCATGTGCCATCTAAACAGACCTTTACTCAATGTGATTATAGAATCAGAGGTATAAGAGACCTCATGGGCCATCCAATCCGATCCAACCCCCTGCCAAGAAGCAGGAAAATTGCATCCAAAGCACCCCCAACAGATGACCATCTAATCTCTGTTTAAAAACCTCCAAAGAAGGAGCCTCTGCCACACTCCGGGGCAGAGAGTTCCACTGCTGAACGGCTCTCACAGTCAGGAAGTTCTTTCTAATGTTCAGGTGGAATCTCCTTTCTTGTAGTTTGAAGCCATTGTTCCATTGCGTCCTAGTCTCCAGGGCAGCAGAAAACAAGCTTGTTCACTCCTCCCTATGACTTCCTCTCACATATTTATACATGGCTATCATGTCTCCTCTTTTCCTTATTGGCATTAGTGAGTAATTTAGTAGACCGCCAATGAATATGAGGTGCTATAGGCTGTCTTACAGAGGAATGGCAAACAATTTTATTTTTTCTAATAAAACCCTGTGAAATGCCTGAGGTTTTCATATATGAGCATATGACTTGAATGAACATACATTCACATGTAAACTGGGGCCAAAGGAGGCTGACATATTTATTATTTATTTATTTAAAACTTTTGTACCCCGACCTTCTCACCTCCATAGAGGGACTCAGACCGGCTTACAGCAAGACTCAATGCTATACAATTTATAGAAGGAAGCCAAGCCCTATGAAGAGAAGCTCAAGGAGCTGGGTATGTTTAGCATGGAGAAGATAAGGTTCGGGGAGGGGGAGAGCACACAATAGTCCTGTTTAAGGTATTTGAAAGGATGCAATATTGAAGATGAAAACAGTTTTTTTTTCTGTTGCCCCAGAGACTAGGACACAGAACAATAGATTCAAACTGCAGGCAAGGAATATCCTGATGGCAAGAACCATTGGGCAGTGAAGTGCTGTAGTGGAATCTCATCCTCTGGAGGTTTTTCAACAGAGGCTAGATGGCCATCTATATGGAGTGTTTGGATTGTGGCAAGGGATTACATGACAGAGGATTTGACTGGATTTTGTGGTATCTTCCAACTATAGGATTCTAGAATTCTATTAACACTTTCAAGCAGTGCATATACTTTGAAAATGTATGAAAAATATAGACATTTAGACAACCACATGCAAAAAAAGAAGGATGCAAATGAGGATATTTGTTCCACTTGTAAAAAAAGAAAAAGCCCAGTATCAATGGCACCAAGGACCAGTTGGACATAGAAGTGGAAAAAGAGCAAGTTAATCAAAGATGACTTTATAAATGGGCGTATCCTTAACGACATTTCCTTTCAGATTGCAACAAAGACCTAGCTTTTTCAGTAACAGTTAGCTTTTCAATTCTGGCTAATTATGTGATTTGTCTGCTGTCAAAAGGCCGGTGATTATGGGTTGTGCTTGATTTTGTCCTAACATTTTTTTGCTGCTTTAGTTTTCAAATGCTTTCAGTTTATTTCTATTATTAGCCGATGCCTGGTGGAGACATCTCCAGGGCCACACAACCTGGTAAAAAAAAGTGGATTGTTCGACACTTTGATGCCTATTGGACAGGAAAGAATGTTACATATTTAGAGTGTAGTTAATATATTGTTGAAGGGAGAAAACGGTCTCCAAATTTTTGTAGCTTTGAGAACAAAATCAGATTATTGTCCCTGAAAGAAAATCCCCCCCAAATTTATTCCATCCTCAAAATTTCTAGAATTGCAATTACTCCAAACTTCAGTCGAACATTTAGAAATATTGTTTGTGCATGGATCAAAAAAGGGGAGTCAAAACTATCAAGAAACCATGAACACCTAAAGTATCAGAGTTTATCATATCAGAAGCAAACCAAGGGTACATCTGTAACATATTTAAAAACACAAAGTTTAAAAACTTGGCATGATAGTAAATGTCCTTTGACCAGTAGCTGGTCACTTGGAGTGCCTCTGGTGTTGCTATAAGAAGTTCCTCCATTCTAGGTGTTCTAGGTGCTATTTTTAGTGTCCCACTATCCACAACACTAGAAACTTGAAAAATGGCATCTACATGGTAGAATTAATGCAGTTTGATATCACATTAATAATAATAATAATAAACGTTATTTCGAACCCCCATCCATCTCCCCAGAGGGGACTCGGAGCGGCTTACATGGGCCGGGCCCGAACAACACATCACAAAAAATCAGCAACATCGAATACCAATAAACATAATAAAAGCAATAAACACAATAAAATATATCTGTGAAAACACAACAATACAGGTGAATCTAAATACAGAACGGACAGGGCGGGCCACATGAACATATAGGATATTTAAAAACTCGGGGGTGATAACTGGAGTAATGTCGAACACAACGGGTCACATAGGGGAGAAAGGTCTCGCAGAAAGGGGGGCATTAGGGGAGCCTAATCTCTGAAGGCCAGATGGAAGAACCAGGTTTTCAGTTGTTTTCTGAAGGCTCAATGCTGTGGAATCATGGGAGCTGACTGTAACGACTCTCCAACACTCGGTAAGGATCACGCGTAGATTGAAAGCACGGTCCAACACGATTTTATTGCAGGTACGACACATGTGAAGCAAAAGCACCTGCCCGCCACCAAAACACCACTTATATACCCCAACCCCCCTTCCCATCGCCCATGCAATGTCCAGGTAGGGTTGCACCATATCCGGTGATTCAGCATATCCCATAGTCCAAAGGGATGTGACCTCATGGTCCCATGAGTCAGCAGTAGGAGTCCAATTGTCCAATGTCCAGGCTCGGAGGAGTTACATCACTTCCCCCTGCAGCCTTGCACACATGTGGAAGTTACCTCACTTCCACATGACTCAGCACAGTCTTATATAACTGGAGCCCAAGGTTACCCAAGAACTAGGGCAAAGGTCGATGCAATCTCATGCCAGGCTGGGAGCTTGACCTTCACTCAAGCTCAAGTCTCCCAGTCCTGACATAACGGTCTCCTCCACCACGTCCTCCCCTGTAAAACAAAACATCATTCAATCCGGAGGATGAAAGGGGCCCACATACTTCTTTAAAAGACCACAATGAAACGTGGGATGAACCTTCCCTAAACTCTTAGGCAACAGAAGGGTATAAGAGACCTCATTCACAGCTTTTTCAATCCTAAAAGGCCCAATATACTTCGGACCCAATTTCTTAGAAGGATAGCCCAATTTCAAATTTTGTGTGGACAGCCACACTAAATCCCCTTCCTTATACTCCTCCCCTTCTCGCCTTTTCCGGTCACCAAACAGCTTATACGAACGCTGTGCTTTCCCTAAAGCGTCCGCTACTTCCTTCCATTCCTCCCGGGCTCGTATCTTCCACTCCACTTTCTCCTCCCCTCCCAACTCCAACAGCTGGGGCAACGGAGCCACCTCCTGACCATAGACTATCTCAAAAGGAGACTTTCCAGTAGATGAATGCACCGAGCTATTGTATGCCACTTCGGCATAGGGCAACAGATCAGACCAATTGGTTTGCTCTTTATTACTAAAAATGCGTAGATAAGCCCCTAACGACTTCTGCGTTCTTTCTACGCCGCCATTACAACAAGGATGATAAGAAGTCGTAAGACGTCTCTGAGCTCCCAACACCTCCAAAAACCGCTCCCAAAACTGCGCCGTAAACTGCACTCCACGATCACTCAAAACTTGTTCCGGGCACCCATGCAACCGGTACACATGCTGCACATACAATTCTGCCAAACGTTCTGCAGAAGGCAACCCCTTCAATGGCACAAAATGGGCCTGCTTCGAAAACATATCCAGTACCGTCCAAATGTACTTATAACCTCGACTCGAAGGCAACTCCCCACAAAATCAGTGCTGACATGCGTCCATGGCCTCACAGGAGTAACTACCACCTGAATCAACCCCTGCGGCTTCGCAGAGGGAACTTTATTCCTGGCACACACCTCACAACACTCCACATATCTTTTCACCTCAGCCCTCATGGCTGGCCACCAATACCGCTTTTTCAAGGCCAGCAGAGTCTTCGTGACTCCCCAATGTCCAGCAGACCTATGATCGTGATTCAACCTCAGCACCTTGGCTCTCATACTCTGAGGGACATACACTTTATCTCCCATGATCCACAAACCATTCAACAACTTGCACTCCTTCTCATGGCTCTGCAACCATATATCACCTACATAACCCTTCTGCAACTCCAAACTCCATTCATCCACCATTCCCTCCTCCTTCTTAATCTCATTCGCAGCCTGCGCCCTCGTCTGCACGGCCAGACCCCAATGTTCTCTGGCAAACACCTCCTCCGCCTTATGCATTTCATTCTCACCCACACTCGGATACCGAGACAATGCATCAGCCACCACATTCTCTTTGCCTTTAATATGCTGGAGCCTGAAATTAAACCGAGCAAAAAACTGCGCCCATCTCACCAATTTGGGAGACAACTTCTGGGGATTTCGTAAATATTGAAGGTTCTGATGGTCAGTCATCACAACAAAGGGAAAGCAGCACCCTCTAAAAATTGCCTCCATGTCTGCAAAGCGTTGCGCACAGCAAACGCCTCCTTCTCCCACACTGGCCACCTTTTCTCATGCTCTCCAAACTTCTTGAAAAGTACGCACACGGCTTCATCCTACCCTGCTCATCCTCCTGCATTAACACTCCACCATACGCCCAAGCAGAAGCGTCACACTGCACCACAAACGGCTTATCCACATCTGGATGCATTAACAATGGCCCATTCGTAAACGCTTCTTTCAACCTCACAAAAGCCTCTTGACATTCCTTCGTCCACTCCAACCTAGCTCCTGGAGACTTAATCTTCCTGGACTCTCCCTTACCCCTAGTCTTCAGTAACTCGGTAAGCGGAAGAGTTATCTCTGAAAATCCCGCTATAAAGGTGCGATAAAAATTAGCCAGTCCCAGAAAGGCCTGCAATTGCCTACGAGTCTGCGGAGCCTCCCAGCTCAACACATCATCCACCTTGGCCGGATCCATTGCAACCCCACTCTCGCTAATTCTATATCCCAAAAATCAATCTGATTCTTACCAAACTCACACTTACTCAATTTCACATACAGACTCGCCTGTCGCAGCCTCTCTAACACCTCCCTTACCAAACAAACATGCTCCTCTCTGGTACGCGTCACAATCACGATATCATCTAAATAGACAAACACCCCCTTATACAAAAGGGGTGCAACACCTCATTGATCAACTGCATGAAAATACCGGGGCCCGGCCAAACCGAATGGCATTACGGCCCATTCGTAGAGCCCGAGGGGCAAGAAAAAGCAGTCTTCCACTGATCACTCCTCTTCACTCGCACCATGTGAAACGCGTCAATCAAATCCAGCTTTGTAAAAAACTTTCCACCTCCTAACTGCCCTAACAAATCCTTGATTAATGGCAGAGGGTAACAGTTGGTGGTACTCACAGCATTCAAACCCCTATAATCAATACACATCCGCAAACTACCATCCTTTTTCTCACGAAACAACACTGGCGCTGCAATGGGAGACTCAGACCTCCGAATAAACCCTCTTCTTAAATAGCCATCGATCTGCTCCCTTAATGCTTCCTTCTCTTTCACTGTCATAGCATATATCTTAGGCTTGGGTAGGACAGCCCCTTCCTTAACTTCTATACTACACTGTACGTTACGGGGGAGGAGGAAGACCCTGAGCTAAAATTGGGTTAACACATCAACATAATCCCAGTATTCAGCTGGCACCCCTTGTACATCATTCCTAACCCCTCCTTCGCATTAGGAGAACATTGTACCACCCCGTCTTCCAATCGATCTTGGGATTAACTTGCTCAAGCCACGGTAACCCCAATACCACCTCATGACCTTTAATGGGGGCCACCACAAAATCAATGTCCCTCTCCCAGGGTCCCACCCGACCCTTCAAATCCTTAGTCCCCACAGTGAAAGGGCCCCCCTCAATAGAGGATCCATCTAATTGCGTAAATGTTACAGGTGTTTCCAAGGGCTTTGTACTCCCACCCAAATCCCCAATCAACTTCGGGGACATAATATTCTCTGAACACCCACAGTCTACTAAAGCTTTTTTCTCTACAATCCCATCTCCTTTAATCAAACCCAATGTACATTGAATATTGGAGCTCACCCCAACACTTTTCCCCTCATCATTGTCCACAAAAGCAGCTTTCGTGGAGGCCACCTTAACCGGCTCCAGTGCCTGTCTCTGTCGGCACTGGGACGCAAAATGACCGGGTTGTGAACAAATAAAGCAAAGGCCTCGTCCCTTCGATGGCCTTTTCACAGGACTGGATCGGTTGTCATTGGCACGACGAGCCTCTCCTCCACGGAATCGTCCCTCCGCAACACCACGACCGGACCCTCTGGACCTCATGGGTTGAAAACGACGCCATTGCACCTGGGCAAGAATTCCTTCAACACTGCCAGCCAACCGGATCCAGCCATCAACGTCTCCAGGATCATCCCGATGTAGACACCACTCCAGGATCTCCTTCCGCAAGCCGTCTTTAAATAATTCCAATAGGGTAGCTGGAGACCACTCCGCAACTTTTCCAGCTAACCCCATGAACTCCTCCGCATACTCAGTGACCGACCGGGATCCCTGATTCAAACAACGAAGCGCCTCCTTCGCCTTAATCCGCTCAATGGATCTCTAAACCGGCCGTATCGCCTGTAGGAAGGCTCCCACAGACTGCAAACACGGGTCTCGACGATCGTGGCATTGAACGTACCACTCAGCTGCCCTTCCCTTGAACACTGCACCGATGGCCCGTACTCGGCTGCTGTCGCTCGGATAGAGATGACCATAATCCTCCATATGGTCCTGCACCGCAGCGGCAAAGAAGGCTACTTTGCAGGCTTCTCCTTCAAACTCAACCCGCAATGGTTCCTTCTTCAAACGGGCCCCGAATTCCTGGGAAACCGCTTCCCTTCCATGAGGGACCTCAAGCATGGTAACACCTCTTCCCATTCCGGCTTGAGGTAAGGGCCGCCGCAGACTTCCTCCTGGATGGCCAAAGGAGATCTAGGACGCTCAGCTGATAGTCCGCCATCCATCCAAGAATAATAAGTGAAGTCTCCTCCGCCCGGGGCACTCCACACCGACTCCATCGGCTCTCTACGGGACATGGCACGGGACATCCTTCTCATAGTCTGTTCCATAGCCTCCAGCTTACATCTCATCACCTCCAACTCCGAGGGTGATGCCGGCTCCGTGGTTTCACTACCACACTTCCTACTAACTGGCCTGTCCTTCGGCACAGTTTCTCTGGGGCCACGCACTTCTGGATCCGTCCAAACTGCCCAGTCCTTCGGAACAGCTTCTCCGATCCCTCCGGCCCTCCGGACCTCCACCTGAACTGGCCTGTCCTTCGGCACAGTCTCTCTGGTCCCATACACTTCTGGATCTGCTTGAACTGACCAGTCCTTCGGAACAGCTCCTCCGATCCCTTCATTCCTCCAAACCTCAGCCTGTCTGGAGACAAATCTCTCTCTCCTTCGCCGGGCGACCTCCAGGCTCACCTGAGCTTCCCAGAGTCGCTCCGCTTCCTCAAATTCCTCCTCCTGGGCAACAGCACCTTCCATCATTTCATGGTGCTCATCCGGGCACCCCACTTGGTCAAGAGTGGTCCAATCCCACTCCATAGTGCGCCGGATTTCCTCAGGAGCCGAATCCCACCTATCGATATATTCTTCTTCTCTCCAAGCCAACCTCTCCATTGCTGGGATAGTTGAAAAGGGGCTTTTGCTTCTGTAACGACTCTCCAACACTCTGTAAGGATCACGCGTAGATTGAAAGCACGGTCCAACACGATTTTATTGCAGGTACGACACATGTGAAGCAAAAGCACCTGCCCGCCACCAAAACACCACTTATATACCCCAACCCCCCCTCCCATCGCCCATGCAATGTCCAGGTAGGGTTGCACCATATCCGGTGATTCAGTATATCCCATAGTCCAAAGGGATGTGACCTCATGGTCCCATGAGTCAGCAGTAGGAGTCCAATTGTCCAATGTCCAGGCTCGGAGGAGTTACATCACTTCCCCCTGCAGCCTTGCACACATGTGGAAGTTACCTCACTTCCACATGACTCAGCACAGTCTTATATAACTGGAGCCCAAGGTTACCCAAGAACTAGGGCAAAGGTCGATGCAATCTCATGCCAGGCTGGGAGCTTGACCTTCATTCAAGCTCAAGTCTCCCAGTCCTGACACTGACATTTAGTGATGTACTAGCACTCTTTGCAGAGTGCTAAAAACCTTATAAAACTGCATCTTCTAGGATTCCATAACATTGAGCCATGGCAATTATAATGGTGTCAGACAGCACCAATTCTACAATGTAAATGCACCCTTAGACAGTGCTCTGTATTTAGAAAGGTTAGTTAAACTAACTGTAATAATTTATGTGATAACCCACTACTTTTGGACCAGCCGAAAAATACCAGTGCTCTGTATTGAATTTAAAATCGCTAAGGCTAAAGCCCTATGGTCCAAAACTAATGGAGCATCAGATTGTAAAACAAAAGGTGTGATGTGTTTGTTACTCGACAGTGAAGGCATCCATAACTTCAATGGGCCACTAAAAGAGTGGTGAGGGCACACCACCCACTGAATGTGACAAGCACAGTTGGTGGGAACGAGTTGGTGCCCCCCCCGGCTTTGGAATTCCCTCCCAAGGGAGATTAGGCAGGCCCCCACACTGTCCTTCTTCCAAAAGGAACTGAAGACTGATATTTGGACAAGCCTTTGAGAATGTCTAACACCAATGGTCTGCAATTAAAGACAGAGCACTGCACTTCGTCTCATGCCCTAGTTCATGAGCTACAGCTAGCACTATTGTATTCCCCTGTTCCTGGTTATGGTTGGCCATGTTTTATGACAGTTCTCACCATAGGTTATTGGGTGCTGTTTTGTGTTTAAAATCATTGTTTTATATTCTAGTGTTTTTATCTTTTATTGTATTGTGTGTTTATTTTATGCGTTGTTCTAGGCACATTGTGCTGTATATAAGCTGCCCCAAGTCCCTTCAGGGAGATGGAGGCAGGGTACAAAAAAGTTGTTGTTGTTGTTGTTGTTGTTGTTGTTTTTATTCGCACAATTCTGCCACCATCCATGCGTCACCATATTCTCCACCACCCTATCCTTCGCCCTTTGGCTTCAAGGACCACCTGAGACCTGGGCATGGAAGAAACAGCCAGTGAAGCACTGTGTAGAGCTAATCTCTCTCAAGATGCTGCAGCATTACTATGCCGGTGGTGTATTCCATTCTAATACTTGGATAGGATCTCGGCCTCAAAAGGCTTTGCATTTTGGCATCACCTTCAAGCTGACAGCTCCTCACTCTCTGCATTAGCTCACAATTGACGAGTGCACTTTTGATGACTGCAAAGTGCTTACAAATGCAGGTTTGTAGTCTCTCTTCTCTTAATGAAAGTGGACCACCTTTCTTTTCATTTATCACTTCTATTTGTTTTATTGCCTCCCTATTAAATAACACACCTATTTTTTAAACCATTCTAAATTTTGAAAAGGAACAAATAAATGCTGGTGCTGAGTGACACCCGTATTCAATACATGCAGAAATATGTATTATCTCAGCGGTGGGCAATGAGGAGTGCATCTACACCAGGCATGGGCAAACTTTGGCCCTCCAGGTGTTTTGGACTTCAACTCCCACAATTCCTAACAGCCTTAGACCATTTTCTTTTTTGTTTAAGTGGCTGGGCAGGGAAAGGAAAAGGCCTGAGGCTGTTAGGAATTGTGGGAGTTGATGTCCAAAACACCTGGAGGGCTGAAGTTTGCCCATGTCTGATCTACATAGTGCAGTTTGACACCACTTTAACTGCTGTGGCACAATGCTATGTAATCCTGAGATTTGTAGTTTGTTGAGGTACCAGCACTGACATTCTTTGACATTCTCTTTGGCAGAGAATGCCAAAGAGCTTTTAAAACTTCAGCTCACATGATCCCATAACACTGAGCCATGGCAGTTAAAGTGCAGCCAAACTGCATTTTTATATAGTACAGATTCACTGTAAGTCTGTCTGGGGACACCTTTTCACTGCTGGGTCATTCCAATGGGATAGAAGGATGCACCATGTCAAAAATGATACCTACCAGTATCTGCATCAGATAGGACACTGATGTTCTTTTGTACCTTCAAGGTGACTCCAAATTATGCTGAACCCTATCATAGGATTTCCTTTGCCAGATATATTTAGAGGAGGTTCATGACTTCATAGATAATTTTTATTCTGTCTAGTTTTAACTGATGTTCTTTGCTTCTGTTTGTGTTTTTATGATCGTGAGCCGCTCCGAGCCCTCGGGGAGTGGAGGGGTACAAATCCAAATAATAAATAAATAATAAATTCGTCTTAAGCTGAGAGAATTTAAATCACTGATTCTCAAAGTAGGCAGTACCACCCCCTGGTGGGCAGCGAGGCGATCCAAGGGGGCGGTGGGAGGCTCAGGGGAATTTGGTGGGTGGTGAACCTCTTTAAGGGGACAGTGAACAATTGGCCATTTAAGAGGGGTTGCGCGGCCCTCTTCTTTGGCCCCATTCCCTGCGCTTTTACCTGCATATTAGATATTTGGATTAAAATTCATAAGAGTAGCAAAATTATTTATGAAGTAGTAATGAAAATATGGTTGAGGGTCACCACAACATGAGGAACCTTATGTGGGGGTCATGGCATTAGAAAGGTTAAGAACCACTATATTAATACTGTATTAAATCTTTCTGTTTAATTGCTATTATTTTTTAAAAAAATAATTTCTAGGGGGGCGGTAAGTAAAAAAAATTTCTGGAAAGGGGAACCACTGGTTTAAATCAACCAAAGGCATCCATTGGCTTTTAATGACTAAGCGAAGATTTGATTCCTGGTCTTCCAGGATCCAATATACTAAACCACTGGCTTTCACAGAAGCAGACATACTTATATGATTAATCTAACAAGCAGAAATCAACAACAGCAGACTGGAAGGAAAAAAATGGTGCCAACTATGCAGTAGCCCAGGAAAACGAAGCCACAAATCAAGATCTTAAGCAGGCTGGGGAAGATTAGGTGACAAAGAACCTGCTTTTCATTGAAGGTGGCAGGATGTGTATGTGAATGTACTGTATATTCCACAAAAATATTGACTTTGTACTAAAGAGAAATGAAGCAGCCCACAGGTTTAAATCAACCGGACATTTTAATGGCTGATGCAGAGGACAAAATAGTGCCGCCTCCCCATTGTGGTTCCATATACAGAGGTAAACTGGACCGGCTCTTGAATCCTTCTTTACAAATTGGCACTAGGAAGTGTCTTCCATTACACCAGAGTTGGGTTGACTTTCCTCATTGATCTTCATGGGAAGGGAAAGGCTCTCAAAGCAAGAAAGCAGCCCTGAAAGAAAGTGTTTGTATTTCCTTCTTGGTAGACTTGGTGGTTTTTATTTGACTGGCATACTCAGTGCAACTGTGGTTTGATTTAAGATATTTTGCCTAATGATATCAACAAGGGGACATCACTTGTAACATCACCAGGACCAATATGTTGTGACATCTTGAAGGTCACCTTAAGATCTTAAGGTTTGGTCCTGAAATCTCAGAGTCTGGGATAGTCCTGACCAGGGACCTTTTTATACTGATTGTCAGAACTGTGGTATAGTGTAGGAAATTGTATCATAAGACTGCCATTCATCCTGTTATATGCTCTGCCTTCCCATCATACCTGTTTGTCTTTTTTGTCTTTTCCCCATGGTTTCCTGCGTTTAGCACCATCTTTTTCTCTCTTCCATTGTTGATTATGTTCCCCTTCATCACATTTATTTATTATTTATTTATTTAAAACTTATATATACCAATCTTCTCTACCTCCGCAGAGGGACTCAGGCCAGTTAACAGCAAGGATTCAATGCTAATTACAGTTTAAAACATCATAAAAAATGAAAGATTAAAATACAATTAAAATAAATACATATAAATACATATAAACCAGGTCGACAAGATAAAAAAACATGTCCAATTTTGATCCACAAACATCATCGATACTTAGTCTATTATTAAACTCTACCATTATTCTGGGAATGCTTCTTTCCAGATCCAAGATTTCAATAGCTTCCTGAAGCTCAGGAGTGAGGGCGCAGATCTAATCTCAGTTGGGAGGGAGTTCCACAGCCGAGGGGCCACCACAGAAAAGGCAGTGTCTCTCGTCCCCACCAGCCGCAATTGTGAATGTGGCGGGACTGAGAACAGGGCCCCTCCAGAAGATCTTAACGGCCTTGATGGTTCATAGGGGAGAATATGTTCGGACAAGTAAACTGGGCCAGAACCGTATAGGATTTTGGAGGTCAATACCAGCACTTTGAATTGTGCTCGGAAGCTAATTGGCAGCCAGTGGAGCTGGCGCAACAGAGGAGTTGTACGCTCCCTGTACCCCACTCCAGTTAGTAACCTAGTTGCCGAACATTGGACTAACTGAAGCTTCCAGGCAGTCTTCAGAGGCACCCTCATGTAGAGGCTTATCTCCACCCCTCTCCTTTTTTAAGTTGAAGGAAAAGAAATCCCAGCAGAGCAGGGAAAGGAAGGTACAGGGAGAGCACAGGTAGCAAGGGACTACCTGGACCCAGGGACATGGACATGAGCGCACCCAGCACCTGGCTTCCCAACCCACCTGCCACCTGCCCATTCACCAGTTGCTTGTTGTGGTTCGAAGATGGGGGTGGGGATGGGGGGGGTGGAGGCGGGAGTCCAGAGCCTGGAGAGCCTGGAAGAGTGGTGGATGGTTCTTTCACTTAGTGAAATGAGAGAATTTCAGATAAAAATTCTGTGAGGCAGGGCTTGAAAGTGAAACTGTTTCTAAGGTCAGCAGACAGGGAGATACAATGAATGATGGAGATAACCTTTCACCTACAAGTAGCTCAGGAACTCCTGATAAAGGCCTGGAAGCCCAAGATAGCTTGTCTGAGAGAGGGGGTGTGTTCAACAGGGTTATCAGGCTTGATCTTTGGGAGAAAAACATCAAGCTCAGGAAATCCAAAAGGTTCAGTGAGAATGAAGTGCAGAGAAAGTCCCACAGGCCAGAAAGTCAAGGTCAAAGAAATGTCTTCATGTTTTGCAGCCCTTAAATTATAGAGTGTCTTTTTGAGAATTCAGATCAGGTAACACTGCTAGATAGTGAGGATCTCAAGTCTTGTTTCCAGTTCATGTTTTAACTTACCAGTAAGTCCTTGGGTTTTTTGGATTCATGTTTTGATTCTTGTTTCCCTGGATGTTATGTCCCTTGCTACCTGTGCTCTCCCAGCACCTTCCCTTCCCTGCTCTGCTGGGATTTCTTTTCCTTCAACTTAAAAAAGGAGAGGGGTGGAGATAAGACTTCCAATGTGGTGTAGACGAACAGAACTAGAGCTCATGTTATGACTCTAGTTTTCCTGTACCTTTTGGATTATTTGGACTATTGCCTTTGAAGTGTTTTACCTCTTACCAGCTTGGTTGGACTTTAAAAAAAACTTTTTATTGGTTTTTTCCCCTCTCCCACCCTCCCCTCCTTGTACATACGGTTTATACATCAAACTACAGAGGTTACATTTGAAATATCAGTCTCAGTCTTAATTTTTCTACTCCACCTCTTAACACATTTTCTAAATAATTTCTAACTGGTTCCCACATCCTCTTTGTTATTATTATCTTTTCAGTTTTATCTATATTATTCCATTTACAATTTGTTATTTCCACATTTAACATATTAATTATATAGCTATACCAGTTGGTCAATGTCCATTTTGTTTTATCCTTTCAACCCCTCACTAAAACTATCTGTGCACACACTATTTATCAATCAATTTTTCTTTTTGCATATTCTTCACTCCTATTATCCGTGCATGTAATACATTTCTATTAACTATTACAATATGTAAATCTAACATTCTATTGATTTCTCCTTCAATCATTTTCCAGTAATCTTGCACTCTATCACATTCCCATATCATATGATTGAACACCCCTCTTTGTTCACAGCCGTGCCAACACTTATCTTTCATCCCTGATACAAAGCGTGAAAGTTGTGCAGGAGTTCTGTACCATTTTTGTAACATTTTTCTTCTGGTTTCCCTTAATGCATTATACTTTTCTCTTGCTATATTACTTATTTCCCTCTGGATGTCTTCCCTCTCAATTTCCATGTCCAATCTCCATGTATGGAAAATTTCCTCTATTATTTCTTCTTTTACTGTTATGATTTGTTCGTACAGATCTCCTGCCACTTTCTTCTCCCCTCTCAAACATTTCCTAATCACCTTCTCAAATGGACTATCCTGTTCTCTTATTTTTTCCCTTCGTCTGAAAATTTCCTGTCTTATGGCCCAGCTTTGGATCCAGTTCCCTGACCCAATCCAGTTCTAATTGCTCTGAGAAAAGGCAGGCTAATGACAAAGAAGAGAGATATGGGGAACCAAGGTTGCCACTCCCCCCTCCCTACCTGCTTTCTAAGGATCTAAAGTCCGACCATTCATTCTACCTCACCTTGCTATGAAACAGCACAGAAGAGTTAGACGCTTGCAATCAGATGTTTTTCACCTACCGTATTTTTCGCTCCATAAGACACACCTGCTGATAAGACGCACCTAGATTTTAGAGGAGGAAAATAGGAAAAAAAATATTTTCGCTCCCCCTCTAAAATCTAGGTAAATCTTATCAGCAGGTGCGTCTGGCTGACTCCTCCCCTGGCTCCCTTCCTTTCCCTCTCACCTTTCCTCGAGCGAAGAAAGGTGGGAGGGAAAGGAAAGGAGTCAGAGGGAGTGCACCAGGGTCGCGTCAGCTCTGACGCGCGCGCTGGCTGACTCCTCCCTGGCTCCCTTCCTTTCCTCTCACCTTTCCTCGAGCGAAGAAAAGGTGGGAGGGAAAGGAAAGGAGTCAGAGGGGAGTGCACCAGGGATCGCGTCAGCTCTGCGGCGCTGGCTGACTCCTCCCTGGCTCCTTCCTTTCCCTCTCACCTTTCCTCGGCGAAGAAAAGGTGGGAGGGAAAGGAAAGGAGTCAGAGGGAGTGCACCAGGGTCGCGTCAGCTCTGGCGCGGCTGGCTGACTCCTCCCATGGCTCCCTTCTTCTCTCCCTCCCACCTTTTCTTCGCTCAAAAAAAGGTGAGAGGGAAAGGAAGGAGCCAGGGAGGAGTCAGCCAGCGTCGCGTCAGAGCTGACGCGACCCTGGTGCACTCCCTCTGACTCCTTTCCTTTCCCTCCCACCTTTTTCGAGCGAAGAAAAAAGGTGGGAGGGAGAGGAAGGGAGCCAGGGAGGAGTCAGCCAGCGTCGCGTCAGAGCTGACGCGACCCTGGTGCACTCCCTCTGACTCCTTTCCTTTCCCTCCCACCTTTTTCTTCGCTCGAAAAAGGTGAGAGGGAAAGGAAGGAGCCAGGGAGGAGTCAGCCAGCGTCGCGCCAGAGCTGACACGACCCTGGTGCACTCCCCTCTGACTCCTTTCCTTTCCTCCCACCTTTTTCTTCGCTCGAAAAAGGTGAGAGGGAAAGGAAGGAGCCAGGGGAGGAGTCAGCCAGCGTCGCGTCAGAGCTGACGCGACCCTGGTGCACTCCCCTCTGACTCCTTTCCTTTCCCTCTCACCTTTCCTTGAGCGAAGAAAAGGTGGGAGGGAGAGGAAGGGAGCCAGGGGAGGAGTCAGCCAGCGTCGCGTCAGAGCTGACGCGACGACCCTGGTGCACTCCCCTCTGACTCCTTTCCTTTCCCTCCCACCTTTTCTTCGCTCGAAAAAAGGTGAGAGGGAAAGGAAGGGAGCCAGGGGAGGAGTCAGCCAGCGTCGCGTCAGAGCTGACGCGACCCTGGTGCACTCCCCTCTGACTCCTTTCCTTTCCCTCCCACCTTTTTCTTCGCTCGAAAAAGGTGGGAGGGAAAGGAAAGGAGCCAGGGGAGGAGTCAGCCAGCATCGCGTCAGAGCTGACGCGACCCTGGTGCACTCCCCTCTGACTCCTTTCCTTTCCCTCCCACCTTTTTTCGAGCGAAGAAAAAGGTGGGAGGGAGAGGAAGGGAGCCAGGGGAGGAGTCAGCCAGCGTCGCGTCAGAGCTGACGCGACCCTGGTGCACTCCCCTCTGACTCCTTTCCTTTCCCTCCCACCTTTTTCTTCGCTCGAAAAAAGGTGGGAGGGAAAGGAAAGGAGGCAGAGGGGAGTGCACCAGGGTCCCTCCGCCGCCGCAACGGACCACAGAAGAGGAGAGGCAGCGACAGGGTAAGTATATCGCCGCCCTCCCTCTGCTCCAGCGCCCCCCCCCGGCCTGCGTCTTCGCTCCATAAGACGCAGCTGATTTTTCATCCCACTTTGGGAGGAAAAAAACTGCGTCTTATGGTGCGAAAAATACGGTACTTTACCAATTCAAGTCACGGTTGGAGCTCTCAACATGATTTCTCTTCTGTTGTTGTGAAAATTACACTTTTTACAACTACTCTCCATTTCAAGGATGAGAGACAACAAATGACCACCAGAAGTGGGATGACATCATGTGATGGAATCAGTCCCTCTACATCCTTCAACTGAGTACAGAGTGCAAAACTACTGAAAAAAGCTCAAAATGATGAGGTCCTTGGTAATGCTAAAGGAGAAGACAAGTGTAGCAGACCGCTTGACCCTACCTGCCCACCCAAGAGCACCACGGCCAGCAAACGAGAACCTCCTCTGTGTCCCAGGTCCGAGAGAGGCTCACTTGGAGTCCACGAGACAGAGATCCTTCTCTGTTGTGGCCCCCGCCCTGTGGAACTCTCTGCCGCCAGACCAAAGAGGCTCCCTCGACCTGCCCCAGTTCTTGGCAGCACTTAAGACATGGCTATTCAGGAAAGCCTACGCATAACACGGAACCAGCGACTCGGAATTCACTGAGTCTGATATTCTAGTATTTTAACCATTTAAAATTTTAATATTTTTAATATTTTAATCGCTAGTTGTGTAAGTCGCCCGGAGCACAAACGTGGAGGGCGACTCATAAATAATAAAGTTCAGTTCAGTTCAGTTCAGATGTAGAGCAGCTCACATACTATATAAAACTCTGGTGTCCAATAAAATGGCGACCTGGCCACAACTGCTGCACTCCAATATCTAATCTCCAGTGTGTTGTCTCGCTCTACCTAATAAAACACTGGGGGGGACCCCATAAATGATAAAACATGGTTCAGATTAAAGCTGGGTTGAACAATCATCCTCCATATTGGCTATCTAGAAAATTGGAAGAGACACTTATTAGCTTTTAGGAGTACACAGATCCATTAAACTGTACAGGGCAACTGCGCAGCATTTTATGAGTTTTTAATGGGTGGGGGGAGAGTGATAATTATTTCCTATGTTTGAGACCATATGGCTTCTTTGATTTTATAAGGACATGCTTGAACCACCAGAGTTTCCACTCCCACCCAGGAGAAGTCCTCACAATGTAGCATTATTTATGGGACATCTGTGGAAGGTGGCATTTGATGTGGAGAGCGAAGGATCTGGTGGTGGGAATTGGTAGGTAGCCAAATTGCTATTCTAGGAAACATAGCCAACCTAGTTCCATCATTAAAAATTGGAAAATATTGCATCCAGGTGTACTTTTAATGTAGGATGGCTTAGCCATTTCAAATCACCCCTCCAAAAGCAGACAATTCTAGTACATAAACGCTACATGATACTGCATATAATTTCCACTAACCTTATTAATAATATTAAATATTAAACTTTTATTTGTTTCCCAATTATTTTGTACCATTATGTAAAATCAGTATATCTACATTGTACCATTGTTCATAAATCAGAATACCTACATTGCTCTGACACAGACACAATTTGTGTGTGTGTGAAAATTGGTGCATTATGTGGGGTGGATGGGTGGGATTACTACTTCATAGATATATCCACTTGGATTTTTTGGGGAAAAATATCAATTTTTTTCTTACAAGTCCTGTCTTTGCACTCACAATGTTTTCATGCAAATATGTATTTTAGAAATAGGCTTTTTTTAAAAAAAAAGAAAAAAAGAAGAAGCTTAAGACTGATATTTTGCACAAAAAAGACATGGCTATCTGAAAACATTGAGTTTTGCACAAAAAAATTGTACAAAAACTCAAATTTCATTCAAAAATAATATTACTGCACAGAATAATTTCCAAAACACTCTATTAGATGGAATCTGCATACAGTTCACACCATTGTGCTATTCCTCCCAACCAGACTGAATTTTTCATCTTGGAAGCAAATAATGTTGAATATTCTTTCTATTGTTTATTTATTTATTTATTTATTTATTATTTATTGAGGCTTCTACGCCGCCGACTCCCGGGGGCTCGCGGCGGCTCACAAAAGCCAGTGGCACAACACCAAAGGGTTAAAACATAAAAGCAGTTAAGAACACCGTTAAGAACATTAACAATAACAGATTAAAAACAATAGAGCAGCAGCAGATATTGTTTAAAGAAATCTGTTTATTTTTTCTTTGATAAGAAAGGTATCTCAGTGTGTTAGGGGCTGTTCATACTAAGATAATGTTTTTATTTCCTCAACAAGAGTAATGTATGTATTTATTTATTTCTCACTTTTCTCCCAGCAAATTATGAGACTGGTTGTTGAATGGTGAATCAACACAGAAGTTATTCAATTGTTTTACTCTAATCAAGACTACCAACAACATTTAGGGCCATGTGTGGCTACATATGCACTTCCACTTTAAGATGATGAAACTTGACCAATACAATAAAGAGACATTAGGTATATGCACATACCTATTTTGGTCTTTAATTCAGTTCTTTAAATTTAAATAATTAAAATATGGATTTATTACCACTTTAAGTCATGAGATTTCATTAAATTTCCCCAAATGAAACTAAAGAGAGTTCTGGGATATTCATATCTCCCTTGGGACTTAAGGCAATTCTATGTTGAATAACAGAATCATAGAGTTTGAAGGGGACTCATGGACCATCATGTCCAACCCTTTGCTCAGTGCAGGACCTCCAGCTAGAGCAGTGGTTCTCAACCTGTAGGTCCCTGGGTGTTTTGGGCTACAACTCCCCGAAATCCCAACCAATTGACCAGCTGTTAGGATTTCTGGGAGTTGAAGGCCAAAACATCTGGGGACCCACAGGTTCAGAGCCACTGAGCTAGAGTATCCTCAACAGGTTGCTCTCTCTCTCTCTCTCTCTTTTGTTTGGTAATATCCACAGAGATCCCGTCAACTCTTTAAGGAAGTAATTCCATTGCCAAATCATGCTTACTGCCAAGAAGGTCTTTCAAATGTTTCACCAAAATCTACTATGATATAACTTCAAAACCTGTTTCTACCCTCTGGGGAAGCAGGGAACAAGATGGTGGAGAAAGGGGAAGTAGAAAGGAAAAGTGGGGAAGGAGAAGATGAAGTCCCTTTGGGGGGAGAGGCGGGTTCAAAATAAAGTTTTATTATTATTAAGAAAGAGAGCATGATATAGGATAATCTAAGGGTTTTCCTATCCATACAAAGCTGGTATTTCTGTTGGTAATAAAATAAATTGTAGATTCTCACAAACATTTTGACAGAATGGTATAAACTCTGAAAATATATGCATATGTTAAATCGTTCTGCAAGTACAGTAAGCAATCCGTATCCACAGATTCTGCATTCACTGATTCAACCATCCACATCTTTAAAATGTAGCATGCTGTATTATCATGGGGTGTATGCACCCTACACCACTGAAGAAATCATATTGTTTAGCTGGTATTTCACCACCTGACATGCCCAGGAAAGTAGCAACCAATAATGAATGGACCAAGGCAGCGGCATCTCTGGCCTATCCCCTGTTCTGATATCAGCTAGGATGCCAACAAGTTAAATAAAAAAACTAGTTTTCTAAGATCTACAGAGACACTTGATGGAACACCTCAGCAAGCAAGAGTCCAAAAGTGGCAGGCTAAACCCCAGAACCTCAATCAATGGGTGATTCCAGATGAGAGACTCCCTCCTGGGTACACATAAAACTGGGAGACTTGGAAGGTGCTGACAGACTACTCTCTGGCACCATGAGATGCAGAGCCAACCTTAAGAAATGGAGTCCACAAAGTGGAGTCCACGACAAGCGAGTGTGGAGAAGTGCAAATCAAAGACCACCTACTACAATGCAACCTGAGCCCTGCTGGAGGACCTTCTTATAGCAACACCAGAGGCACTGCAAGTGGCCAGCTATTGGTCGAAGGATATTTAATAGAATGCCAAGTTTTCAAACTTTGTGTTTTTGTTTTTTAAAAAATACAGTACAACTGATATGATAAATAAATAAATCTTGAAAATGTTTTTTTTTAAAAAAATCCATAAAGCACATCTTGAATGTGCCATTTTAACAAGGGACACAATTTTACTACAACATTGCATATAATGGGACTTGAGCATCCATGGATTTTGATATCCACAACGGTCCTGGAATCAGACCTCAGCAAATGACAAAGGTCTGTTGTATATATTTTCTCTTGATTCGTATGGATTTCATAGTAAAACTATATCATGTATCACTTCAGTTTGTTCACATGAAAGTTTCCACAAAAAAATAAAAAATTGCACCCTGCGATTTTTCCTACTACTGATATCTTTCAATTTTTACCCCTCCCCATCCATATCTCTCTCTCTCTCTCTCAAACAGTGGTTCCTAAACTTATTTGGCCTACTGCCCCCTTTCCAGAAAAAATATTACTCAGTGCCCCCCTAGAAATTAATTTTTTTTAATAGCAATGAAACAAAAAGATATATGTATTAATATTTCTACCTTTTATGTAAAATATAGTAAAGAAAAGTGCAAATATAATTCCCCTGTCATTAAAGAGCATTCTGAACTCCAACAATCATGGAATTGATCCAAACCTGGCATACAGAACTCCCATGGCCAACATACAATACTGGAGAAGTTTGGAGAAAATACCTTGACATTTAGGAGTTGCTGTTGCTTGGTGCATTCTGGGCCCAGATGTGACAGAGAGGCTCTTGCCTCTGGCAAGCTTGGCAGGCGGTGAGAGCCGGGCGTGGGAAGATCCCCAACACGGCCTGGACTTACATGGAGCCGGCTGCCGGCTGGCGTGAAGGAGCTCTCGCCTGCCTTTGAACTGGGATATATGGCAGTGTGGACTTAGATAACCCAGTTCAAAGCAGATATTGTGGGATTTCCTGCCTTGATATTCCGGGATATAGAACTGTGTGGAATGGCCCTTAGACTCCAGTTCCCAGAGCCCCTGACTAAGGGACAAGCTGGGGGAGACCTCTGGGAATTGAAATCCCAAACACCTGAAGATCCAAAGGTTGGGATCTTCTCAATTCAGTAGTTGGCTGAAGGAGGAAAACAAGAGAGCTCTGTTTTGGGGTCAAAGGGAACTCACAGCAAGGGAGAAGGCAAAGGAGAGGGAAGCTGAGAAGGGCAAAGGAATAGCAGGCAGGCAGGCGCTGAGCTCCTGGACCAGACGGGATGCGGCTGCTCCTTCCTCTCTCTGTGTGCAGGGCAAACAATGCCACGGAGGGGAAGCGGGCAGAGAGGCAGAGAGGTGGGGGAGGCCTGGGCAGGAGGCAGGGAGGTGGGGCTGGCTGCAGCGGGCGACTCACCGCCCACCTGGATCGCTCCAGTGCCCCCTAGGGGGTGATAGCGCCCACTTTGGGAATGACTGCTCTAAAAGAACAATACATACTACAGGTATCATCATTTTACTCTCTCCCTCCCCGCCCCCATATTAGAGGTATCCCTGAGCATGACTTGGACATAGGACATTACAAGATGTACTGTCTTAGACACTCCCAGATGTGCTATGCAATTTTGCAAAGGAATTAAAAATCCTCCTGGGTCATTCCAAGGACAATGAAGTGTGCACTTCTGAAACCACTACAAGGAGCAAGAAGAGATGACTCAGATGCAATTACATTTTTACACATGATTCTCCACTATGAACAACTACTTGCAATAAAACTGCACTGTGTTTAAAACACATTCAACACATTTTCTAGATTATTTCCAAATGCTATAATTTCTAAACCAAATTTGTGTGTTTATGTGGTTTTTTAAAAGAAGTAATTCACTTGTAGCCTTCAATACAGTTTCACTCAACCTCAAGATTCCATACAAAGAAAAGAATGGACTTACTCAATTCAATAAAAATCATGTTGTTTGGTGTAATGGTTTGAGTGTTGGACTATGACTCTGGAGATCCAGGTTCGGTTCTCCACTTGGCCTTGGAAACAAGTCATGCTGGACAAGTCATACACTCTCAGCCTTAGGAAAGTGTGATAGGATCACCATAAATCATAAACTGGGAATAACTTGAAGGCAAACAACAACAAAATCTGCCTCCCTTTTTCCATTGTGCAATAATTCCCCCTTATTGAAAATTGCAAACCTAAGTTAAAATTGTATTAATGTATTGTCGAAGGCTTTCCTGGCTGGGATCCCTGGGTTATTGTAGATTTTTGTAGAGAGAATGCTTCTACAACATGGCCATACAACCCGAAAACCTACAACAACCCAGTAAAATTGTTTGCCTTCCAACCCCCGAAATAATGAGACAGACAACAGTAATTGGATCAAATTTGGGCAACCTTTATTTAAAAGTGACTCATTTAAGTTTAACCTCACTAAACTCAGGTGTCAAGGGAACAAGGTGTGGTCTAGCCGAGGTAGCGTCCACAAGCAAACGACCCCTCGGCTACACTGGAAAACTCCCTTGTAACACAAAACTGGGCAACCTCTCAAGGAAAACACAAGAAAACCACTCTGAAAATACTTAACCAGATTCTCAAAATTTCAGGACCAATGGTATCCCTCTTACCATCAAACAGCCGTCCAGGTAAGTGTATTTGTGCACTTTGAAGAATACATGAGTGAATATGGGTCTATGGATTACCCTAAACTATTTGTGCTGCCCTATTTATAGAACCGCCATCCCAGAAAGTCCCAATAACAGTACAGGGTAGGCAAAAAAACCACCCTAGAATGTAGAAGTGGAAAAATTCCTACCCCGCCCCTAAGGCGACCACTATACTGCCACTGGGCAGAAGTGGTGGGTCAACACGGAACGGAAAAGGTACAAAGAAGGGCAACAAAAATGATCCAAGGGATGGAGCAGCTCCCTTATGAAATCAGGTTGCAACGCCTTGGTCTTTTCAGCCTTGAAAGACGGCGTTTAAGAGGTGACTTGATCGAAGTGTATAAAATCATGCATGGGATAGAAAAGGTGAATAAAGAAAAAATATTTTCTCTGTCACACAACACTAGGACTAGGGGGCACTGCCTAAAGCTCCAAGGTAGGAAAGTTAGGACTAATAAAGGGAAATACTTCTTCACCCAGAGGGTCATTGGGTTATGGAACTCACTTCCAGAGGAGGTTGTGACAGCTGTCAGCCTGGACAGCTTCAAGGCAGGATTAGACAGATTCATGGATACCAAGGGAATCAGTAGTTACTGAAATGGACATCCAAGTGCCACCTCTGTGTTGATGGAGGCAGGCAGGATTTTCCCCGGGTACTGGTTGTGGGGGGTCGGGAGCAGGTGAGGGTTCTGCCCTCCTTTCTGCTAGAGATCCCTGTGTACAACTAGTGGGCTACTGTGTGACACAGAATGCTGGACTAGATGGGCTGAGGCCCGATTCAGCATGGCTCTTCTTATGTTCTTATGTTCTTATGTAACACCTCAAATGGGAATGAAGGCGGAGGCTGCCCCAACACCATAGGCAGCCTCCGCTCATTCCCCAGAAGGTTCCATCCAGGGAACCAATAGCCTCCCTTTGTGGGAGGAGGTAATAACCTTTCCCCACCCACTGCGCAGGCAGGGAAAGGGCATTTGTTTAAAAGCTTGTGTAAGTCTTCTGTTTATGAGAAATGGTGTCCCAAAAATTCAAGGAAGTGGTGGTGCCAGCTTCTTGCATATGAAGACAAATGTAACATCTGCACAACATTATTAAACCAGAAGCAAACAATAGCAGGATAATGAATTAGAGGGTAAGGTTACTGGTCATGAGAGTTGTATGCTGCCTGCAGTATGAGAAATAATACATCATTCAGGATCAGTTATTAGTGAATTGCTGTGAGAGATGAAAACAGAAGTTGTTTGTAGGCTGCCGATAAGTAACTGCCTGGCCTCTGTAAAAGATATGTCCTCGGCTTGGTCTCAAATGGTTTCTCTTATGTTGGTTGAGTCGGCCTTCCACATTTGAGGGTTTAAATTTACAGATGATCTGTGGATTTGATTAATGTGACATCTCTAGGAATCTAAAGGGATGGGTGCACCCTGGCTTCTATATAGGTGGCCAGTCCATAGGGTCCAGTCAGGTCAAGACTTAATCAGACTACCTGGGCCATCACCTCACTCTCTGTGTTGCTACCACTATTTCCACCTGGACACAGAGCTCCATGTAATCTCCTGGATGTCACACGTTAACCATATTCTGACACCATTAGAGGAGCCTCGGTATGACGGGAATGATCTTCCTCCTTTTTCCTGGTCTTGTGCAGACCTCTATAGATCTCAGAACACATACTGTAGCTGGCTCCAAGGCCAGCTGAAAACTGTGGTGTTGGCAGTGACATGAGTGTAATCCACCCTATTTCTCTGTCCCATTTAGACAGAGGATTGGTCTGAATCAGACCCGATTCCACTACCCAGACTGTCCCAATGCTGCAAGATATTTTCCCCAACTTTGCTTGTAGCAGGGCAAAACCCACAACACTAATTGGAAATAGGCAAATCTCATGGGAACAATGAGAAGTCCAGGTTTTCTAGCTCATACCGGAGAGCCGAGAGATTCCTAGAGAGAACACTTTTAAAGGAATTTCTAGGACCTTCATTGCAATTGTGTGGTCATCACTCAGGTAAATGAAATAGACATTTTATTCACCCCCCCCCCCCCCACTTTCATGGAGATCCTGTATTCTTAAGACCAGCAAATGTGGAGGGCTGACTGTAATATGTGTTTGTACACATATCTAACAGATGCATTTTGTTTTAGGATCCTTTAACACTACACAATTATATCTCTATGACTACACTTAACCTGCTACTGCTGGGTCTTGTGCCCTATGACATGCAGCTGAGTATTCTAACTATCAGTAAACTTCAAATCCCAGGATCCCATAGGATGGACCATAGCAATTAGGCTATTCTTATATTGTATTGTCAAAGGCTTTCACAGCTGGAATTGCTGGGGTGTTGTGTGGTTTCTGGGCCGTATGATTGTGTTCTAGCAGCATTTTCTTTGATGTTTCACCTGCATCTGTGGCAGGCATCTACAGATATCAGGAGTAAATGCTGCTAGAACACAGCCATACAGCCAGAAACCACACAACACCCCAACTATTCTTATATTGCTATAATTGTGTAGTGTGAATGCAATCCGAGTTTTAATAGCTATCTTCAAAGTGGTGTTTCAGTTATGACTGTAAAGCAAAGCTTACATTAAAAAATACAGCTATTAAATTGTTCTTAGCCCATATGTTCCTTATGTATGCCATTAATGATATAAGCAGACATTATGACAGATACCTTGGGAGAAAATCATTGTTGCAGCAATTCTGCTGCCATTATATTAATGCAGCAAGCTCAAGTTGGCGTTAATGAGCTTAGGCCACTCCAGCTCACAAAAAATTAAAGCTAGCTCATTGAGTATTTCCCTCATTGATTTGAATGGGATTTGATTCAATGAAAGACTACAGAGTTGTCCCATGGTTAATCTTCTACCTGCTGTTATTTCTTTCTTTCTTTCTTCTTTTTTTTTTTGCTGGTAAACTGCAATTCATTTCCAATGAACATTTTTCTTCACTCCCCCCCCCCCCCATCTTTCTTTTAATGGAGTAGATCTTAAATATCTGCTGATTTCTTTGTAGAGGATCTCTTAGGAAGAAGTGGCAATCAAAGGGGATAGAGAGAGACCAAACTGTTTTTGATGCAGGCATTATGTTTCCCAACTCATTTATAAAAAGGAATGAGGTTGGAGAAGCGTGAAAAGACACTGGAAAACAAAAAAAGAAGAAGAAAGGATATGCTGTGTAAGTAACAATTTGGAAAAAAAGGTAAAATTTGGATATGGGGATAGGAATTTGAAAATATTATTGGAATCATGGAAATAATGCCCAGAAATAATGCCTGGCTGCTCACCGGAGGGAGCGATATTAGAGGCAAAGATGAATTACTTGGGCCACATAATGAGAAGACAGGAAAACTTGGAGAAGACAATGAAGCTGGGAGAAATGGAAGGAATAGGGAAGAGGAGCCAACCAAGGACAAGGTGAGTGGATATAATCCTTGAAGTGACTGGCTTGACCTTGAAGGAGCTGGGGGTGGCAACAGTCAACAGGGAGCTCTGGGGTGGGCTGGTCCATGAGGTCGCAAAGAGTTGGAAGTGACTGAATGAATAAACAATAAACAACATTGGAATCATGAAGATACCTCACTCTTTTGCGGGCAGGACTGCTGACCGACAGTGGTTTGAATATGGGGAGTGTGGGTTGAGCTCCCTCTGTCCCTCTGTTAGCTCCACCTTTCCATGCAAGGACATGAGAGAAGCCTCCCCACCATGCCCAGATTACCCATAAGGCCAACGAGGCCATGGCCTAGGGGCGCAAGCCGGGGGGGGGGTGCAGATCACGGACCAAAAAACCCCAAAAATGGTCTGCGCCCCTCTTTCCCCCTTTCTCATACCCCTCCTCGCTCCTTCTCCCAGCAAAGTCTCTACTCCATCCCCTCTGTCTCTCTCTCTCTCGCGTGCTCTCTCTCTCTCTCATGCGCTCTCTCATGCGATCTCTCTTGCTCTCTCTCACGCGCTCTCTCGCGCGTGCATGCTCTCTCTCATGTGCACACTCTCACTCGCTTGCGCACGCACACCCTCTCTCGCACTCTCTCTTGCGCGTGATCTCTCTTGCGCGCACTCTTTTGCGCGCGCATGTTCTCTCTCTCTCTCTTCTCTCTCTCTCTCTCTCTCTCTCTCGTGCGCACGCTCTCTCTCTCTTGTGCATGCCTTTGGAGGGAGTTTGCACCCACTGCGCTCTCCCCAGCCTCCTGACTCCCGAGGAGACCTTCAGAGCACAGCGGAGCTTTCCAGCCGGTGGGAATGGGGACCTTGGAGGTGGCAGGAGGTTGGCTTAAAGGGGGCATAATTCCAAAGTGTGGCCTAGGGTGCAAAAAAGTGTAAATCCGGGCCTGCCTCCCACAGGATGGAAAAACATCCGGGTGTCATCTGGGCAACGTTCTTGCAGACGGCCAATTCTCACATACCAGAAGCAACTTGCAGTTCCTCAAATCACCCCTTACACATAAGGACATTGTGTTAGTGAAGCTGAAACCTATTATAATATAAAACTAGACTCAAAACTCAAACAGAGAGCTTTGAAGGATGATACGAATTTCACAAAACTGAGCTACTCCGTCCATCTTTGTCACAGCAGAAGTGACATGACAACATATGACTCAGCATTGTGGTGTCACTGCCAATGCAGTTTCAGGCTCCAGCAGTAGGACTGTAGTGTGAATTTTGACAGGGAGAAATGTAAGCTACTTTACTTAGAGGGGGAAAAGTGAAATGTATGGATAAAAAATGGGGGACACCTGGTTTGACAAGAGTACAATATGAGAAGGATCTAGAAGTAGACTACTAGCTGAAGATGAGTCAACTGTGATGTGATAACTAAAAAGTGTGATCTAGGCTGCATCAATAGTATATTGGTCTAAATTAAGAAAAATAATACTACCATTCTATTTTGTTTTCTTCAGGTCTCATTTCAAATACTGAGTCCAATTCTGGATACCATAATCTGGGAAGCATGTTGACAAATAAGAATGGATCCAGAAGAGAGCAAACAAGACAGATTCACAAATTTCTTCATGTGCCTCCAATATGTTTTGGCCGACAGTTTCAATTGCTCCCTGCTCAGCATAGCAAGGATCTCATATTCAGACAGACATGTATTTAGAGGAGATACATAAATATAAAATAGGGAGACAGAAAAACACATGTCACTCATGGGACAGGCTCTAGATCTGATTTATGCAATTATCGTACATGGAAATAGGATGCATGCAACCGAGAAAAACTGTTCTGGCTTCCTAAACAGCTGGCATGGGCTTCACAAGACAAAGTGCATCTTTGCTGATGATTTTATGGGCCACACACTGAGTAGTACAGCGGGTTTCTGTGGAGAGGCAGACAGGCTATTGAATATATTTCTGATTTAGGTATGTGCTGCAGCTTAAGTGGAACAGAAGAGGGGCAACATAAATAGCAGGGCTACTTAAGAGTCCATATCTCCCTAAAAATAAGAAAGACTATGCTTTGAAATCTACAGGGCAGTGTCAGAGATATCTGAATTTTGGTTCTGAGAGCCTTCTGATCACCCCTGTAGTGGTGAGATATTCTAGAAAGGAATGGTGCATGGCGACGTTATTCCGGTTCATTTTTCGTAAGCATTTGCCAGTATAGAAAAAATGTTTTTGTTATTGCCTACAGCCAAGAAAGCTACAACTTTTGTAGATCTTTTGAATGAGAGATCTCAAAGAGCCACCATCATCAACTGCCTTGCCAAGGTATTGCGAACTCAAGATAGTAGCTGTGTGGTCTTGTTTCAGCATTGTTAGCAGACCCAAGTGGTGCAGTGGGTTAAACACTTGTGCCAGCAGGACTAAAGACTGACAGGTCATTGGTTCGAATCCAAGGAGAGTGGGTTGAGTGCCAGCTCCAGCTCCTCATGCAGGGACATGACAGAAGCCTCCCACAAGGATGGTAAAACATCAAACACCCTGGCATCCCTTGGGCAATGTCCTTGCAGACTGCCAATTCTCTCACACCAGAAGCAACTTGTAGTTTCTCAAATCACTCCTGACACACAAAAAAAGAGTATTGTTAGCTATTTTGAGACTTCTTTTAAGAGAAAAAGTGGCATATAAATAAATTAATAACAACAACTTGTTCCATTGTGCCAAGCATCATCATCTTTTCCAGTGTCACATCATCTCATGAGACATCCAAAGTATTACCACCACAGTTGAGTCATCCTTGCTTCCAGTAAGAATTCAGGCTTGATTTGTTTTAAATCGCTTTAGCAATCCATTTCTGTAGAACATTTCACTTTTGCTACTTGATTTTCAGTCATTAATGGGAATCCCTTGCCATTCAGTTCTCATGGTCCTTGAGCATAATACACTATGATTCCATTATGACTGCCATGGTAACATCTTACAAAATCTTAGGATTTATGGTTTGATGAAGTAGTAGGGCTTTCTGGCTAAGGAGTCTAAAAACTCATCCTTCAACTCGAAGGATCTCGGGATTCCATAGGGTTAGAGGTTGAGAAAACAATCAAAAGGGACAGGATCCACAATGTCAGCATGGTTAAAGATGTGTGAATGGATGAAGGGTTTGAAGGATATAGGCAATGCCTCCTTGTAAGTTTTAAGTTGTCAAAATTAAGTAGTTGTGAGGGCTTTCTTGAAAAAGCCATCCCTGAATTCCTCAAAATCAGGCACTATATGAGAGTTTGTGGTGGCCTCCCAACTCAAGAAGTTTCTAGGTGAAACAGATTATCTAGATCCAATTCAATCTGCTTTCAGGTCCAATTATGAGACAAATGTTTATTTATTTACTTATTTACTCCATTTCTATCCTGCCTTTCTCAACACCGAAAATGACTCAAGGTGGCTTACAACCCAGCAGCCAGGGGTGGTCCGAGCTCTCCCGGGGGTGGGGTGTAGGCGAACATTATTTTTGCACCCCCGCGGCTCCCGAAATGCAGAAATTCGCGCATGCACACTGGCTCCCGAGCGCGCCGGCGCAGAGGAGCGGGGGGAGGGGACTCACGGGCAGGCGCCCGGACCCGAACAGGAGCAGGAGGAGAGGGGAGGCCACGAGGGCGGCCCCCACGGAGACACCCCCAGCAGCGGCAGCAGCAGCAGCACCCCCAGGAGGGCCCGGAGCCAGAGGCGCATCTTCCTCTTCCCCGCTGAATGAATGTTGGCGGGGAGGGGGCGGGGCCACAGGGACGCCAAAGCCAGCCCCCCCCCTGCGTGATGTCACTTCCTCGCCGCCTCTGCCGAGGAGGAGGAGGGGGAGGAAGGCCTTGCCGGCTGCGCGATGCAGCAAGGACGCCCGGAAGGAGAGACGCCGGAGGGAGGGAAGGAGGAGGCAGCCTCTTCCTCCTTCCCTCCCTCCCTCTGGCGTCTCTCCTTCCGGGCGTCCTTGCTGCATCGCGCGGCCTCCTCGACAGAGGCGGCAAGGAAGTGACGTCACGCAGAGGAGGGCGAGGGGGACCGCCCTCGTGGCCTCCCCCTCCTCCTGCTCCTCCTCAGGTCCGGGCGCCCGCCCCGTGAGTCCCCTCTCCCCCGTTCCTCCCCGCCGCCAGCTTTGGAGGCATGGCGCGGGCCGCACTGGCTCCCGAGCACACCTCCAGCCCGGCTGGCTGTGGTGGCGGGGCGGCGCCCCTCCCAGGTGGCGACGCCCTTCTCCAGTGACGTCGCCCTACGCGGCCGCGTGGTCGGCGTAATGGGCGGGGCCGGCCCTGCCAGCAGCTATTCAATGCCATAACAATATAAAATGTATAATATAAAACATTTAAACACATTTATAAAATCATACAATAAAACTATTTAAAACATATAGAACCAATGCCTTCACTGTTCATCTCATTGTCCAAAAAGCATCATCTAAGCCGTTCCACAATTCAGTTCCACATAGATCCATGTTAGTATATTGCAATGCATTTCCAATGACTTGTTCAAAAAGCTAAGTTTTTACTTTTCTTTGGAAGGTCAGGAGGGAGGGGGCCAATCTAATATCCCTAGGGAGGGCGTTCCACAGCTGAGGGGCCACCACTGAGAAGGCTGTCTCTTGTCCTCGCCAAGCACGTCTGCGAATAAGGCAGGACCAAGTGCAGGACCTCCCCAGCCGATCTCCTCCTCCTTACTGGATTACCTATGCAGAGAACTACAGGAATGTGTGCCTGTTCATTTTGCGGGACCTCTCAGTGCATTTTGATGCCGTAGGGCATGATATTCCTCTCGGCAGCCTTGCTGTGATAGGATGGTACTGTTGTTTTCCAGTGGCTCCATTCTTTTCTGGAGGAGCAAAACCAGAATGTGGTGCTGGGAGACTCCTGTAACCCCCTCCCCATTGAACTCAGAGGTCACTCCTGCTATTTAGCAAATACTTGAACCTTCTGGGAGATGTGTTTTATGTGTTGGTGCATCAATACCCAAGGTGTCACTTGTATTGCCTTTAGAGAGGACAGAAAGATGAGGCATAAAACAAAGGAACAAAAAGATGGAGCTAATTGCTAAGCGTGAGAGACAACCATGGAAAGGTTAACAGAGACCCCTCAAGTGTAGATTTCTCTCCCCAAGTCCCTAAGCTGGCACTCAGCTTGGAGGGTTTTGTCCGTGACTGAGACCTTTCTATTTTCCAAGCTTTTCTAACAATGAGTGATTGTCATAACTGTGTGAAATTTACTATTGTCATCATTACAGCTGCTCTTTTGTCTTTCACTGTGAAAGTTTTTAAAAATCTGGTTGCAATTAATTTTTGCTTTGCTTTAACTATCCTGGCCATTTAAAAAACTTACTATTTTAGTTAATGAAACAATCCTTACTGCATATTATCTCTCCCATTCCAAAAATGTCCAAGACATTTGGTAAGATCAGAAGGAGAGAAACAAAGATAGAAAATCTGGGATGCACAGTTTGATTTTGATTTTCAAACAGCAAAACAATCACAATCCAAGTCACTAAATTATACACAAGAAACATAATTGTATTTTTAGCAAGAGATGTAACAAAGATAATCTATGTGGTATTTGTTATTAGCATGTTAACACAGTATGCACGTTCTGGCATTTAGATATCCCACAAGATGACCTTTACTTCCAACCCTATCCTTGCTCCAATTAATAAATTGCCCATTAATTCTTAACCTGCAGCTTTAGCCCTTTTTCAATAACCTAAAAGAGGAGAGTTAAACACCACGGGCTTATTATCCATGGTCTTCAATACCATTATAACAACCTTTCAAACCAGGGCCCTGGGGACTTTCTGAAGGCAAATGAATCCATTGTTCTGTGGGCTTTTCTAGACAAAAGCTACTGACAAATGGTTCCCACTGAGTTCTAGGGTATTATTATTTCACAGTTCTGCAGTACATTGGACTCTGCTTCAAATGCCTTCTGGCAAGAAAAGAGACTTTGAAAATAATGGCAGCAGAGCCTGAAAAAGACAAAGTGTTTCTTTCTTTCTCCAGGCACAATTCAAGGCATTAGTTTGTTTTTGTTTATTTGTTCAGTCGCCTCTGACTCTTTGTGACCTCATAGACCACCCTACACCAGAGCTCCCTGTCTGCTGTCATCTCCCCTAGCTACTTCAGGGTCAAGCCATCCATCCACCTTGCCCTTGGTCAACCCTTCTTCCTTTTTCCTTCCATTTTCCCAAGCATCATTGTCTTCTCTAAGCTTTCCTGTCTTCTCATTATGTGGCCAAAGTACTTCATCTTTGCCTCTACTATCCTTCCCTCCAATGAGCAGTCTGGCTTTATTTCTTGAAGTATGGACTGGTTTGATCTTCTCGTGGTCCAAGGCACTCGCAGAACTTTCCTCCAACACCACAGTTCAAAAGCATCTTGTATCCTATTTCGCTCAGCCTTCCCTATGGTCCAGCTCTAACTTCTGTAGGTTACTACGGAGAATATCATTGCTTTTACTATGCAGGTCTTCATTGCCAGTGTGATGTCTCTACTCTTCACTATTTTATTGAGATTGTTCATTGCTCTCCTCTCAAGAAGTAAACGTCTTTTGATTTCCTGGCTGCAGGCATTGGTTAAGACCTCTAAATTCTCATATGGCTTATGGCAAGGTTATCTGGAAGAGCATATCTCCCTCTATTAGCCTTTCCTGGCTTTGGGACCAGCAGGACAGATGCTTCTCCTTGTACCAATGATGTCGAACCTAAATTTGGGGTAGTCTTGCCTTTGAGGCCACAACCCTAGGTTCCTCTAAGGTGAGGGTCCTTGATGGAAAACCTTGGTGAGCGATCCAGAGCGCCTAGAAAAACCCCTAAGTCCCCGAGAGAATATCTCACCAAGATACGGAAGGGTGCCAACGAGAGAGTTCTATCCCAGCTGAGAAAGGATGACAAGCCGCAATGTTCCTGATGTCCGCAAAGCTTGACATGTTTATTTCAATTTTCCAAGCATTTTTATACATTTTCAGAACTGTCAGATTCAAATCTCCCGCTCACCCCCGTTCCCACACTTTGCTCTGATTGGATGGAACTTTCGCAACAGCCGAGGAGCGGGACGCCGGCCGGCTTCCTCCAGCCTACATTCCGCCTACATTCCGGCCAATGGGGAAATTTCCACACCTTGCTGTTTGGACCAATGAGGGGTGAGAGGCGGGAGAAGATAGAGAAAAATGAGGTTGGAACTTTGGTAATGAGATTATGATATGCTAATGAAGATTTGATCAGTGAGAGAGAAACCCTGGGGTCCTGCAATCTTCCCATCCATTGTATTAAGTTTAAAATAAATTATTTCCTGATTGTTGTAACTCAGTGTCTGGATCTGTCATTTCCTGCAGGTATGACATCTGTGGGGTGTATTGTGGCTAGTTCCTGAGCTTCAATTCTTGATAAACAATAAAATATGTCTGATGATAGACGAAAATCCTCAGAGATCAGAGTCTATAGATCTCATGACCACCAGCTGTTTTGCCTTGGGATAGGCCAAGAAAGGAGCTGACTGCCACCACAGTCATGCAAAAGTATTCTGGAATTTTTCCATGTTGAGTCATGCAGTTTGGTCAGCAGTTGCGGCTTTGTTACTCTTAAAATACATTCATCATGAGGAGGGGGCATGCGGGGGGGGGAGATACAATGAATTTTAGGGAAAAGGGGATATCATTCCTAGTTTTGTTTATTATTTATTTATCCATTTCATCCATTTATTTCATGAATATTTGGGGAAAGTCCAGGCTTTGAGATCTATGAAAAGGTCCCCTTTCCAATGGAAATGGAAGAAGGAGGGCTTCGGTGGGTTTATCCATGTGAACAAGAGTCCAAAGACAGTCCAGGAACAAGCAAAGTTGGTCAATGCAACTTCATGGAGGCTAGGGAATTCTCTTCTGAGGAACACCACAATGACTTCTCTTCCTTGTCTTTCACCAGTAAGCAAAACTCTCTTTATTCGGATAGACTTTTCAGACAGAAAGCTTTTAAAGAATAGGTTGTAAGGGGCATTGTGCTGGTTTGCACTGAAAGGGTGCTCACCAATGCTTCCTCTTCATTCTGGAAAGAAGTGACGAGTGGAGTGCCATAAGCAGGGTTCCATCCTGAGCCGATTAGAGAAAAACTCACACTAGAGAAAAACTCCACTTAAAATCCAGTTTCTGCTTCCTGCAGAATTCTGAGGTTTGTACTTTAGGGCGGCTGTTAAAAGCTCCTTCCTAAAGTACAAACCTCAGAATTCTGCAGGAAGCAGAAAGCGGATTTTAAGTGTTTTTCCCTAGATTAATTAAGTGGTTAGATGAAGGGTTAGAAGGCATGATCATCAAGTTTGCAGCTGGGACAAAATTGGGAGGGATAGCCAATACTCCGGAAGACAGGAGCAGAATTCAAAATGATCTTAACAGATTAGAGAAATGGGCCAAAACTAACAAAATGAGGTTCAACATAAAAATGAAATGCAAAGATATAGAATGGGGGTGGGGGGATGATGCCTGTCTCGACAGCAGTATGTGTGAAAAAGAACTTGGAATCCTCGTGGACAGGAAGGTGAACATGAGCCAACCATGTGATGAGGCAGCTAAAAAAGCCAATGGGATTTTGGCCTGTATAAATAGGAGTCTAGTGTCTAGATAAGGGCTGCCCAGGAAGTCAATCGCGATCGACTAGTCGATCCCAGGAACGAAGGAGGTCGATCCCAGCCGGATGGGGTGCTTCACAGAGGGGGCGGAGCCAGGCTGCACCAAGCCCCGCCCCCTCCCCGGCTTCGGCACTCCCAGCAGCTGCTCCAGGTTTGTGGAGGGCACGGCCAAGCAAGCTATGCCACCACCGGCTTGACATTGCCATCCTCAAGCCTGGAGAAACTGCGGGGAGCTCCAAAGCCAGAGGGGAGGGGGCGGGGCTTGGTGCAGCCTGGCTCCGCCCCCCCTGTGGCTGCTGCTCTACCAGCAGCTTCTCCAGGCTTGACGATGGCAGTGCCAAGCCAGCCTTGTGCTAGCTATGTCACCACTGGCTTGGCACTGCCATCCTCAAGCCTGGAAAAGCTGCTGGGAGCTCCAAAGCCAGAAGGGAGGGGACGGGGCTTGGTGCGGCCTGGCTCTGCCCGGCTCCGCCCCCCTCTGGCCAAGCCCTGCCCCACCCCCTCCCCTCTCCAGCCTTGAGGAGGTAGGTAGATCTTTCTGACTTGGTTTTAATATAAGTAGATTGCATGCTGAAAAAGTGTGGGCACCCCTGGTCTAGATCCAAGGAGGTCATGCTACCCCTCTATTCTCCCTTGGTCAGACAATACCTGGAATTGCACTGTGTCCAATTCTGAGCACCACTATTGAAGAGAGATATTGACAACCTGGAATGTGTCCAGAGGAGGGCGACTGAAATGATCAGGCGTCTGGAGAACAAGCCCTGTGAGGAGTAGCTTTAAGAGCTGGGAATGTTTAGCCTGCAGAAAAGAAGGCTGAGAGGAGACATGATGAGGGCCATGGATCAAGATGTGAGTCGAAGTCATAGGGAGGAGGGAGCAAGCTTGTTTTCTGCTGCCCTGGAGAATAGGACGCAATGGAACAATGGTTTCAAACTTCAGGGGGGAAAGATTCCACCTGAACATTAAGAAGAAATTCCTAATGGTGAGAGCTGTTCAGCAGTGGAACTCTCTACCCCAGAGTGTGGTGGAGGCTTCTTCTTTGGAAGCTTTTAAACAGAGGCTGGATGTCCATTTGTAGGGGGTGCTTTGAATGTAATTGTCCTGCTTCTTGGCAGAATGGGGTTGGACTAGATGGCCCACAAGGTCTCTTCCAACTAGGATTCTATGATTCTATGAAATGTTTTTAACAGGGGTTTTTTTCCCATTTTACTGCATTTTATTCATTTAGGTATATATTTGAATTGGCTCAATACTGTGAGCAGCTCAATGCAATTTAATGTTCATTTTTGTACATTTTAGTTCGATTTTCCTATTTTAAATAGCCACTTGGAGCAAAATAATATACTTTGATTGAATGAAGCTAAGATGCTTCCAAACCATTTAGAGTGCTCAACAAATCATGCAATGGCAACCTTTCAAGCATCTGCTTACATCTCAAGTTTTACTCAGAAATGAAGCTTACTGCATGATCACCGAGCCATTTTTATTTCTAAAACTCTTCCTTCTTCCTGCTTTCCCTTCTTCCTCCTTTTCATCTTCTTCTTTCTATCCTGCCCTTTCACCAGACTGGGTCTCAAAGTGATTTCCAACGATTAAAAAGACATTGTTAAAATGCATAACAAATAAAAGTTTAAATGGAAAAATATGCATAATTCAAACACATATGCACAACTGCAACAATTAACAATATCCTGCATATTGTTTATGATGACCTTATCAAATGATGTCTGAATATAAAAGAATTGTGAAAGGAATGGAATGGAATTCCATCAGTGCTGCCTCCGAAAAATCCTGCAAATCTCTTGGGAAGACAGGCGGACAAATGTCAGCATGCTAGAAGAAGCAAAGACCACCAGCATTGAAGCGAAGGTCTTCTGCCATCAACTCCACTGGACTGGCCACATTGTCCAAATGCCCGCTCACCTTCTCCCAAAGCAGTTACTATACTCCCAACTCAAGAACAGAAAACATAACGTTGGTGGATAGGAAAAGAGATTTAAAGATGGGCTTAAAGCCAACCTCAAAAACTGTGGCATAAACATTGAGAACTGGGAAGCCCTGACCCTTGGGCGCTCTAACTGGAGGTCACCATGGAGGGTGAAAGGGAGAAATGTGCCAAGAGGAAGGCACATCAAGCCAACCCTGACTAGGAGTGCCTTCGACCTGGAAACCCATGTTCTCACTGTGGGAGATCATGCGAACCAAGAATACGGCTCCACAGCCACCTACGGACTTGCCACCAAGACACTACACTTGGAGGACCATCATACTTGGGCTACAAGGGATCGACTAAGTAAATAAGTAAGTACTGAAAGGAATATTTGAATATTCATCAAAAGCATGTACATAATGAGATCTCTTGGAGATGGGACAAAAAATCATTTTTTAACAAATACACCATTTACACATACCCTGGATGTAATTTTGTAAAATATGTTTAGCAATTTTCATGCATGAAACAAAGTTTATGTACATTGAACCACCAGAAAGCAAGAATGTCACTATCTCAGCCACCAATTAGGACATTTTTCAAATATTTTTGATTTTGGAATTCCAGAAAAGGCATGCTCAAACTGTAACGTAATACGAAGTGAGCCATGATCTAACACCAGACACAAGAGAGTGATTTTACTGCTTGAGAAAAAAATATAAATTTATAAGTCAAAGAAACAGGCCTGAATAGTTGAGCCTTGTTCCTTGGCTGTTCCTGACCACAACATCTCGCCATCTGTTGAACTTTCCTACAAGGAACAAGAGGAGGAAAGAAATCCTCCTTTTAAGCAACAACACAGGAACAAACAGAAAGATAGATTCCTCATTAAGAGAAATCACTCACAATGAAGCAGTCTTTGCTTCATCCTTTTTTCCCGTCTTGAGCATAAGATTCTGAGCCACATGACATCCTATCCAAGATGGCGACCGCTGTGGAGCTCCTTTCGGGTGAGCTCCAGCTTAGCCTCTCAGACTTCTTGGATATGACTGATCGGTCCCACCGCTGCCCTCTGAGGGAGACGTCGGTTGACTGGCAGCCTCAGGGGGTCGTTCTTGGAGACCCACAGACCCCGGGCAGCCTGGTCTGGCTGGGGAAGGCTGCAGAGCTGCCCCAGAGGACACCTAAGACGCCGAAGCCACTCAAAGATGCATGGGTCATCCGGCCGGTGACTGCCTCCGGTGCCCGTTTTTTAAGATCGCTCGGCAGAAGACGTTCCTTAAGACCGACCCCACCGACCCCCCAGAGGGCTGAGGCTAAGCGGGCAGCCGACCAGGGACCCTGGCTATTTAAGGTACCAGCGACCCAAAAGAGCAGTTCGCCATTAAGGCCGCGGCAAGTGACCCAGGATCTTCCCTCTGACAAACTCGACCCCAAGCGTATGCCGAGTTGATCGAGGAGTATACCAAACTTATGGCCCACTTCACGGAGTTCGGGAAGAGGTTCGGGGGTCTACTAGGGATACTGGGGATCCCTGCATTGGAGGTCCCAATCCTGAACCAGGAACCCGGCAGCAGGGGTAACCCCTTGCAGAAACCCCCCTCAGACCAGGACTTCACCTGGGACAAATCCTGGGACTTTCCCACAAGTGCCACGGAGCTGGACCTGGTGGGGCCTGCCCCCAATGCTGGAGGTTCCTTGGAGGATCTGGATCCAAACCAGGAGAGGCAAGTCCCTAGCACTGGAGATATGCCGACCATGATGGGCGACAAGACTACAGAGATGGTTGAAGTGTCCGGAGGAGCTACGGCGGAACCTAGCCGGACACAGAGCCCCGACGCACAGGTCGATTCTCCGATCACCTACCAGCCTTCCTTGGAGGAGCCGCCCGGGGGCTCCGGAGACCCCTCGGTGAGTCCTGGAGGTCTGCGGACTCGCCGCTGGCCTTCTTTGATATCTCGGCTGTTTTGGCTCTCCCCCCCCCCCGGATGATTAATTTCGTCCGCGTCGTGTTGGGAGAAACTGGGGGAGCCTGCTCGATGAAGAGAGGCCCAACATGGCGGGCGGCCTTGAGGACGCCCAGCCACGCCATGTGTCCAGATCCTGGGAAGAAGCAGGATCCGGAAGCAGCCAGTTGCTGGAGGTCCCGCCCTCAGAGGACTCTGCACCCGGATACAGTTGGCTACCGGAACCCTCGTCCTTGGAGGACTTTGCTCCCGGCACCGACCTCGCCCGGAAACAGCGAAGCCCCCGAAAAAGGCGGAGACGGAAACGGAAACGGAAGGAAGGGAACCGTGTCTCTACCCGCACCATGGACCGGGGGACAGGGCCGACCCTCCTCAGAGAGGGCCGGGATTACAGAGCCAGGCCCCTTGTGGGTCCACCGGATGAAGGGCAGCCCAGACAGAAGTCAATGAGGACCCAGAAGATGTTCCCGATTAGGACTTTCTGGAGCTCCTGCCATAGGCAGTTGAAGCTCCGAGGGACACGTCCACCTACCACGAAGGACAATAAGGACTCTTGGCGGACGGGTTGGAACTGCAAACGCAAGCTCCCATACGGGAGCTCACGGGCCCCGTCCCCTTCCTGCATCTGGGTGTCAGCGATCCTGCTGAGGCCTCCTTGCCTGCCCTCTTTTGATGGCGGGATGGTACCTTAGTGGGCTATCGCTGCCTGGCCTCTTACCCTATTCCCCTCTTCCCTTCCCCCACCCCCCTGTCCTCCCTTTTTGTGTCGTGTTCTCTCATGTTGTTGTTATGATTTTGTAAGTCACCCGGAGCACTTTCCGTGGAGGGCGACTCATAAATGGTAAAGTTATGTTATGTATGTATGTATGTTATAACACATTTTACCCTCTGTGTGGTTACCTGAATACAAGGATTTATTTTATTTTATTACTTTATTTTGGTGAAGTGGGCACTCATTTCATGTACAGACTTCTGAGCAAAATACTGCATTCTGTAGACAATGCAAGGATAACTGTTGTGGTCCAGGGACAGTTTTCTGTCTCTGGGATGCTGTAGACCCAGAGTGATTACCAAATACCATTCAGCGTGTTTAAAAGCCTTCAAAGAAGGAGAATCCACCAAACTTCAAAGAAGCATATTCCATCATCAAACATACCATCAGAAGGTTCCTCTTAATATCTAGGCAAACTGGCCATTAAAATCATTTTAAAAGCAATTGGTTATTATGATTTAAATTCCTGATTTAAAAATTCAAAATCTAATAGTAATAATAATAATAAGCCTGAAAAGGTTACAGAAAATGAACACATCAAACTCCTCTGGGACTTCTGAATTCAGACTGACAGAGTTTTGTAGCACAATACTCCTGATCTCATGATCGTGTTAAAAAACCAAGTATGGATCGTCGATGTTGCAGTCCCAGGTGACAGCAGGACCAAAGAGAAACAACTGGAAAAGCTGACATGATACGAGGATTTAAAGACAGAACTGCAAAGACTCTGGCATAAGTCAGTCAAGGTGGTCCCAGAGGTGATTGGCACACTGGGTGCAGTGCCTAAAGACCTTGGCTTGCACTTAAACAAAATTACCATCTGTGAGCTGCAAAAGGCCACCCTACTGGGATCTGCATGTATTATTTGCTGATACATCACATAGTCCTAGACACTTGGGAGGTGTCTGACGTGTGTTCCAATACAATAACCAGCATTGTGATCTTGTTTTCTGTGTACTATTCTTGTTGTGTTTCAAATAATTATAATAACAACTTTATTTGTATTCTGCACCAGCTTAAGGAGCACCCAAAGGGTCACCAAAACATTTAAAATTCATAGTTCACTATAATTGCCATAGTATCCAACAGTGCCAACTGACCCACTAAGGCCTCAGTGTAATGATAATAACTGAGAATGAATCTACTGACTGTTGTTCTCTAGTTCCTCCTCTCCAAATGCTAAAGCGCACAAGTGGGTTTTTTTATTGTGTTTTGAAGAAGAGGAGGGAAGGGGTCATTCTTATATCTTTTGCAAGGACATTCCAGAGATGGGGGGCAATCGTGGAGAAGCCCCCCCTGGTCTCACCAGCCATACTTGGGACGGATGTGGGACCAAGAGTAGGGCATCCTCCACTGACCGCAGTGGCAGAGTGGGTCTATAAGAGGAGATGCAGTTCTTCAAATAGCCTGTATCCAAACTGTTAATGGCTTTAAAAGTAATGACTAGCACTTTGTAGCTCCAGTTAGTAATCTGGCTGCCAATCCCTGCACCAGTTGAAGCTTCCAAATCATCTTCAAAGGCAGCCCCATGTAGAGAGCATTGTAGTAGTCCAAGTGGAATGTGACTACAGCATGGACTACCATGGACAAGTCTGGCCTCTCAAGGCAGCTGGCACACAAGTTTTAACTGTGAAAAGGAACTCCTGGCCACTGCTGGCACTTGGGGTCTGATCCTGGCATTTAGAGCTCAACATGGTCAAGGACCTTCGTATCTTGGGGACCACCTCATTCCGTTATTTCCATCAGTGGTTACCTCGTTCCACCCAGAAAAAATATTCTATACACACCGGGCCCTAGGGAGGTAACACCTGGAAGTTACAAGGAGTAGAGCCTTTTCGACCTATGCTCCAACTCTATGGAACTCTCTGCTGCCGTATGTTAGAGTAATGTCGGAGTTGGCGACCTTTTGCAATTTTGGGATAAAAAAAGCGCTTAAGACCTGGCTTTTTGGGTGTGCATTTAAGTAATCAGACAAATTATCAAATAGTTACTGCTGTTTTAACGTTCTATGTTTTAACGTTTTATATTGTGAAATGATACTTTAAACTGTAAGTTGCTTGGAGCACCTAGTGGTGAGCGACTAATCAAGAAATAAAGTGAAGTGAAGGGTTCCAGGGTCAATGAGTCCAGGATCACCACCAGACTGCAAACCTGTGTCTTTAGGGGGAGTGTGACTCCATCCAACACAGGCTGTAACCCCTCACCCTGATCCGCTTTCCAAGTACCTCTGTCTTGTCTGGATTTAAGTTCAACTTGTTAGCCCTCATCCAGTCCATCACTAATGAAAGACGCCAGTTTGGGGTCAGGATGGCATCCTTGGCTTTAGGTGGAAAACTGAAATCTATTCAGCTATGTTAAAACAAGACCTCTTCACAAAGGTTTTTTTGGCCCCTCTTTCCATTTGTCAACAGGGTCTGCTGAGCGTCAACAGATGATGCTGGCTTGGCCCCATCCACATTCCTCCTGAAATGGAGGAGAAGCATCACAAGAGGAAAGTTTTTTAAGGTAGCTCCATTGGAGCTACCCATAACCATTATATGGGGGAAAGGATCATGGGGCAACACACATTGCTGACCTTTCTCCCAACTGATAGGGACAGGGACAGGCACCTGTGTGTCTTGTCCCATCGCTACCATAAGATGGGGGGAAGAGGTAGAATGTGAAGAGGTCCATGGCTTCTTTCTTTCTTTTTTATTCATTTCTGAGACACTCCAAAGAGAACTTGGGAAAGTCGATCCATCTTCCAGTGTAAAATTATAGTTTCAGAACAAGCTTGTATTTAAAATATTGGCTCAATTACTGTATGTTTTTCCCCTCTAACCACATGCTGGTACAAAAATGAGTTGTGGTTGATTTAAAAGTAGAAAAAATATTTTCAAATTCCTTCACTGACACAAAAAAGGAGGAGATAGACACGAGAGTGGTGGAGGTGGAGGAGGAAGAGGTGGAGAAGCTAGAGAAGGTGTTGGAGAAGGTGGGTGAGCAGATGTGGATGTGGAGGAAATAGACATAGGGGAGGCGGAGGTGGAGGAGGTAGACCAGTTCCAAATTTCACATTATTCTCTCTTATGAATGACGTGGTCCATCACTTTTGCATGCAACAGGTGGTTTTTAATGAACTCATCCAACTTACTTGATGAATGAACTCATCCAACTAACTTGTGGGGTCCCTCAAGGTGCCATTCTCTCCCCTTTGTTATTTAACATCTATATGCGGCCACTTGCTAGTCTGGTTCGAAGCTTTGGGCTGGAATGTTATCAGTATGCTGATGACACCCAGCTCGTTCTGAAGATGGAAGGCCGACCGGAGTCCGTACCCTCTTGTTTCCAACAGTGCTTTGAAGCCGGTACTGGATGGCTGCGTGCCAGCAGATTGAGGGTGAATCCAGCAAAGACGGAGATACTGTGGCTGGGGCACCCGGTGGGTGGGGAGGTCCGGCTGCCTAGCTTGGATGGTGAGGCATTAAAGAGCCTTGGGGTTGTCTTAGACTCGTTGCTATTGATGGATGGCCAGGTCTCCACCGTCAGTAAAACCGCCTTCTTCCATCTGTGGCAAACTAGGCGTCTGGCCCCCTACCTATCCAGGGATGACCTGGCCACGGTGTTCCAAGCCACGGTCATCTCGAGACTGGACTACTGTAACACCCTTTACATTGGCCTGCCCTTGTCCATGATCCGGAAACTTAAGCTCGTCCAGAATGCCGTTGCACAACTTCTCACTGGAACCCTAGTGAGATGTCACATAACACCTATTCTTCAGCAGCTCCATTGGCTTCCAGTTGAGCACCGGATCACCTTCAAGGGTGATGGTGTCAACTTTCAAGGCATTACATGGTCTGGGGCGGCTGTATCTGAACGACCGTCTCACCCCCTATCAACCTCAGAGGTCACTCCGCTGCGAACAACTGAATCTCCTTGAAGTGCCGAGCTTCAAAGCTATTCGTCTTACATCGACTCGGCGCAGAGCCTTCTCTAGGATAGCGCCATCAATCTGGAACACTCTCTCAAGTGAAGTGTGGGCCTTGCAGGACCTACTATCTTTCCGCAAGGCCTGCAAGACCCATCTCTTCCGGCTAGCCTTTGATTGCTAAGCTGGATAACCCCTCTTATTAGTTTAATTAACTTGTTGATTTTACTTCTGTATGTTTTTATATGACTGTGAGCCGCTCCGAGACCTCGGGGAGTGGCGGCGTACAAGTCCAAATAATAAATAAATAATAAATAAATGTATTAATACGTATGTTCTGTATTGAGGATTGTACATTGCAACTGAGAAGGTGATGTATTCAATTCCACCCCATTGGTAGCAGGCAAAACAAAAAACAAAAAACCACTCTGACTTTGCAGATGATTAATCCAAATTGCCCTCCACAATCCCAAAGGAGTCAAATTAACAGAGAGAGAGAGAGAGAGAGAGAGAGAGAGAGAGAGAGAGAGAGAGAGAGAGACTGAGACCGAGACCTTGTGTAAGTTTCCCTATTGGTTTCAGATGAGCTGGGCTCCATTTTCATGCTGAGGGTCCCCGGGTATTCTGCTGTGCTAATCAGTCATGTATTTAATTGCTACTTACCTGCGGCAGCATCTGAGATCCATCACAGCAGCCGCTTTAATTAGGGATTAAAGAGAAAACCAAATACGATAGCACAGTCCTACTGACAGAAAGGTAAATTAAATATAGTACTTCTCTCCAGTCTGTTATCAGGAGAGAGAGAGAGAAATTACTGCAGAAGGAACAGCTAACTTATTTTTAATCACACAAACCCATTTGAAATAAATCTCATCCGTTCTTAGCTTTCTGGTTTCTTGACCTAACAGATGAAGGTGGAAAAGTTCAGGATTATCTTGCCCAACTCTGTGGGTTGGGGTTTTTTTTGGCCTCTATGGCATGATTTGGTCATAACTGAAAACTCACAAATGACTTGCAGAAGCACAAAACAAATTGCAGAATCATGAAGCTTGGGAGGGAGGAACTTTTGAACTATAGCTCCCATTATTTCACAGATACCAAGGCCGTGCTATATATGAAATTGTGGGAGTAGTAGTCCAAAATTAAGTACTATATTTATTTCCATGCTCTCCTCTAACAAACTTTACTGTATGCAAGATATGGGGAACAGTGCAATCTTTTGGCAGCTTAACAGAGCCTTCTGGGACCATTTTTTCTAACTTTTGGGTACGGTCTTGTTTTAAAAAATCTACCTATGAACCTAAACCAGCACTAAGAGATCCAAAATCCTGGCAAAATTCCTCAAAGAAGCGTGGGGGAAGCATGTTTGCTCACTTTTTAAAGGAAGTGGAAATGCACCACCCAAAGTCTTCTGGGAGAGCAAAGTTATTTGATTTCACTGTAAAAGTATAAAGCCACAAAAACCATTAAACACTAATAACATATAACTATTATTAGCTTGTGCGTGTTGTTCTTTATTCTTTGACTCAACAGATAATCTTAAAAATATGTATATGCATCTCAAATCTCATAATGATAAAGCAATATCAAAATTGCTTGTAACATATAATGCAATAACAGACCATTGCTCTTTTTAAAAGATTGATAGTAGTAGTTTCCTTTAAAATTCCTGTTTACTAGGCAATGAATGCTTAGTGGTGGTTTAGCATTGAGCTCATGTAAATATAGCCTACAGCATCTGATAGACCTTGGTGTTCTCCCTTTGAAGTACTAACCAGAGTTGATGCTGCTTAGCCTCTAGGACAGTGGTTCCCAACCTTTTTTTGACCAGGGGTCACTTGATCAGAGACCAATCTCCAACATTAGTACCAAGAGGGTTACAAATCAGTTTTTGATCAAATTTAAATTTGATTAGGTTATTTGGGGTGCTGATTCAGAAAATTACATTGGATAGACCACATCAGTTCCAGTTTCTGATACAGAACATATGCCATCCAGTAATTGCCATCTGCTCTCACACAGAAAGCCATATTTAATAATCTAGAGCTGATGTGGTAGTAGCAATCTTTTGTGGGTAAACAGCCTCTCCCCTCCCAAAATCCCCATTGCCTCGGCACTATAAGAGGGTTTCACGCAACCAGTTGCTCTCTTTGCCTCATGGTTTTGATGCGACAGTGTAGTAATGGTGAGACATATTTTTGTTCTTGCAGACCACTGGTGGATCACAGCTTGGGAACCACTTCTCTAGGATCAGATAATTTCTGATGACCCGATCTGATAGTTTTGGGGTATTTGACCAGAAACCTTTTAATTGTGTACCTTCAAGTCATTTGAGGTTGACAGTGTATGGCATGCCATAGGTCACCCTGTGGGTTTCCATGGCTTCAAACCCTTAGTCACCAGAGTCCTCCAACACTCAGGCCAGTATATTCCATTGGCTCTCCATCCTTTTACTACTAATGCATTATTAAAATCTTCACATTACTATAAAAATTTTCTCTAATTTGTTTTGGCCAGGGCTGTCCAACTGGCGGCCCGGGGGCGTATACGGCCCCCCAGCCCCTTCCCTACGCCCCCCTAAGCTTTTAAATAAAAAATGAAAAATGAAAAATAAAATAAATAATAATTTTTTTAAAAAAAACCTACTTCCGGGTTCGGAGCAAGTATCGCGAGAATACGCAATCCACACTGGATTTTGCTGTCAACGCAAGATCACGCCGGCGTTGACAGCGAAATCCCATGTGGATTGCGTATCAACTCTTCGGCTACTCTACTACTGGATCGCTGAGGCCCACAGACGCAATTAGGACCTTCTTCAACTCAGTCGGTCGTCGCCTCTCTCGTCGTCCAGGTACTCCTGGATCCTGCATGTTTGGAAAAGGTAGGCCGAAGCAAGGGGCTCCTCAGGGGACTCCTCATTCCCTCCTCCCATCTCCCCTCATGTATTAAATATAAAATTAAATATATTTAAAGATGAAATAAGGGGAGATGGGATACATTAAAATAAGGGGGGAGGGGAGGATGGAATTAAATATATTTAATATTAAATAAAAATAAGGGGAGAGGGGAGGATGGAATTAAATATATTTAATATTAAATTAAAATAAGGGAGAGGGGAGGATGGAATTAAATATATTTAATATTAAATTAAAATAAGGGGAGAGGGGAGGATGGAATTAAATATATTTAATATTAAATAAAAATAAGGGGAGAGGGGAGGATGGAATTAAATATATTTAATATTAAATAAAAATAAGGGGAGAGGGGAGGATGGAATTAAATATATTTAATATTAAATAAAAATAAGGAGAGAGGGGAGGATGGAATTAAATATATTTAATATTAAATAAAAATAAGGGGGGGAGGGGATGGAATTAAATATATTTAATATTAAATTAAAATAAGGGGGAGGGGAGGATGGAATTAAATATATTTAATATCAAATTAAAATAAGGGGGCCAGCGAGAGGGCGGAGCCGGGGTGGGGAGGGGGCGGAGCCGGGGCGGAGCCAGGGACAGGGGCAGACCCTACGGCCTCCCCGGTCATCAGTGACCGGAATTCAGGCCCCTGGGCCGATAGAAGTTGGACAGCCCTGGTTTTGGCAATCAATCCAAATGAAGACTTTACTCAAACAGTCAGAAGAAGGTTAACATTTCGAAGGGCAGCTGTTAAAGTAATTTGATAAAATCCTCCAGAGCCATGATCCAGAGTTTGAAAAACTTGAACAAAGCTGTTGATGAACAGGATTCTTGGAGGTCTCTCTTTCACAGAATCACCAAAGTTGAGGCTCTCTAAATGGTGAACAAAAACAACCGGAATCCTGAGTTTGTTTCTAGGCAGCTCATTTTAAGAATTATATGAAGGATATAGAGCAGAGAAGGGTAACAAGGATGAGAAGAGGTTTTCAGAACAAAATATATGAGGAAGGGTTGAGGAAATTGCTCAGCTTGAAAATATGAAGATGGGGGGATGACTTTATCACATTCCTAGGAGAGGAGAGGCATGTTCCCTGATGCCCCAGAACAGGGGTGGGCAATTACTGGCCCTCCAGGTGTCTTGGACTTCAACTCCCAGAAATCCTAACAAGGTGGTAAACTGGCTAGGATTTCTGGGAGTTGAAGTCCAAAACACCTGGAGGGCCGGTAATTGCCCACCCCTGCCCCAGAAGGTTGATCCAGGTTTCATGGTTTTAAGTTATGGAGGAGGACATTTTAACTGAACATTAGAAGGAATGGCTTGACAGTAATTCATCAATGCCACCAAGTGTGAGCGTTGGTAGGCCGCTCAATAATCACACTCACTCGGGTATTGAGGAAATGCTTTATGAGTCCTTAATCCAAGGCAGTAAAAAACCGTACTGAAGCCTTCCCTCCAAAATCCCTGCTCAAAACTCCCCGAGCCCCTCCCCCCTCTGGCGAAGAGCCAATCCTTGAACAGATAACCCCGGAACCCCACCCCTCTTGTCCTTTTTCGGCGGGAACTCCAACAGCTCAGAAACAACAGGGAGCAACATGGAGCTACAGAAACAACATGGAACAAGGAGAACCAAAATGGCGGCCGCGCCTCCGATCGCTCGATCCTCTTCCAAGATGGCAGCCGCGTCTTTGTCCATTGCGCTATCCCGCATTGGACAAGGCGCCGCTGACACCAAGGGCCTAGGGAGGTGGTAAGGTCTCCTTCTTTGAATTTCTTCAAAACTAGGCTGGACATACCTGCCGGGGATGTTCATCTTGAAATACTGCATTGAGAAAGGGTTGGACTCAAATGGCCCTTTCAACTCTATGATTTTATGAACAAACCTAATTCAACTGACATTGGTCCAAAATTCTCCAAAGTGGCCCTAATCAATTCTATATCATTTTCTTCAGGCCAACAAATAAGATTTTTTTCCAATTATATACAAAATTGGTTCTTCTTTAATGGAATTGCCTTTGTAATGCAATTCATTAGGCAAAAAATCAATTCATAAATATGTTTTAGTAGGAATAAACCCCATTTACTGCCTTAAAATGTGATTTCATAAATGCTTATGTGTGGTGAACCATAAGCACTCTGTAAGTTAAAATCCAGAAAGTAAAAGTGCTTAGATTCAAAACATTTTATCTCATAAGGCAAAGATAAAGGTTTTCCCCTAACATTAAGGTTTTCATATTCTTTTCATTTCTTTTGCAAATTAATAAAGAGGCTAATTAATGAACCAGTTAAAATTTCTGGGGCCAACAGTGATGAAACATTAGGATCAATATAAAGCACAACTGAATTCTAAGTAATTGTGTTCAATAGGCAGCTCCAATTCAACAACACGCAAAGTACAGGTCATTTCCAATAATGTCTCCCTGGAAGGTATTTAAAGTCTAAATACAGCACTTTTGAAACACTTTAAAATGTAAAGTTATTCACAGATGATATTGGTTAAAGTTTAAATACCTTGGAATGCTTTATCTCCAATCGCTAATCAAATAACCACGTGATTTTTCTGCACTGTTCCCAAAATGGAATGTCTTTCAACAACACCGTGAAGGGACAACCCAGTTGCTATTGCCAAAGAATGAAAAACCAGCAAGTGCTTCTATCCTGTCATTATGTTAGTGAATTAAAATAGTGTAAGGGACTTAAAGGCAACAGATCCCATTTGATCTTGGAAGTTCCCCCCAGGTGTTTTGGACTTCAACTCTCACAATTCCTAACAGCCTATCGGCTGCTAGGGATTGTGGGAGTTGAAGTCCAAAACACATGGAGGGCCAAAATTTGACCATGCCTGCTATACAGGCTATATTTCAAAGGATACCATATTTGAGCATTCCTTGCCTAAGAAAACCCTATGAAACATATGGTGTCACCATGAGCTGACTGGTCACTTGGAGGCATGTACACATACACACAGAAGTGTGTTTGCACAATTAAAGTTAGTGCACCAGGTTAGTTCTGGCTAAGATAGCAAATGACATCATCACATCCCATTTAGCTGCTTTTGGAAACTGCTTGGAAAATGCTGCTGCAAGTCTGCTGTCTAGAACTAGTTACAGCAAACTGCGTGGGTTATCCAGAAAGTAAGTTTACAAGGCGCATAGCTCTCACAGGGAATTTCCTCGAGGGAAGTTGGTATTACTGCTGTGTAGCAGGAAGCCAGCAGAAGTGAACGAGCAGTGTCAGTTGTCAATAGCTCATTGACTGGCATTGTGGTGAAGGTTAGATATGAACGTCCTCATTCTGTTTCCCTCGAAGTGTGAAGTTCATGCTCTAATATGCTACCTAAATGCTAAAGGCATGAACACCACTGTGATTCATCGCAAAATCATTTCAGTTTATGGAACGAGGTAATGTCAAGAAAACATATGAAAAAATGGGTATGGAATATATTGTGAGACCATGAAGAAACTTCGCAGAGCCATCCAAAGCAAACATCATGGGATGCTGACAGTGGGAGTCTGTCTCCTTCATGACAATGCGTGTCCGCACACCGCTCATGCAACATAAGAGTTGACTTCATGGGTGGAAAACACTTTTCCAACAACGACAATGTGAAAATCGAAGTGACGAACAGGCTGAAAAAGGTGGAGGGAAACTTCTATGACACAGACATTATGGTGCCCCCAACGGGGCTTGTTTTGCATTTGTATTGTTTTGCATTTGTATTGTGTACCTGTTTGCCCTTTACCTGCATGGCCTTTTGTTCTGCCATGTGAACTGTGATGGGACTCCTCCTGTGCTTGGCCCCAAACCTGGCAGTACCACCCTGAACTCCTCCCCTTCCTGAGTTTACTTGGGAGGCTGGACTTCCTTTCTGCCTCCATTCCAAAGATTGCACATGGACGAAGCACGCGGAAATCTAAAGCTCTCGCTTAGACAACGCATCTTTGTCCATGTATAGCTTTCTCCTAACGCTCTCAAGCCAGGATTGCAGTGATAGAAAGGCCAGCCCTTCACCCAAAGACTGTAATCTCTGGGGACCTCAGAACTTCGTGTGTCGGAGGACCATTTGAGGAGCAAGAAAGGAAACCTCTAATCAAAGAAAAGAACCTTCACTCTGCGTAAGGCAAGTGTTTAAAGGACTTTTCTAGCAACCAACCTCAAGCTTTTTGGACCATCAGTTTTTACTGATTGTAAACAAATAAACCATGTTTGAGTTCACCTCTTCTGAGTCAGGAACTCCTTGCTCATAGATTCTCCAGTTTATCTTTATGGCAAAGCTAGAACGCTACCCCCAGAGTCTATAGAACTCATCCATTTCTTAAAGTCCCCTTTTCCAGGCCCTGGGCAGGACGCCACAGACATCAAAAACTCATCCCATGGCTGACAAAATGTACTGAACAAAATGGTGATTATGTGGAAAAATAATATAATAGCTTTGCTACAATCCATTAAAATATATTCATTCTTTGTATTTTTTTTAAAAAAATCTTGTAACTTTACTTTCCAGATTACCCTCATACAATTCTATTGCTGAAACAGACTCATTGGCTGCTGTTTACTTTCAGGTAAAATAGCAAGAGCTGATCATAATCTATAAGGTTTAAAATGGCTTGAGTTGAGATTATCTGAAAGGCTATATTCCTTAAAGGCACCAGATCCTGTCTGTTTTTGGAAACTAAGCAGGGTCAGGCCCAGTTATTACTTGGATGGGAGACTGCCAACCAATACTGGGTGCTTTAGAGCTACATTGCAGAGGAAGGATCTAGCAAAATCTCCTCTGAGTATTCCTTACCTAAGAAAATGTGAAATTCATGAGATCACCATAAATCAGTAGGAGGCATATACTACATCGCTGGCCTCTTTTTTTTCTTCTTTAGGTTCTGTTGAATTCTGCTTTTAAAAATGTAATTAAACAAAACTCTCACCTTATCTACCTGGCATTTTGGAGCTTTATGGAACACATAAAACACAATACAGGTTAACACTAAGTCGCTGTTTTAGATATTGCAAGTCTGTAACTACCTACCAACAGCAGACAACCAAAATCTACACCCACTTATCCTCCAAGTGATGCTGTCTTCCACCCAAACATGCCCATTTCTGTGATGTTGGAGAATGAAACAATCAAAGATACATCCATTTATGTTCCCATGGGAATGTGTGCTGCAAAGGTATCATCTTGAGAATCCTTGGAAATTTTTGTGGATGCCTGTAACAATTCATCCAGTTATTGGAAAATACCTGGGCAAATCTCACTAGTGAGATATGCATTGCCTTTCAACAGCATTGTGTTGGGATTGCATCATTTTAAAGGTGGATTGGAGGCAGCACCAGCAGACATACAAGTAGCTATCAAAATGGAGTGATCTCAATCACAACAAATTAAATCATGAATCCTTTGGTGCCTTTTTCATGAGGAGACCTCAAATTTGCTGACCTAACTCAAACTAAAGGTAGGACCAGCCTCATGTACTGAACCTAATTAAGGAGAATGGGGAATGGGGTAGAGACTGTATGGAGATGCACATGATGAGGTACTTTGGTATCCCAAGACTGCTTTTCACTTCAAGGAGATGATCTAGACCAGGGGTGCTCATTAGGTAGCTCGGGAGCTACTAGTAGATCTTCGGCTCTCTTCCAGGTGATCTTCGGGCCTCACCAGCTGGATGGGGAGCTCCTGCCATGCGTGCGCACAACCTGCACGTACATGTGCTCCTGCTGCTGGCTTTCACTTTGTGGTGCTTCTTTCGCCTGTGGGACATTGCAGGAAGAAGGAAGCACGAGGGGGGCCTCTGGAGGGAGAGCCCTGCCTCTCTCTCGTCCAGAAGCAGCTGTGCAGCCTCCGTTGCTGGCGAGACAGAGCGGAGCGCTCCCTCTGGATGCCCCGCCTCATGCTTTCTCCTTCCTGCAATGCCCCGCAGGCAGAAGAAGTGCTGCTTGGGCGGAAAACAGCAGCAGGGGCACGAGCAGTGGCAAGAGCGCACAGCGGCGGGAGTGTGAGGGAGCGCACGGCGGCGGGGGCAGGTAGATCTTTTGGACTTGGTTGCTTTAAGAGTAGCTCACATGCTGAAAAAGTGTGAGCACCTCTGATCTAGACTGTGCTTTGTGTATGTGTGTGTGTGTTGCAGTATCCCAAACCAGAACAGTATTTGAATCTCAACACACATACGTTTGTAAGGTGCCCTCTGATCTCTGCATGCAGGTTGCTACAGCAACCAATGATTATGGCTGCTGGGTAAAATTCATAATATTGTTAATCAATTTCAGTCACCATAGTGAGGTTCAGCAGCTCCTTGATAAAAAAACAACCCCAAAACACCAACAGAGGAGCTGCAGAGTTTTAAAAAAACATAGAACTTGCAAATAACTTAACACATGTATGAGCAGCACTACTGTCCTTCATTTTAGGGTGCATCTACGCTACAGAGTTAATGCAGTTTGACACTGCTTTAACTGCTGCGATTTAATGCTATGGAATCATGGGAGCTGTTATTTTATAAAGTCTTTAGCCTTCTCTACCACAGAATGCCAGTGCCTCAACAAACTACAAATCCCACAATTCCATACCACTGAGCCATGGCAATTAAAGTGGTATCAAGCTGCATTAATTTGATACCGTAGATGCACCTTCACTCGACATTGCAAAAGAATGTGAGGAAGATGTAATGCCTTGGTTAATTCTAGTCCAAAAATACAAGATTTCAGCAGATTCAGACAGCTTTATCCAAAACCAGAGTTGATCATAGCACTCCATTGTTGTTAGGATTGAAGTCTTTCAATTACATGCCATACTTATAGCACATAGCAGTTCAAATATTTTCAAAGGCTTTCATCCCATTCACCAACAACCCAAATGTTTTCCCAGGCTAACTTCTCCTCCTCCTCTTTCATACTGGGTTTCTTACAAGAATAGGCTTAGAGTTAACAGATTCTTTTCCTCCCTGCTCCCCACACAGCTTTTCGTTAACCAAAGCTATGGGTGATAAACAACTCCATTTCCCAGCATCGCCAGCTGTGAGGCGCATCCCATTATCCACTATGACAGAGAATATGCAAAAGCATAGCAGGGCCCTTGATCTTAACAGAGGGCCAGATCCAAATTTGACAATCATTGGACTAAAAGGTCATCTCAGTGGGCCACCACCAATATATCTGATTCAGCCACCATTTCAAATTACTACAATGCCTCTGATCGAACATTAAACTCATACATTGTGCAAATTTAAATCTGCATTATTCCAAGCCATGAACAATTTTAATAGGAAGTAAGGTGAAGTCATCAACACCTAGTTATACTGGTTTGTAGGCCAAAGATGCTAAGTGTTGATGTTGGAACTGGTAAGAAGACAGACACCAATGTACTGTCCAGTATGGAAGTTCCATTTGTTCTCAACTTCTTCACCAAACCACAGTCAAGATATCAGTGGTCCATCAACCTCTTTCTTGGTATGCCGCAGAGCTGTCTCACTCAGCCAAGGATAAATTTAGAATTGAAACATGTTCAAAGCAATCCCAATTGCAACCAAGTGCAAACTTCTAATTAAACTATAAACAAAACAATCCCATCTGCAACCACATGAACAATATAAAAATACAACACCTTGCAACTTCAGTCAGGAAGCCTAAAATGATATATGTTTGTGAGCAGCACTGAATAACCCCTTTGATCCATTTCAGCTCTCTGAGTCTAATGGATTAAGTGTTGGACTATGACTCTGGACACCACGATTTGAATCCTTATTGAGCCATGGAAACTCACTAGTTGAACCTGGGCGAGTGACACTGTCTCAGATTCAGGAAAAAATGTAATAGGATCGCCTGGAGTTACTATAAGTCATAAATGACTTAACGGCAAAGAACAAATTGTGTTTGTGTGTGTTTCTGTATGTGATATTCATATCCTGTGAATCAGTATTAGTTTTTTGCTTTTAAAATATATATATTTGCAAATCTTATCAGATTGTTGGCTGCTCAAAAAGTACATAAAACGGATTATTTTTCATTGCCATCAATGCATATTCTGACCTTTCACTGGTCCTCTGCTTTTTCAAAACTAAGGGGGGATTAATTTTTCTCCTACTTTCATTGATAAGCTCTTTCCATTCACATTTCTCTGCATACATAAAGCTGCTTTTCTACACCTAGTTTCCCTAATGCCTACAGACAGATGGAGAAAGCCAAAAATTCTTTAGAGCTCTCAGTACAGAATTCATGCCTCTCGGTTTACTATTCATAAAGTCTTCATATTGCTGATTCTCTACCCTGTGCGCCTCACATACATATTCACATAATTTAAATGGTAATGATTTGTTATTATGGTGAAACTATGGTGATCAATAGATATGCACTAACACATCCGGCACACAACTAAACCAAGGACTGAGAAACCTGTGACCCTTCAGATAATAATAATTATTTATTATTTATTAATTCATACTTATCTGCCACCCTTCCCCAAGGGCTCATAAAAACAGTCAAGCATAGAAGCATTAAAACACAATAAAACATATCTAAAAATACAGTAAAACAACATAGGAGCCACAACTAGACAAGGTGTGACACATGGTAAAACAGATAATCAACTGTGGCAGCGCATAGCGGGGCAACATTTCATCCAGCTCCAAACGCCTGCTGGAAGAGCAAGGTCTTCAGTGCTTTCCGAAATGGAAGAATGTCCTGCAAGGCGTGGACATCTGCAGGCAGCAGGTTCCAGAGTGTTGGAGCCACTATTGAGAAGGCTCGCCAACGAGTTGCCGTCAGATGATACATTTTGGGGGAGGGAATGACCAAAAGATTCTGTTCCTCAGAACGCAACGATCGGGTGGTGCGGTGAAGCTACGTTCAAATCAACCGGCTGGACAGGGTGGACCCTCTCTTAAAGATCCCACCGCTGCCGCCAATATGTGACCACTCCACTTCTTGACCGGCCTCAGACTGGACAATCTTTCTATGTCCACACTGCTGACCTCCAATCCAAGGAAACCTCGAAGTTACCTCAGCAACTTCACGTTTATTGGCAGGGTACTGTCTCACCCCTTCACCATTTAACTGACTGGAGTTTTAAAACTTCTCAGTGACCACTTGACCACGCTGCCACCATTTATCCGGCTGACCACTGACTTTGAGGGCCACCACCAATAAAAGAATCAGGAGAGGTGTTTTCCTTTTAAGATGCAAACAATTTATTTTGACACAAATGGGTACAATCTTGGTTGGTTTCAAACTTCCTTAGAGGCACAACTTTTTCTGTTACATAACACAATGGGGACCTATTATAGGGTTTCCACTAAACCTCTATAAACCCCTGCAACTTTAACTAGGGTCTCTATACCCTTTAACTGGACTGCTCACTAGCAGACCTTAAGACACACACTAACACTGGACCGTTCTCTTTCAGTCCTTAGGACACTCTAAACTAGAACATAACTCCTCCCCCTCTCATTTGGCAGTTGGCTTCCCGCTCTTTTCCAACTGTAGAATTCAAACCTGAACATTCTACTAGCCTCTAGCCCTGGTTGCCATGGCGACAGCTCTTCTAAGCTTCTGCCATGCCTCCCTTCTGTTTCACCCACAGAAACAAACCATAGAACATTCAAAACAACATACATTTTAACACATGTCACACAACATTTACACACAAATAATCAACATCATTACAGGTGGGATAATACGGGATGAGACAGTCCCGCAGGTACACTGGCCCCAGACCATGTAAGCCCTTAAAAGTTAAAACTAACACTTTGAAGGTGATCCGGCATTCTACCGGTAGCCAGTGCAGTTGGCGAAGAAAGGGTGTGATGTGAACGCTCATTGAACTCCCGGTGAGGAGCCGAGCTGCAGCGTTCTGCACCAGTTTGAGCTTACGGATCACCAACAGAGGAAGGCCAATGTACAGAGCGTTACAGTAGTCTAGCCTCAAGATGACCGTGGCTTGGATCACTGTGGCTAGGTTGCGGCGAGACAGGTAGGGGGCCAGCTTCCTTGCCTGGCAGAGATGGAAAAATGCCACTCTGCTGACAGTGGAGACATGTGCCTCCATTGACAGCAGAGGGTCCAGGGTTACCCCAAGGCTCTTAACAAAAGATGACGGATGAAGTGTCATGCCATCCAGGGTCGAAAGCGGGACATCCCCACTGCTTGGGTGACCAAGCCACAGGATCTCTGCCTTGGCCGGATTCACCTTCAACCTACTGGCGCGCAGCCATCCAGTAACGGCCTCAAGGCAGCGATGGAAATTATCGAGTACGGATTCGGCCCGGCCATCCATCCTCAGAATGAGCTGGGTGTCATCAGCGTACTGATGGCATCCAAGCCCAAAGCTACGCAACAGCTGGGCAAGTGGTCGCATGTAGATGTTAAATAACAGAGGGGAGAAGATTGCCCCCTGAGGGACCCCGCAATGAAGCGGGGTACCCCCGGAGACAACCTCACCCCTCCTCACTCGCTGCAGTCGGTTCTGGAGGAAGGAAGACACCCAATTAAGGGCGATTCTCCTAACCCTGGCCCCAGCTAGGCGGTGAGTCAATAGATCGTAATCGACAGTGTCAAATGCTGCTGTGAGGTCCAATAACACAAGCAGCGCCGACTCGCCTTGGTCCAGCTGGCAGCCAACTCATCTGAGATGGAGACCGGAACCATCTCCGTCCCATGCCCTGAACGGAAGCCAGACTGGAAGGGGTCTAGCCAGGTTGCGTCATCCAGGAATGCCTGCAACTGCTCCATTGCTACTATTCATATAATTTTCAAAATAGCAGAGGAAAACATTCATATGCCACTCCTGATATAAAATATCAGTACTGGGGATGCTGATTCCACATTTCCTTGCTCATTTTCCAGACAATTTCCAGTGAAGTGGGTGGCATCAACAGTCAAAGGCCTCAAAAAGCTCAGGAAACAACAATGTCCCCCCAATGAAAAAAAATCCCAACCCCATTTCAGCAGAAACTGAGAGACATTCTCACTATTTTTGAGCCCAGTGTGTGTCAACCCTCCACAACTGCTGGGGTTGGTCACCGACTTTTAAAAATGCTACATTTCTAGAAATACTTTTCTAGGAATCTCTAGGATCTTCAATGCAACTCTATGGTGAACTTCCAGTGGAAGTTCACCACAGAGGTGCACTGTCGGCCTTAGAGATTCATGAGGAGACTACAATAATCAAATCCACAAATATTAAAATTCGCAAAATCAAACCTGCAAATATGGAGAGACAACTCTAATGGTGTCAGGACCTGCCACTTTCCTTCCCTGGCATCAAACAAGCATTTATTTCCCAGAGAATCTTATTTTCCTTTCGCCTTTCTCTGTTTCTCTCTCTCTCCCACACAAATTTATTTATTTTATTTATTTATTAAATTCGATTTGCTATACCGCTCTCTCTGGTGCCCAGAGCGGTTTACAGAAGAGAAGCAAGCACATAAAATTCATTTAAAAATACAATTAAAATACATTAAAACACATTAAAAAATTTAACCCCCCTGTAAACATGCGGCAGGCCCAATTTAAAAATAGTGGCAAGCCAAGTAAGACCTTAAACACAGCATAGCAGCTAATTGGCTAAGGGCCAAATGCCATTCTAAAAAGCCATGTTTTTAGCGCTCTGCGGAATGGCAGGAGGGCCCGGATGGCCCGGATCTCCTCGGCGAGGCCGTTCCACAGAATTGGAGCGGCTGCAGAGAATGTCCTCCGCCGCGTAGTGGCCAGTCTGCAGACTCTGATGCTGGGCACCTCTAGTAAGTTGAGCCCCTCAGAGCGCAGTGATCTCCCAGGTCACATAAGGGGTAAGTCGCTCCCTCAGGTCACAACACTACCACGAAATCAAGGAGTAAGCCCAACCTAAAGCCAAATCTCCATTGTGTGGCACTTGATAACACAAGGCAGAGCATTTCAATCTCGGCACACTATCAGGCACACTATTCAGAGCAAGAATATATGAGCATTGCAGATCAGTGCCCAACCAAAGCTATGCTGTAAACAGTAGTCAGAAGTAACCCATGACCTGGGGTGAAGAAGCAATGGGCCATGTCTGTAGTAGTACCAAAGATTAACTCTGAATGCAGGACCTTGGAATAAACGGGGACACATGAGATAAAACAGGAAGCCCATTATAATTATTTATGCTCAGATGGAGCTAATGGCCAATCTAAGTAGATAGATCCAGTCTAGAACTGGAAAAGACTTACAGTTCCAACATGGACCAGCAATACACAGACTATGGCAATTCCTTTTGTCACCTAAAAGCTACAACAGTCAACCCACCCCATTTGCTGGGGTCAGGAGTAAAGGGCCCCTGTGAAAGCAGAAAAATCTTCAGTTTATCCAGGGCAATACAATGTTCAACATCTGGCAGAAGCTGACCACAGAATTGTCCTGGAGCGCCTAAAACATTATAGAGATGTGTTCTCTTAGTAAACTTTTTTTATTCCACCAGCACAGTGCTATGATCAATTTCAGCTTACTATAGTGTCCATATCAATCAAATCCATGACTAAGCAAGTCCACAAAAATTAAACGCCAAATACGGAAGACTAACTGTAACATCCATAAATCCATGCCACCTTGTCTAGTGATCTTCTGAAGAGCTTCTCTCCTGCTGAGGGCATCAGGCAAACTGACTACTGGACAGCTCCACTTCTTGGTTGAGTAGACTTAAATGAGGCTCATACCCAGAAAGACATGCACATGAACCAACCCGGGGGGAAGCAGAGAAACTGTTCTGAGTTTGGTCCTCTGGGTCTCCATAGATTCCTGAAACCTGTCCCGATTCTGATCTTCAAAAGAATAAATATATAGAGAGTTATTCTTCCAAACCTACCCCATTCCAAGGCACTGCTCCATCCATCCATCTCTTCCCCTGCCAAAAGACATATGCCCATTACTAAAAGCATAACTAACAAGACTTGTATAGACATATATATAAAATGCATTTGCTAAATAGTTATTCTGCCCTTCTACAGAGTTTCAGAAAAAAAAACCTATGTGTTCAATGACCAAATAGAATATATAGAGAGAGGTGTAGGGCGGGGGGAGAGAAAACTATCTGGAAGGTATTGGCCAGACAAGTTAAATGCTATGGCTGAATTAGTATTTGATAAAGCACCTTTTTTCATCATTGCATTGACTCATTTACATATATTACACATTATCTAAAACTATGATTGTATGTCTGTAAATCTGCCTGAAACAGTGGGACTTCCTTCTGAAGAAATGTGTGAGAAATGTGTGAGATGACACATCAAAAAGATATATTAAAATCAATTTTTCTATTAATAACTCTGCATTGCAGAAAAGAGGAAAGTGCTACCCATGAGTCATATGTGGCCTTCAAGACCATTCATGATCCCCCTTTCCCCTGAATTTGTTAAATAGTTATTTATTTAAGGGTGATAATGTGATGGGAAGTATTTAACAAATTCAGAGGAAAGGGGGATCATGAAGCAGGCATGGCCCTCCAAGATCTTCTATGAGTCAATGTAGTCAACCAAGTACTAGTTTCAACCTACAATGGCTCTAATTTCGTCCATTATTTTTGTGTCAGGAGTGACTTGAGAAATTGCAAGTCACTTCTGGTGTGAGAAAATTGGCCATCTGCAAGGATGTTGCCCAGGGGGCGCCCGGATTTTTTATGTTTCACCATCCTTGTGGGAGGTTTCTCTCATGTCCCTGCATGGGGAGCTGGAGCTGACAGAGGGAGCTCTCCCCGCTCTCCCCTGTTGGTCAGCAGTTCTGCAAGCATAAGGGTTTAATCCATTACACCACCGAGGGCTCAACTTTCACTAACTGCAACAGCACAATTTAAGGCTTGTTCTAATACAGTGGGGGAAAGGTTAATTCAGATTTCTTCTGCATTAATCTGACATGCCAACTCTTATAAACTTCTGACCTCTTAATAAAAAGCAGTCACATTTCTGAGACTTATCTAAATAAAAAAGGAAGCAAAAAGAGAAATAAGAATCTTGTAACATTTTTACGATTACCAAATGTATGTTAACCCAGGTTTTCATAGATGAGAGTGAGACCAGTCTATGCACCCTCACATTTGCAGACACGGATTGTAGCCCATGAAATCTCATGCTGAAATAAAATTTGGAGTTTGAAATCTACCACTAAATCTCTTCCCTTCTTTTCTTGTCACACTTAAACCAATTTTTTTTATGTGTGTAAGGAGAGACTTGAGAAACGGCAAGTCGTTTCTGGTGTGAAAGAATTGGTTGCCCGGGAAACACCTGGATGTTTAACCATCCTGTGGGAGGTTTCTCTTATGTTCCCGCATAAGAAGCTGGAGCTGACAGACATGAGCTCACCCGCTCCCCTGATTTGAACTGGAGCCTGGAACCCCAGGTCTTGGCGGTGGCCAGGGGAGCTTTTGCACAGTGCAGGCTTGTGCGCCAGCTGCGCCCATATCTTGGGAAATCAGACTTGGCCACGGTGGTCCACGCACTGGTTACATCCCGTATAGACTACTGCAACGCTCTCTACATGGGGTTGCCTATGAAGATTGCCCGGAAGCTGCAATTAGTCCAGCAGGCAGCAGCCAGACTACTAACGGGAGCGAGGTAAAGGGAGTGCACAACTCCCCTATTGTGCCAGCTTCACTGACTGCCAATTAGCTTCCGAGCACAATTCATAGTGCTGGTGTTGACCTACAAAACCCTATATGGTTCCGGCCCAGTTTATCTGTCCAAACGTATTCTCCCCTATGAACCATCAAGAGTACTAAGATCGTCTGGAGAGGCCCTGCTCTCGGTCCCACCACCTTCGCAGGCACGTCTGGTGGGGATGAGGGACAGGGCCTTTTCTGTGGTGGCCCCCTGGCTGTGGAATCCCCTCCCAAATGAAATTAGATCCACCCCCTCCCTCCTGACTTTTAGGAAACAGGTGAAAATGTGGCTATGCAATGAGGCCTTCGCAGAATGAAGGAGGAGATCGCGAAGCGACTAAAGTCGCTAACCACTTGATACGGACTGAATATATGGATTAAGTTGGACTTAATTTTACTTTGGCGAAAGGCTTTTTAAATGTATACATTGTATTGTATTTCATTGTAAATTTTATTGTCAATTTATGATGTTTTTAGATTTTAAATGTTAGCATTGAATACTTGCTGTTTGTCGGTCTGAGTCCCTCTTCGGAGGTGAGAAGGCCGGGGTATAAAAGTTTTAAATAAATAAATAAATAACGGCCTTTTGGTCAACAGACCTGCCAGTACAAGTGTTTAACTCATTGCACCACCGGGAGCTCCACTTAAATCAATTAACACTGGTATCTCTTTATAACACAAATATAGTTTGAAGAAGTTATCATTTTGTATCTATCAAATCTTTGTATTTGTAGTTCATTGAGATATGTACAATTCCTTGCTGAAGAGTCTCTTTAGTGTCTCCTCAAAGTACAAATCGCAGGACTCTTTAGGATGGAACCATAGCTGTCAAAGTGGTATCAAAATGATCTAATTCTGTAGTGTGCAAGCAGTCTTTAAAAACTGCCACATGAATAAACAGTTCATTGGCAGCCTTGAGAAGGTAAGAAGCATTCTAGTTGATTTATCTATTCTGAGAAAGCAGAAGTCATAGGCAGCATATCATCTCTTCCCAGCGGAGTTTACCAAGTACTAGACACAAATTAGGTAATGATTTGCAGGTCCAATTGTGACTTTGTGGTTTAGTATCATATGCCCTCGAGAAGAGCAGCAGAGGCAACTAAACTTCAAAATCACAAAAGCACAAAATGGGATATTGAAAGGACTCCACAAATAGCCAGCAACAGTGAAGCTCAGAACAACATTCAAATGTCAAGGACTTGTGTGGCATTCTGTGGAAAGGCCCTTTAAAATGGCAGGGCAAAAACAGCACAATACATAGCCCTGGATTAGTGTATCTTATTATTTCCTTCCTTTCTTCTTTTCCCCCTCATCTCTGGCTCAATCTGTAAATGAAAAAATAAATAATCTTCCCCGAAGCTTATAAATTCTTTATCTCAAGCAAGTTTTTGAATCCTTACATTCCATATATTGGCATTCAATTTACTGGATAGATTAAGTTGTCCTTTTAATCCCTTCCCTTTATTTGTCTATTCTTGTTTGGGGTGTTATCTTGTACTCTGGTTTCCTGGCTCCCAGTAGTTATGCCAAGTTCAAATGTAATTTCCAAGTACGCTTTTGCAAGGTGCTTGCCTCACCACTTTGTCAAATGATTTTCCATTAAAACAAGCAAACAAGAAAGCATGCACAATCAGACAAAAAATACTATGGGTTTCCAGGCTGTGTGGGCATGTTCCAGAAGCATTCTCTCCTGATGTTTCGCCTTCATCTGTGGCAAGCATCCTCAGAGGTTGTGAGGTCTGTTGGAAACTAGGAAAATTAGGTTTAAATATCTGCGAAAAGTCCAGGGTGAGAGAAAGAACTCTTGTCTGTTGGAACTAGATGTGAATGTTTCAATTGGCCACCTTGATGTCCTGACAGTTTTAGGTGTGCCTTGTTACTGCCTGGAAGAATCCTTTGTTGAGAGGTGATTAGCTATCCCTGATTGTTTCTTGTCTGGAGTTTCGCATGGTTTTGAGCTTTTAAAAAAATTACTGTTATAATTTTAGAGTTTTTAAAATACTGGTAGCCATATTTTGTTCATATTCATGGTTTCTTACTTCCTGTTGAAATTGTCCACATGCTTGTGGATTTCAATGGCTTCTCTGTTTAGCCTGACATGGTAGCACTTCTGTGTTCTCAAATAAAATGCTATGTCCAGGCTGGACTTTAACTACCTGTTGGGTTGATCTCCCCACATTATCCTTTAAAACCCGCCTGCTAGATACATCCTACCTCTGTTCACGTCCAGTGTTTATTTATTTTAAATTTTAATATAGTACATCTGGCCCGGCCATTATGGTTTTAAACTTTATGTGTTATTGCTTATATGTGAGTTATATTGTTTCTATTGTCTTATTATTTGCTGCTGTGTTGTTTTACTGATGTGTTATTGGGCTTGGCCTCATGTAAGTCGCCCCGAGTCCCTTCGGGGAGATGGTGGTGGGGTATAAACAAAGTTGTTGTTGTTGTTATTATTATTATTATTATTATTGGTTCATCAAGTGCTCTGCTATGGCTGACTTCTCTGGTTGAAGTCGTCTGCAGTGCCTTTCATGTCATGCCATCAAAGCTGGCCAATTGAAACATTTACATCTACCTCCAACAGACAAGAGTTATTTCTCCCACCCTGGACTTTCCACAGATGTATAAACCCATTTTTCCTAGTTTCCAACAGACCTCACAACAGATGCAGGTGAAACATCAGGAGTGAATGCTTTTAGAACAGGGCTGCTCACAAGGTTGATCGTGATCGACCAGTCGATTGTGGACCTGGAACTGGTCAATCACAGCTGGATTTCAGAGGGGCGCTTCCCTCCAATGGTATTAACTAAGCCTGGCACAAAGAGGTGGGCCAGGCAGCTGGAGGAGGCGGCGGCGCTGGTTTCCCTCAGAGGCTTCCCTGCTGTTTCTGCTGCATTGGGGTGCCTTCCTTCCTTCTTCCTTCCTTCCTTTCTTTGTGCAGGAGGAAGGGATGGCGGGAAGTGCCATTTGCTCCCAGTCTGGGTGGGGAGGCACTTTTCTTTTCGACTGAGGGCAGGCGAGGGGGAAGCGCGCGTGCGCGGAGGAAGCCAGCCAGCCGGTCAGGTGCGAGGCGCCCAGGCTCCTTGGATTGCCGAGGCCCAGGTTCCCGCCAGCGCCTCACTGCTCCCATCCCCGTCCCTGGTGAGGCGCTGGCGGGAAACTGGGCCTAAGCACCGCCGCCGCCTCCAAGCACATCAATACCAGGGCGGCCTCGTGGCACAAGGAGGAAAGAGGCAATCCAAGCAGCCTAGGCGCCTCGCACCTGACCAGATGACTGGATGGCTTCCTCCGCATGCTCGCACGCGTGCTTCCCCCTCGCCTGCCCTCCGCCGAAAAGAAAAACGCCTCCCCGCTCAGACTGGGAGCAAATGACAGGCGAGGGTACTGACAGGGCCCTCCCTCCTTCCCGCCCGGAGGAGTCACCAGCCGGGGATGCTGAGGGGAACGGGGCAGTGGGGAGATGCCTCAGGAGGTGAGCAAGGCCGCACACACTTGCTCTGCTTGCAGGGCAAAGGGAACTTTCAGCAGCTAAGGGGGGAAAGCGGGAAAGTTGTGCAACATGTGTGCCATGCAGAGGGGAGGTTGGGCTCACATGGCTCTCTGGATGTGGGTGAACTACAACTCCCAGAATCTAAGGACAGTTCTCTCACAACTCCGCCAGTATTCACCATTGGCCGTGTTGGATCTGTGTGCCAAGTTTGGTTGAGATCTGTCATCGGCTACAGCCAGTGCTCTCTAAATCAAGGTGCATTCCCCCCAAACCCTTCCGATATTGTCTGTCGATAATGGGGGTTCTCTCAGAGTGGGAAAAGGAACTCTTGTCTGGATGTATTTTTGAATGTCCCGTTGGCCACATTGATCAGCATTGAATGCCCTTGCAGCTTCAAGGTCTGCCTGCTTTCATTCTGCCTGTTTATATCTGTGAAATGATGTCAGGGTGGGAGAAGGAACTCTTGTCTGGATGCATTTTATGAAGTGTCCCTTTTTTTTTGCGAAAAATCACATGAATGTCCCTTATTTCTTCTATCAAAATGTGGGTAGTTAGATCATTGTAACTTGGTTGTTTTATAAGTAGCTTGCATGCTGAAAAAGTGTGAGCACCCTTGTTCTAGAACATGGCCATATAGCCCCCAAAACCTACAACAACCCAGTGATTCCAGCCATAAAAGCCTTCAACAATACATTAAACTTTACCATAGTAAAGAGCAAAACTTGGGAAAATTTAAAAGCTAAACACAGCGGATAAACAACCCGTCACTTATCATCGGCTTTTTAAAAAGGAAGTTCAAGGTTTGGACGACAAAAGCTAAACTGTCATCGAGTAGCTTGAAAATTTCGCAAATATTGAGCCAGTAGACAGAAAAAGAAATCTCTTCAAATGGTTGGAATTTCCTTCTGTAGTCAAAGTCAAATTGCACATCCAGCTGAAAAGAAGAAGACTCAAGCATATCTTAATAGGTTGCATGCCATGTCATATCCATAATGTATTCAGCAAAGGAGAATACTTTAAAAGCACGTTTAAAAATGTATTTATGTTATCAAATACATCTTCAAGGAACTGTCAGCAAATCTCTTCCTCGCTCCTTGCTCAAGGTATTCCTGCAAAAAGATGCTAAATGCCTCAATTGTCACCTTTGTCTTCACTATGCAACATGAAAATAACAGATCAAGCATTAGATGGAATACAAAGAGCTCTTCCAGTATACTTGGGTACCCCCATCTGACTTTTTTTGTGAATTTTTAAAAAACATTAGCTTACTAATTTCAAAGTTTCCTTGATTTCAAAAATAGTTTTACTCCAAAGCAGGGGTGCTCACACTTTTTCAGCATGCGAGCTATTCTTAAAGCAACCAAGTCCAAAAGATCTATCTGCCCCCGCCACCGTGCGCTCCCACGCGCTCCCGCCACCGTGCGCTCTTGCCATCACGCGTGCTCCTGCTGCTGTTTTCCACCTGCACAGCACTTCTTCCGCCTGCGAGGCATTGCAGGAAGGAGAAAGCATGAGGCGGGGCATCCAGAGGGAGCGCTTCACCCTGCCTGTCTCGCCGGCAACTGAGGCTGCACAGCTGCTTCTGGACGAGAGAGAGGCAGGGCACTCCCTCCAGAGACCCCGCCTCGTGCTTCCTTCTTCCTGCAATGCCCCGCAGGCGAAAGAAGCACCGCAAGAGCGGAAACCAGCAGCAGAAGCACGCGTGCATGCAGGGTGCGCACGTGTATGACAGGAGCGCCCCATCCGGCTGGTGAGGCCCGAAGATCACCTGGAAGAGGGCCAAAGATCTACTAGTAGCTCCCGAGCTACCTAATAAGCACCCCTGCTCCAAAGTATTTTGTCTTCCATTCTGAAAGATGGAGAAAATGGGGTTTTTTCCCCTACTGCTCTAAAGACTAGGACACGGAGCAATGGATTCAAACTGCAGGAAAAGAGATTCCACCTGAATATTAAGAAGAACATCCTGAGGTTAAGAGCTATTCAACAAGGGAATATATTATCTCAAAGTGTTGTGGAGTCTCATTCTTTGGAGGTTTTCAAACAGAGGCTAGATGGTCACAGAATCATAGAACCATAGAGTTGGAAGATACCTTGTTGGCCATCCACAGTCCAACCCCTTACCAAGAAGCAGGAAAATCACATTCAAAGCACCCCCAGCAGATGGCCTTCCAACCTCTGTTTAAAAGCCTCCAAAGAAGGAGCCTCCACCACACTCTGGGGCAGAGAGTTCCACCGCTAAACATCTCTCACAGTCAGGAAGTTCTTCCTAATTTTCAGGTGGAATCTCCTTTTCTGTAGTTTGAAGCCATTGTTCCGAGTCCTAGTCTCCAGGTCAGCAGAAAACAAGCTTGTTCCCTCCTCCCCATGACTTCCTCTCACATATGTATACATGGTCTTCCTCATATCTCCTCTCAGCCTTCTCTCCTGCAGGCTAAGCTCTTTAAGCCGTTCCTCATAGGTCTTGTTCTCCAGATCCTTGATCATTTTAGACCTCCTCTGGATACATTCCAGCTTGTCAACATTACCTTTCAATTGCAGTGCCCACAACTGGACACAGTTCCACAAGGCAGAATAGAGGGGTAGCATGACCTCCCTGGATCTAGACACTACTCCTATGTATGCAGCCCAAAATGCCATTGGCTTTTTAAACTGCCGCATGATATTGTTGGCTCATGTTTAACTTGTTGTTCAAGATCTTTTTCACACGTACTGCTGTTGAGCCAGGCTTCCCCATTCTGTATCTTTGCATTTTTTTCATATATCGGGGGTGCTTTGATTGTGTTTTTCCTGGATGGACTGGATGTCCCTTGGAGTTGGTTTCCTCCAACTCTATAATTTTGGAATTTTCTTTGTTAAATTCATATAAATACCTCTCGGATAGAACTCTTTGTGGCCTGTTCTATAAATTCTTGATACAAATAATACAATATTGATAGAATACTGCAATTTTAAGAATGTAAGGGCCACCAAAAAGACAAAGAAATACATCCTAAAGCAAATCAAGAGTGAGCACTCACTAGGAGACAAAACAACTAAACCGGGGTTATCATACTTTGGACACAAGCCAATGGAAAATATCCCCATGTTTTGCAAAATGTAAAGCAGTAGAAAAAGAAAAATACTGCATTAGAGGCAAACTCTCTAAAAAAAACCTTTGCAAGTTAACATCACGGTAGTTCATGACTAGCGGTCCTGGAAGTCTCTCATTCATAGGATCACAGCCCATTTGCCAGCACATAATAAGAACATGTAGAGAACAAAAGTATAGCATATTCTCAGTGAGAATCAAGCCGCACCAGCATGCTCAAATGTAATATTATATAGTCAAAACTGATTAGCTTCATATTCTTATAGCAGAATTGCATTAACTGTGTTGCTCCATACTTGACCCAAGACCTCATGTGCCTGATGACCTTAAAAGATGATAGGTAAAGGTTTCCCCTGACATTAAGTCCAATCGTGTCTGACTCTGGGGGGTGATGTTCATCTCCACTTCCAAGCCGAGGAGCCAGCGTTGTCCATAGACATCTCCAAAGTCATGTAGCCAGCATGACTGCATGGAGTGCCATTACCTTCCTGCAGAAGCGGTACCTATTGATTTACTCACAAACTGCTAGGTTGGCAGAAGTTAGGCCTAACAGTGGGAGCTCACACCGCTCCCTGAATTCAAACATTCTGGTCAGAAAGTTCAGCAGCCCAGCAGTTTAATCTGCTGTGCCACCAGAGGGCCCTTAACACAGACTGAAAAATTGGTGCAGTAGATCAGGCAATTATTGTCGACACACCTGCAGTTACAGTCTTTGCAGGTCTAATCTCACTCTCTTATAACTTTGAAAACTGGATTTGCCCTTTTCAGTGCCACACTTCACTGCCCCTTTAAAACAGCCTATTCTCAGATCTGAAGAAATAGCCTGGGAAGTTACAGCTGATTTAGACCCCATTCGTGTATATTGGAAGCTTTACGTGGAGTCATATAGAACGTCAAAGCTTATTTTGGTGCTTTCTTCAGTCAACCAGGAGGGCACTTAGAAGGTGGGACTAACATGTTTTACTACTGAATACAGATCAGATATGTGCAAGGAAATGCTCCAAGAGGCTTTCATCTTTAGCTATTCAGATCTGTTGGGGGGTATGGTATCAAATTAAACAGAATCAGTACTCTTCTTATACCTTCTGAATGCATAATCTGCTCATTAGAGAGTGCTAACAATGGCCACAGTACTGATTCTTTTCATCCCAACTGTATAGTACTGATCAAGAACTGTAAAGATGGGATCCAATACATTGTTGACTCACCAGCTTACTTATAGTGGCTCTCAAGAGCCATCCTGCAATAGTTGGAACAATGATAATCCAGCATCTGGCTGGGTAATTCCAGTGTTTACTGCTAGGTCTGTTGGCAGTCTAGTCTTGGGAGCTATTACACCCAACTAGTAGGAAGAAAATGGCAACTGCAGATCACTGTGTGCCATAATCGAGTCCAATCGAGTACCGAATTGTCTTTAAGGTGCTGGTTCTGACCTTTAAGGCCTTACATGGTCTAGGGCCGGTGTACCTGAGGGACCGCCTCGCCCCATACGTTCCCCTGAGATCACTGCGCTCAGAAGAGCAAACCTCTTAATGGTGCCATCAGTCCGCTCCTGCCATCTCCCTAGCACAAGGCAACGAGCCTTTTCAGTCGCTGCCCCGATGCTATGGAATGCATTGCCAGACCATGTCCGAGCCATGGTGGAGCTCATCCCATTCCGGAGGGCTTGTAAAACTGTTTTGTTCAGACTCGCTTTTGACTGAAGCCCCTGGACAATGAAACTGTCTGCTACCACTGTCATTGCACTATTTTGCAACTTTTATCTTGCTGTTTTATGATGTATTATTGTTTTATTGTGTTTTTAATATATATGTGAATCGCCCCGAGCCGGCCGGGAAAGGCGGAATATAACAGTGTTTCTCAACCAGTGTGCCGGGGCACACTAGTGTGCCGTGAGCGATCATTAGGTGTGTCTTGGGAAATTGGAACCACCAAGAAGGGAGGGGGGAGAGTCTAAGAAACCTACCTCAATAAAGGCACAAAATTACAAACACCCCCCCACCCGTTGTCTACTTGGTCTCTCCCTCTCCATGCATTGGGAAGGCCCGCCTCCCTTTCCCCAAGTAGAGACCTCCTCTTGCCTCCCCCTCGGGCCTAATGCCAGATGGTTCAGTCCAGCACCGGCCCCGCCCCTCTCCCCTCCTCCCCGGTGTGTGCCTGCTTTTGCCAGCCCCGAGATGCCCACCTGGGCCGCCCCCTGACCCCTGAGGAGCTGCGCAGGTGGTGAGTGAGGCTCCTGCTCCCCACAACTCCAATTCAAGCCTGGCAGGGAGGGAGGGGCAACCTAAGTGAGAGGGAGACTGCTGGTCTTTTGAGCCCCCCCCCCCCAGAAACTGCAACTTCCAAATGTCAAGGTCTGTTTTCCGCAAACTCCATTGGTGTTCACATTTTGGCATATTGAGTATTCATGCCAAGTTTGGTCCTAATCCAACATTGTTTGAGTCCACAGTGCTCTCTGGATATAGGTGAACTACAACTCCAAAACTCAAGGTCAATGACCACCAAACTCTTATAGCATTTTCTCTTGGTTATGGGAGTTCTGTGTGGGAAGTTTGTGTCTTTCTGCCATTCCTGTCAGGATATCTATGTTGAGTTCATCGAAGCAGGCCCAGGTTTCACACTGAGTGTATAAATACATTTAAAAAACATATTAACTATATGTATTACTGTGTTAGAGTGTCATTTTGTGTCATTTTGTGGGTGGTGTGCCCCAGGATTTTGCAAATGTAAAAAGTGTGCTGCGGCTCAAAAAAGGTTGGGAAACACTGGAATATAAGACCGAACAAATAAAATAAATAAATAAATAATTTCGGAACTGACATAAATATTTAACAGCAGGAAGCATTGGCTCTCTATGGTGCAAGAAGATGCCACTAGCATGGAGAGTGGAAGGTCCCTTTCACGATTAGACAAAGGCTGGATGTAGCTTGGAAGTGGCAATAAGGCCAGCATAGTGTAGTAGTTTGACAACTGGAATATGGAGAGCTGAGTTTGAATTGCTGCTCAGTCAAAGAAGCTCACTCGGTGGCCTTGGGTAAGCCACATTGTCTTATCCTCAGAGGAAGATAAGCTCTTTCTGAACAAACCTTGCCAAGAAAACCTTGTGCGAGGTTTGCCTTAGGGTTGCTGTAAGTTGGAAATGACTTTAAGATAAACAGCAACAGCAGCAGCGGCGGCAACTCTAACCACTACCATGTCAGGCTACACAGTGAAGCCATTGAAATCCACAAGCATGTGAACAATTTAAACAGAAAGGGAGAAACCATGAAAACGATCAAAATCTGGCTACCAGTATTTTTAAAACTCTAAAATTATAACAGCAAATAAAGAACAACACTGAAACACAGGAGAACTCCAGACAAGAAACCATAAAGGATAGCTAATCACCTCTCAAAAAAGGATTCCCCCGGGCAGGCATGTAGCCAGGGGGGCTAAGGGGGCTTCAGCACCCCCCCAAATTCTCAGGGTGGTCCGCGAAAAGGCCTTACTGGTACATTATTTAAACTGTTATGTTTATTCATATCATGATCTGATCACCATGCTCATTATATCCCACATTCATGGGGTTATTGGGATAACAATACAAAAGGTTTGCTAGGGTAGACCCTCTTCCACCCAGTCTCAGCCCCCGAACCAAACTCAGCCCCTCCGAAACAAAATCCTGGCTACGGCCCTGCCCCCGGGCAATAACAAGGCACATCTAAAAACTGTCAGGCCATTAAATGCCAACCAAGGTGAGCAGTTGAAACATTCACACCTAGCTCCAACAGACAAGAGTTCTTTTTCTCACCCTGGACTTTCCACAGATATATAAACTCAATTTTCCTAGTTTCCAACAGACCTCACAACCTTTGAGGATGTCTGCCATAGATGCAGGCGAAATGTCAGGAGAGACTGCTTCTGGAACATGGCCATATAGCCTGAAAAACCTACAACAACCCACACTCACCATTCTTATCCTGTTATCACATTTGGGGGTGTTGATGGCAGCTACTTGAAGGAAGAAATGATATTTGAATATATCATTATGGCAAAGGAAAAACAAATGACAATGTTAGTAGGATAATGCATGGAAATCTGAAAGGTAGCTTGGGGCAGTTTTTTAGTCTTTCACTGTTGTCTTGCTCCTGCCTGTGACATTAAGAATGAAATTGGGCATCTGAATGTGCATTTTCTAGAAAACCTGCCATGAGACTAGGTGGCTGATAGTAAACAATTCTTGTCTCTGATTTGAGATAGAGTCTAAATTAAAAACAACTCTGTAATGTATTCTGTGCAGGACTTGGAAGAATGTTTATTTCCAATATTCATTACGTCAACTGAACATGGGAGGTAGGAGAAAGGAAGAGAATGCTGTATGCATAACTACCAGGCAAGTTTGATTTTGCTGCAATACTGCAACAGCCAGCAGTAAATCATGTCCAAGAGATAACCAATGAGGATGTGCCCTGAATACCTTAAACAAACACCCAAGCACACTGCTAATGATACTGTGGGACAGAAAGCAATTGGCTACCTGTGTCTTCTCTACAGTAAATTTGTACGTGTTTAAATTAGTCATTCTTGAAGGGACTTATGAGTAATTTAAATAGTTTCCTCCCTCAGTGCATGAAGAGTGCGGTTTTGGAAGATTATTTCCAAAGACAGAAAATACCTGTCCCCTAAAGGTTCACCTCTTTTCTGCCCACTTTGCCAGGTAGTAGTTAGCAAATGGAGGCCAAGAGTTTAACAATATGAGGAAACTCGCCTAGTTCCAACTATCACAGCTGCTCCCCCATCTCCTTCTTGCCAAGTTATCCATGTGGAAGTGGTGGTCAGCTAAGAAATGAGTCTTTCAAATTCAATGTGATTACAGACTTCAGCATAGTGTCTAAATCAAAGGAAGTCATGGTACCATCCATTCTGCTTTGGTCAGACCTCATCTGCGATACTGTGCCCAGTTCTAGGCCCCTGATTTTTTGGAAGGACTCCCTCATGGTGAGAGCTGTTCAATTGTAAAATGTGCTTGGAGTGTAGTGGGGCATCCTTCTCTGGAGGCTCTTACAACATTATCATATGGGGCTAGAATTGGTGGAATATGCAGATCTAGTCCTAGTCACCCATGGAGCCAGCTGGCTCCCATTAGACACTGTCATGCTGGATCCATGGGTGAAGCAGGGTGGAACATTACGCTGCTGCGAAAACACAGAAGGCTTCCCATGTTGCCATAATCTTGGGGGGGGGGGGATCCATGCACTCATGCTTCCTCACATGTGATTGCCCTTCTGGCAATGATGTGAAGCATGACGCACTGGATTCCCCACACCTTGTGGCAAAGCGGAAAACCGCCGCCTCCTGCTGCCAGTCATCTGATGAGGTCATTAGACATTCACTGGATGGCCATCTATCAGAGTGCTTTGATCATGTGTTCCTGTATAGGAAAATGGAGTTTCCTGTATGGCAAAACATTAGTTTCAGTTAAGGAGGTGCCACAAAATTTTGCTTACAGGTCCAACTGTTTTATTTATTTATTTATTTATTTATTTATTTATTTATACCACAAAACAAAACAAAAAATCAAAACTGAATACAGTCAAAAGTCCACTTCTATTATCATGAACTTTAAAAAAGCAAATGCCTTAATAACCTGTCGTGCTCAAGGCAACATCAACTGATCTGCTTTCTTATTCTCATGAAAATGACCATGGCTTTTAAACTGATGTTTCAACTGACATGTGAACCAAATCCCTTATACCTCAATAGATTTGAATGTAGACAGAATCTGTTGAACAGATGGGTGAAAGTTAAGGCCTCACTTCACTTGATCAGTTATTCACACTCCTTCGCTCCCATTTTAACATCTTATTCACTCTGATATAGTTGATTTTCAGATGTTCAAACCCACAGGGTTAAAATTTGCACATTAAAGGAAGAAAAATGCTGCCAGGGTCGAAACTGTGCTCACATATTCTACAAAGGTCCAACCATTTGCTATTTCTGTAATTGAGTTTCCACACAGACTAAAGTCTAAGATGGAATTAGCATAAACATCTCTAGTGTGCCCCTTCAATTCTGGCTGAATTGCAACTCTTTGTAATTTTCCACTATTTTATTGGTCAGGCCTAGATATAAATGAAGACAGTGGCAGATATAATCTCATCCGGGATGTCCTACTAGCCTGCATAGAGAAACACCAGCTCTTTCAGAGTTGGAACAAAGCCTTTCTTCTCCTGCTCCAGAAGAAAGAACCCAAGTCAACTGATTCAAAATACAAGGGGAGGGATTTTCACTGGCCCATCCCACACAGCTGAATAAAATCCCACATTTTCAGCTTTGAACTGGAATATATGGCAGTGTGGACTCAGATAACCCAGTTCAAAGCAGATATTGACCGCCTCGAGTCGCCTTCGGGCTGAGAGGGGTGGTATAGAAATATTGTAAATAAATAAATAAATATTGTGGGATTTTCTGCCTTGATATGGCTGCGTGAAAGGGCCCACCAAGAACTAAGAGTGTCTTTACTGTGAGAGCTGTTCTAACTGTGGACTGAACTATCTCAGAAAGTGGTGGACTCTTTCAAACTGGATGTTTTGAAACAGAGGTTGGATGGCTAAATCTCTAAAGTATTTTAGCTGGCAAGAGGTAAGTAAAGATGGTCCTTGGAGGGTTCTCTATGAATCTATGAGAGTTTACTGATCCCCTCCTTTAGGGAATCAGTTTAATGGAGTTGCTCCTCCTTTAGACCGTGTTGGTCAGTGTTATGGCACTCCTGAGGGACACA